>OX101752.1:127162464-127528087 GCA_944452675.1 Tachina lurida | reverse complement strand
AATACGAAAAATACTCAATATATTTTGTCCAAATGTTATTTCAAACAGAGACCTGTAGGAAAGAGCAGACGAAAAGCAAATACGTATCCAAATCATCAAGCGTAAATGGAATTGGATTCACCATGTTCTAAGACGCACCAACGATAATGTAGTCAAGATGGCAATCGGATAGAACCCCCAAGGAAGTAGAAGAAGAGGCAGACCCTGGAAGAGACAAATCGAAAATGAGACAAACTCTATTGGAAAGTCCTGGACTGAAGTGAAGCAGATAGCACAGGATAGATCGCAATGGAAGAAATTTGATGTAGCCCTTTGTTTCACCTTGGAACCATAGGAACCAATATATGTATATATAATAAGTTTGCCGAGACTTTTTTTAAGTAAAAAAGAATATGTTCGTCGAAAAAACTCAGTGTCATGCAACTAACGTGGTGGTGTAAGTAAAGTTTCGTAAATAAATCATATTAGTATATTCATTGAATCTTAAATCTCGAAATATCTTCTTTGTCTTTTCATTAGCAATGTAAACAGGCCTTTAGTAAGACCAATAAGAAACTAATAGCTCCATTACAAGCTTTTCGATTACATTACACAGAAAAAAAATATCCAAATTTTTTTTTTTCGAAAACCAGTAATGTTAAATATGGATAAAGAAGTCAACAAAATACTTTATTTAATTCAAACCATCAAATAACCATTAAACTGTATATACATATGTACAGACAAAAAGTTGTTGAAAGGGTATCATCCACACCAGAGAACAGCAATGAGTAGTGAAAAAGTGAGTAGAGTTGAATCATGACTTATAATATCTTGTACCTATGCCCACTCATAGTTATTGCAATATGAGTCATGTTCAGTGCCCATCGAACTCATACTTAACAGCATTTATGACGTTGTGGATTTCTACTCTCCTTAACTCAATGCCAATGTACAATTCAAAATAAGTATGATTCACAATGCGAACTTCGCATACGAACATTAAAGTTCTCATTATGAGGTAATGTATTTCTCAGATATTTTTTTTTTGTTTTTATGCAGGAATTGAAAAACAACCATATTTACTAATATTGTATACTGCCAATTGCTTAAACCTTTAAATAAACATACATGCATGAGTTGAGTGAGCTGAATCAATGTGAGTAGTATAAGTATTTTCCTGAAATTACAAATCAAACTGAGGTGATTTATGAATCTGAGTGTGGTATGACTATGATGTTGACGTTGCATTCATATTTATTTCAACCCATACTTATAAACCACAGGGAAACCAGAAACATGCGCATTCAATATGCACTAAAAACTTGAAAATATGCACTAAAAAGTAAAAAATATGCTCTTAAAAATAAAATAAATTGTTTTTTTTGTACATGAAAATATATTTTAAATTAAAAAATTCAGCAACATTTGCATATAAAATATAAATAAAAAAAAAATTAACAAAGAAAGTCTGTGCATAACATAAGAGGTTTGTGACTATTCAGAATGTGCGGTTGAAGTCTACTGATGATTTGTTACATAAACAATGAAATGTATATAGACAATGCTGAACCAACAGCAAATAAATTTGAAATGAAAAGAAACTTCTGACAATATGTCGAATAATAAATTTCTTAAAAATTAACAAAGAAAGTTATTCTTTGCCGTATTAAAAAAAAAAATAACTTAGGTTTGAAATTTGATAAGCAAATAAAACAAATTAATTTTTTTTGATACTCGTAGAAATTTAACTTCAATTTCGAAAGATATCATGATATCAGCATTAAAACTTTGGAATTTTATTTTGCATAAATAAGAACAGATTTTTATTTGTAATTTAGATTTTGAAATAAAAATCGTTACCTGTTACATCTAAGTATATACATTGACAATGTTCGTTCGATGTGTACTCGGGGCAGAGTCCGTCAAAAATAGCAAAACCGATTTTTATTGAAACTAACGTCCGTAATAACTGCGTAATATAAAAGTAAAATGTATACATTACATGGAACATTGGAAATGAGATTTAGATGGCGAAACAAAAATTTGACCAACACATAAGCTTGAAAGCATATTAAAATAAAAAAAATCTATAAGGTATCAAAATATGCCTTAAAAGCATAAATTATGCTCTAAAAATTTAGAAATTATGCTAAAAATATATGTGTAAGATTAATATATGCAAAAACATGCTTTAAATTGTAAAATATGCAAAAATAGGCTTTGAAAGGCAAAATATGCAAAAATATGCACCGAAAAATCGATGCCAAAATTCATAAAAAGTTCTGAAACGGATAAATAGCTTAAGCCCGCATTAATACCATCACACAGGAAAAAACAATCAATTGCATATTTGCGGTTTCCCTGCATATAAATCAATGTCATCGTGAGTATGAGTAAATCAGAGTAGTTGAGTTTAAATGATGTCTTCTTACTTATATTTAAAATTTCATGAGTCAGTAGGAATAGCGAGAAATTATCACTGAAAATAAAATTTTACTCAACAATTTTTTTCTTTGTTTCATTAAATTTCTTTATAGGACATTTACACTATCCCAAAATCTAGTACTTATGAGATTACGAGCTTAATCTAGCTGCTTTGTACTAGATTTCCCATACAAAACAAAACCTAGTTTGTGAATAGATTTGTAGGAAATCTACATAAAATGTTTTTATTTTTATTTTATTTTCATTACCCTGTACATAATATTTATATAAAAGATGATTGAATTAGCTATGGTCTGCTTGAAAAGGTGTATGAATTGGCTACATTGCAATTGTTTGGTTGTAGTCTTGGAAATTTTTCAGTTAATGGGTTTTGTGTTGGATAAACAAGTCTTTATAAATGTGAAATAAACTTGGTGTAAATGGTATAGATTTTCATAAGGATTTAAACTAAAATCAAATAGATATTGTGCAGGTATAAATGCCCTATTATTGACTGAAAATATGTATTAAATAAACGTGCAAACAGTTTTCTTTATCAAATATGCAAAAATCATAATCACAGAAAATTAAATAATTTTTTTTTGTTTTCGTATTAAAATAAGAAAAAAAAAATCAAATGTTATAGAACCCGACGAAAGCTGCAACAGTTTGAGAATTGCTTATGAATTCTCAGGCGAATGTCATTAGAAAATTAAACAATTTGCAAATTGCACTTACAAGAAAAATATCAATTAAACAAATTAAGTGCAAATTGCTATAATTTGCTAATATCATTTCTTATGAAAACATTTGTTAAAAATTTAAAATTAAAATAAATATTAAAATAAATAGGCTTATGACAACAGACTGAAAATATATTTAAAATACCTCCTGCACCTGCGGGCATTGCAGTGTATGCGGTTGCATAATAATTTTTCAGCCTTCTCAAATTTTTATTTATTTGTGCGTATGTGTGTTTTTTGTTGTTGTAGTTTTCCTGGCTATTGGATTCACAACCAATTATGGACGTTTCTTTGCATCATCGCTTTGCAATTGGGCAATTTGTCGATATGTCCGGCGATGTGATAAGTCATTTGAATATCTCTCATGTGAGACCGGACGATGGTGGACTTTATAAATGTATTGCCACCAATACAATGGGCAGTGTGGAGCATTCAGCACGCTTAAATGTTTATGGTAAGTAATTGATTGCTTTACTTGGTGATGCTGCATAATATGAGTATAATTATGTAAATTTTTTTTTGTTTTCGTTGAGCACCGAAATATGAATTATTACTAATTGCATAAAATTTGCTGGAAGTGAAAAATTTTGTAATTATATGCGCTATTAGTGTCATTATTTTTAAATACACATTGCATGCATTAAAGAGGGAAAGGAAGTCCTCTAAACTAGTCTGTGTGTGTGTGTTGTTATGCAAAAATAGTGTCCACAAATTTATAGAAAATTTAGAAACATTTAGATTTTCCAATAAGCATAGAAGAAATCCGTTGTGCATTTGCTTTATTAAACAAAACAAAATTAATATTTTACAGGCCTACAAAATGAATAATACATTTACATTAACTTTTTTAAATATATCCTGTAAGTTTAAATCATTTTAATATGTGCATATATACATACATATGCATACACAAACATGCACAAGCATGTAGGTACTTGCAAAAATAAAGCTAAAGGCAGTTTGGCATAAATAAAAAAAAATATTTCTCAACTACAACAAATAATATGCTTTGGCCCTAACAAATCACTAGTAACCATAGTTAGCACTTTTTTTTCACTATTTTGGCAAACTATTTTAATAATAAAAATTGACAGTGACAGTGATTGCTGATATAGAAAATAATAACAACAACAACAGCAGCAGCAGCAACCAAACATACAACGCAACATGGTGACACCCAACCAAGACGAGCAACAAATACAGCAACCTAAACATCAACAAGGATAGTAATACAGACAGGATAAGGGCATACAATTTCAAATTCAAAATACAACACTATTGATAAGCATGATTTTATTTATATTCTTGGTCTTGTCTGCCAATAAGTGTGGGAGGACAGTAAAATACTTTGAATCGAAACGGATACCAAAAAAAGTAGTGGGAAAGATAGAGAAGGAAGTGAAAAAAAGTAAGCTCGAGCGAAGAGAGGAAAATAGTAGAAAGGGAATTGAATGAAATAATATAACCTTTTAGCATTCAGGACATTGTTAGATAATGCTTTGTTATTTTCCAAAAGAGAATCATTACTACGCTAAGGATTTTGTGTTTAATAGTCGTATCTGGTATTGTACCAAGCTTAAAACATACATACTCATACACGAGGATAGTAGTTTTATTATTATTTTTGGATTTGTATATATTTTTCGTTGCCTTTTGTATTTTATATACATATAGCCAGCGGGAAAAATAAGGAGTACGAGTGCCTTCTACAAGGCCTCTGTACTCCTTCTTTTGGATGTACAAGCAGAGAAACAAGTAGCCTTAAAAAGTCGGTGGCGGCGGCTCATAAGCCGGCTTGCGCCAGCTGACAATGAGAGGCGCTGCTTTTGATTATGATAAGATTTTTAAACATATTTCTATAAAAAAAAATCATTTCATGATGTGGTAAAAATTTGCCACTACAAAAACAATTAGCCGGCTACAATTTTGGGTCGAGGCTAGCCACATGCATCGGCGGCGGCGGCTTGAAGTTACGTTGAAAGTCGACGACGGCTCTTGAGCCGGCTGTGAGCCGATCGGCTTGTTTTCTTCTGTACAAGGTCTTCTCGCTCCATCCCATATTTATATCTTTTTTACACACGTTGTCATTGCGAGGTAAACCATCCGTTCTCGCTTTTTTCACAGATATTCTAAAAGGCCCTCCATAGAATGGCTGTTAAAAGGCTTTCAAATAAAGGTCATACTTAAATGGATTTAATAAAGGTTGTCAACTGCTGGGGCATGTATTTCAAAACTTACAAGTGTTGAAATACAGCTAAAATAGTATATGAATATAAAATATTTTCCCAACTTGTTTACTTGTCTTCCAGCACTTGTAAGTTTTGGGAAATAGGCCCGAGTTACTCATATGCAATAAACACATCCATATAAAGGGTCCGCTATCTAACGTTTTTTTTCAAACTAGTGCTTATTTCGTGAATGATAACACTTAGCTCATGTCTGATTTGACAGATAATTAGTTTTATCCTTCCGCTGGGAAATATTGCTTACAGAAGATAACTATTTTGCCAAAAGAAATCATCTTTTCAGATGAAGTTCATTTTTATCTTGGCGGGTATGTAAACAAGCAAAATTGTCGCATTTGAAAACCCGCACGCATACATTGAAAAGCCGACGCACCCAAAACGAGTCACTGTTTGGTGCGGATTTTGGTCCAGAGGCATAATTGGGACATTTTTCGAAAATGAGCAAGGAGTGGCCGTTACAGTCAATGGCGATCATTATCGGGCCATGTTGAACAAATTTTTGTTCACAAAAATTGAAGAGGAGGATATTGGTAACATTTAGTTTCAACAGGACGGCGCTACGTGCCACACAGCCGAAGCTACACTCCATGTTTTGCATAGCATTTTCAAAAAAAAAAAGTTATCTGGCGGACCCAGATAACTGACCAGTGTTTAAAAAACTTAAGTCGAAGTACCAAAAGTCGTAAAATTTTAACTTTTCGCTGCTTTTGCTTTTTCCAACTGTTTAAAATGAACCAATGCTTTTGCTTTTGCTTGTGCAAATAATCAACAGTCTCAATCGAAGCAGAAGCAGAAAACGAATCATGAACAATTGCGCAGTACTTTCAGCAGTCGACGATTTAAAAAGTTTGAATTTGATTTGCTGTTGCTTTTGGTTAGTTTCGCTACTAAAAGCATAAGCAGTCTGTGTGCTTTTGTAAGTACCAAACAGTCACAGTCGAAGAAGTAAAAGCTCTTGCTTTTAGAAGCTTTCGGCAGGTTCAGTCAACTATTTTGTGGTGTTTGTCATGTTTTTGCTGTTGTTTTCACACATCAGACAAAAAGCAAAAATAAAAACCACTTTACTGCGATTGCTTAAAACTTCTAAAAGTAAAAGTTTTAGCTTCTTTGACTGCGACTATTTGCGACTTCCAAAAGCATATACAAACTGCTTCTGCTTTTACTTGCGATACTAACCAAAAGCTAAAGTTAATCAAGTTCAAACTTTTCAAATTGTCGACTGCTGAAAGTACTGCGCAATTGGTCATAAATCATTTTTTTTAATTCTTCTTTCAGTTTTTTTTAATTCTGGTTCTGACGTTTATGTTGTGATCAAAAGGCTCGAAAATATTGAAAGGACGCTTCTGAAAATAAGAACCCACATAGCATTCATATACAAACATACATAATATTGATCGAACAAAACAACTATCATATTCAACGTACAAAACTCAACTAAAATGATTTGCGCTTTCTTTTCCTTAATCGTTCTGTATTTGGTATTTGTATATGGAATTTTGTTTCTTATAACGGCATCTGAATTCTGTTGCCTTTGCTTGGGCAAAAAAAGCAAACCAAAATACTTTCGTCCTGCTGTTCTCTCTTCTTATAGAAGGGAATTTGTATCCCATCTTTCTTTACTAAAGAGCCGAAGTCTTCTAGAAGGCCTTCTTCAGAAGTTACATAAGAGTTTTAACTGAGTAAAAAACATGAATTCGTTTGCTTTTGTTTTGCAAAAATAACAAAACAAAAATGTTACACCTTCTCTTCTCCCTTCTCATAGAAGGGAATGTGGAATGTGTACCTTATCTTTTTTGCTGAAAAGCTGAGGCCTTCTATAAGGCATTCTTTAGCAGTTGGATAAGAATGGTAATAAAATCGAAAAAAATCCTAAGCAGGCCCTTAATAAGGCCTGAAGTAAGAAGGTCTTCTGAGTCTTAGCGCTTTGTATATGTACATATGTATGTACTAATGCATGTACATATACGAGTAATAAATGTCAAGCAGAGGAGGTTGCACAGTGGCATGAAAGCACAAATTGTGGCTTTGCTTATAGTAAATAATATTTATTAAATATATACAAAACATTAATTGGGAGATCAACCCCAGCAAAAACTTTTCGAAATTTCGTAATGCATACTTGTAATAGCTTACAAAGCAATGAGTGATACGTATGTATTTAGATAATTATTGATAATTAAAATAAGCACTTATTTATATCATTGTGTGAAAGTACTTGTTTTAGTACTTTCCAGCTATTAATGTAATATGTAAAGACAAAAATGTATTGATCGTAAAAGTAAAGTTTGAATAGAAAGCAAATTTGTACGCAGAAAATATATGTTGTGAATTTTTTTTCAATCAAGTGATTGCTTTGACATTGATATTCATTAATACAATAAACTGGGAGAAAGTTATAAAGAGCAGAGATTGAAAGATTTCATGTACATATACAATTTAATGAATGCAGACATTTCATTCTCTGATCGAATTACTTTCTTTTCTGTGTAGAGTTCTTAGAACACGAATAATTCGAATATTTATAACCTTTACCAAAAACAGTAAGGATACCTAGAAGTTTTCCGTTTGTAATTTCCACCATAATCATATCTGAGGACATTTGACAAAATGGCTTCTTCAAGCCCTAGCCGGAGTATACCTTAGCGTACCAGCGCACCCAACATTCTGGACACTCTTGACGAAATTTCCGTATTATAGTTTTCTTTTTTAGACACCATCTTTTACAAAAATGGGGTGGGTTGAATTCCGTTTCCTAACGCAATTGAACTCAGTGACATGGCCGATAATATTTTAATGCGCTTCTTTTGCTCTGATCCCTATATTTCTAGGACCTTTGGAACGCAAGATACACAATCTAATTATCGACCTCTTTCAGATTTTTCCCATTTTCAATTTGACACAACGACTTTTTTCAAACAGTTGAAAATAATTTGAATATTATGCAATCGCATATGCAATCCCATCATGCAATCCCCTAAATGTGTGGTGGCCTTGGAAAACAGCTAGTTGTTCCGTTCTGCTAGTGTTTGTCAAAAAATTTACAATTAACTTTGGTGTTATTTATTCCTTAAAAATTATCACATATAATTTGGTGTACACTGTACAGAGTTATATGAACCTTAGCCTATTCAAATCATAAATAAGAAATATGAACGAAATTTAGAGCACTTAGTCGGTGCAACTCCGGGTGTGTTTAAGGGTATTATCTTTTTTTAAGCTAGAGGGAATAGGGGGGAAAACTGCGCCCCTACGAAACGTTTAAACCAATGTTGATGAAATTTAGAACATATATACATATATATCTGCGTCTAAACAGTCTTACATAGGCTCTATACATTTTCAAAACTAGAAGCACGAGGGCGATAGGGGAAAATTTATCCCCTTCCGAACCGTTTGAAACGATTTAAATGAAATTAGAACATAAATAGATCAGCATCTAAAAACTTACATAGGCTCTGTACATTTTCAAACCTAGAATCAGGAGGGCGAAAAGGGGAAACGTTAAAACCAATTTTTATGATAGATCTGCATCTAAAAAGTCACATAGGCCATGGAAATTTTTAAAAGTAGGACCAGGAGCGCGATAGAGGGAAAATTTCTGCCCCTCCGAAACGATTTGAATGAAATTTAGAAAGACCATAGATAGTTCTGTATTTAAAACGTCACTTAGGGTATGTACGTTTTCAAAACTAGAACCAGTAGGGCGATAGGGGGGAAATTTGTGCCCCTTCGAAACGTTAAAACCGATTCTAAATGAAATTTGGAACATAGATAGATCTACATCTAAAAAGTCACATAGGCCTTGTACGTTTTTAAAAGTAGGACCAGGAGGGCAAGATACCCCTTTGTTTAGAAGAAGGTATACTATATGTAACTTCTCAAAAGTAAGACGAGCAAGGCGATGAGCCCTGCTCCTCCGAAACGTTGAAATCGAAATTAATGAAATTTAAAGCATAGATCTACCTTCATTTAGAAGGAGACGTAGTCTATGTACCTAATTTCTGTTCCTCCTACACCTTCAAATGGATGTAAATGCAATTTAAATTAGGATGGGGGTAAAAATTAAAGACAATGTTGATAGCGAAACACACCAGGTGTAGTTAGTCATAAATAAATTTTTTTTAGAATAATAAAATATTCTGAAATTTAAGCTCAGATCACACTATTGGCACAATGCATCGATTTTCGTCGGCTCACTGAAATATGCTAAATTTACTTTATTTCTGAACTTATTGAAATATAAGGATATAATACCACCACAATTCATTGGTAATAAAGTCATATAGACTGATTCCGGAAAAATTTTTATTGCAGTGAGCCCGCGAAAAGCGGTACATTGTGCTGATAGTAGGATCCAGGCCTTAGCAAAGCTTCATATATATAGTTGTTCATATAATGTGAAGAATTAAAAACAATACCAATTTTTTATTGAATTGAAATTATGCACTATATGACTAAACACACACCATTAATATCCATTTTTTATGTTTAATAAGTGCATTGTATTGCAACTTTCAATGCTGAAGCATTGAAATTTTTGTTTGTGGTTTAAAACTAGATATTTTAGATTTAACTTGTGACAAGCAAAACACTATTAATTTTTTTTTATTAGTAAAATACATATAAAAATTTTTTCGGACTTTAATACAAACCTTGTTGACCAGAAGCATTTATTTATAAGCCTTACTTCATATAATTCTAGAAACGATATGATATTCTTTTCCTAAAATTTCGTGCCATCCCAAACACAGTGTTTGATGCGGTTCGATGGCCAGTTTGAGGAGAAGTATGAAGTTCTAGGTTCTTAGATTCAATATCTATAAAATGAGAATTCTTTTGTCGCTGTTGCTGTTCAAACCCCCATAATCAAGTGCTATGATTGTTATTCACTATAGAGACTTGCAGCTATATATGAACACCACTTCTAAATGGGTTGTAGTACGAAAATTTAGCAGATGTAATATGATTTTATAGTAAAAGTAGCTTTAGTAGTCATCCCTAAGGTATTGAGAATGCCGAAGGATACAAAATTTGTATGTTCAAATGTTGTTACAGTGAAGTTCAGTTACAACGAGGAACCTGACAATCCTACTCGTTATACCCGATCTTCATTATAATCTACAATTCAAAGAAAGCTTCAAAAACATAATTCAATTAACGTATTTGATTGTAATTTAATATTATTATTTAACGCGTGCTAAAATAATACGAATACTTTTTAAAACAATGTGCTTTATCTCATCAAATTTTTTTCATAGCTTATATAAGCTCTTTCCATCATATTAGGTAAACATTTTATTCCCAAAAAATTTTCAAACTTTGCACAGCAGAAAGGAACAGGTTTTTTTTTATAAAGAGAAGTAACACTCAGGCAATGAATGCCTATTACTATTACTAGGTGTTAGTTTTTTAGGAAGGGGATAGTGATAGAGAAGACAGGTGGTAAAGGAAGAGATAGAGGAAAGCTTCATTTTTGTACAATTCTGATATTTGCACATTTTTAATAAAACAGTATTGCAGCGCCTCTGGTGTTAAATGATGCTTATTAAATTTTTGAAGCTGTGCTTAGTAGCCATTTTATTTATTGGTTATTTTACTTTGCCTATGACTCTGCTACACAACGAATGAGAGCGCTTTGATGGTACAGTAGGATTAGTATCTGTTGAAGTCGGTTTAGTTCAATTACCAGTGACTATGCCTTCATCACTTGAACTTTCCTACAAAAACTAATACAAAGGGATACTAATGCACATCAGAAAAATGCGTGGTATTGTTATTTAATGACTGTTGGATACCGGGCTCGAACTCAGGATCTTCGATCTTGTAGTCAAAGTCCTAACTACTTCAGCTAATGCCACCCTCAGTTTCAAGGAAATGAAATGGATTATATTCTTTAATTTATTTTATAGTTATGTATCTTCCTTAGCGGTATATTTTAAAGCAGCTTATGATTGTATAGAAAATTCTAGTTACAGGCCCATATCAATCTTACAATTTTTAATTAAAGCCTTGGAAAGGTTAGTTCATAACCGAGGTACACAGTATCCTAAAACCAATAATATGCCAACTGACCCTCTTTAATTTTGCTAATGATATAAGACAACAAATAGACTGCGCTCAAATTACACTTTTAGTTCTCTTGGAACTGTTGAGCATAACATGTCGGGTCTTAAATTAAAAAATATGTTTAGATTTGAATCAACTGCCACATATTTCATATATTCATATGTAGTTGATTGATTTAATATGTTGAAATAAGTCCGTGACTTTTCGAACTTTCCTCGTAGTTATATGAAATGCAACACTGTTCCCATCTCAAGTACCACCTGTTAATAGACATCATTTACTTTGCATTTAACAGCTGTTCACAACATACAACCTCGTGTATTTTTCTAAAAATGGAAAAAAGTGAATTTCGAGTGTTAATGAGCACATGCGAAAAAAAACCGTCAATCAAACCAAGGAAAAGCTCGATGAATACTATCGGGACTCTGCACTATCGGTTTCAAAAAAAAAGTGGTTTACTGACTTTCGTTGTGGTCACACAAGTACAAATAATGCTGAACGATCTGGGCAGCCAATTGAGGTCAGTACACCCGAAAATGTCCAAAAATGGTGTTGGACCATCGAAGAGTAAAAGTGCGTGAGATTGTTGATGCCATAGGCATTCCATATGGCAGTGTGGTTTCGATTTTAAATGATCAGCTGTGTTTAGGAAAGTTGTCTGCAAGATGGGTGCTGCGTTTGCTCTCAATTGACCATAAACGTAAACGTGTGACAACTTCAAAGGATTGTTTGAAGTTGTTTAACCGCAATCCGAATGAGTTTTTGTGGCGTTTTGTAACTGTGAATAAAATATGGATCTATTACTGTACTCCGAATACCGAGCAACAGTCTAAACAATGGGTTTCTGCTTGTGAAACTGCTCCAAAGAAGGCCAAGGGCGAGTTTGTCGTCCAATAAGGTGATGGCAAAAATTTTTGGGATGCACGCGGGATAATCAACCATGATTACTTTCAAGAGGGAAAAATAATAAACGGCAAATGTCATGCCAACTTATTAGACTGATTTAATGAAAATTTAAAAAGAAAGCGACCCCATATGGCCCAGAAAAAAATAATTTTTCATCAAGATAATGCACGAGTGCACACGTGTACAGTCTCAATTCCAAAACTCTATGAATTGGACAACGAATTGGTACTCCATCCGCCATATTCTCCGAATTTAGCCCCTAGTAACTACTTTCTATTTCGAAACCTAAAAAAATGGATTGGTGAAAAGAGATTTAGCTCCAACGATGAAATTATTAACCAAACAAATGTATTTTTTGAAGGACCTCGAAAAATCCTATTTTTTTTTGGAAGGTATACAGAAAATGGAGAAACGTTGGACTAAGGGCGTGTCCCACGATGTCACCAGTAATTGTTCGATCGACAAATTTTATTGCAAACAACAATAACATTAGAAAATTTGTTGTTGCTTTCAATATATATATATATATTCGATCGAACGAATTCTGGTGACATCGTGGTACAGGCCGTAAGTGTATTGAGTTGAAAAGAGATTATGTTGAAAAATAAACTTTTTGTTTTGCAAAAAAAAAAACTGTGTTTCATTAAAAAAGTCACGGGCCTATTGATCCGCCCTCGTACCTACCTCAGTTTCAAGCTATTTGCGATTAAGTCGGGGTGTTACACAAGGTTCGATCTTAAGCCTATATCCCATTATAGGCGTAATGTAGCGATTTTCGTCGGCTCACTGCAATAAAGTCATAGTTAATAAACTACACTAGCTCAATTTCTCAATTAATTTCGAAGTAAGTATATATTGCTTTACTTCCCATGAATTGCAGGGAAATTATGTCCTTATATTTAAATTAGTGGAGAAATAAGACCATTTTGGTTTAATTATTATGACTTTATTGCAATGAGCCGAGTGAGCCTAGTTGGATCTAGGCTTTAGGCCCTCGCTTTTTTTCGATGCATGTGAACGATCTTTAAGGCAAACTCGTGCACTGTAAGTTTGGATTGTATGCAGATGATGTGCAACTTTAAGTTATTTCTAGCAGCACTGCTGTTGATGAATATGTAAGGACATTAAGCCAGGAGCTTGGTCGTGTTTATGAGTGTGCCACCGCTAATGAATGGGCTTGTAATTAATCCTACCGATTCCAAGTGTTTATTAAAACTTGATTGCAATCCTATTCTAGTTTTAAACAACCACATTCGGTAACTTTGCATGTGGTTGAACACACATCAGCCCGTACATCTCCATGAACGTTTAAACTTCTCAACACTTAATAACACTTAATAACTGAATAGATGCAGTTTTTTTAATAGAACAGTTCTACATATATATAAGTTGTTCGTTATAACCGAACTGCACTGTAAATATATTTAACAATTTTGTTTATTTTTTCTAATATCTATTTGTAATAATGATGCCCATTTCATTTTATTTTATTTTTTTCTCCAGCCTTTTGTAATATCTTGTATCTTTTGTGGGAAAAGCAAACGAAATTTTTAATTTAAATTTTCATTTGTCTTAGAGAAAGAGATTTCTGAAATAAAAAATGTTTTATTATTTTTTTTTGGTGCAAACACAAAGAGAATTCTTGTTTTATATTTAAGATTAAAGATGACAAAATGTCGAAACAAATGAAATAATAAAAGGGAATAAAAACTGTAGTGAATTTGTTTAGTTTGACAAAATTTTTTGCAATATCTATCGAAAGGCCAAAATCATCGCTTTGGTATTGAGCTAAAAATTTTAATTTAATCAAGAAAGAAAAGTAAAACTTTTTTTATTTAATATTGATTATTTTGTTGTTATTACTGCTGGTGGACATGATAAATTTAAAGTTGACTGCTTTTAACTTAATTGGGCCTAATGTTTCAAAGTGAATAAAAATTCATTTATTAACAGATTTTTTTTTTCTTTTTATACCCTTTACCAACAAAAATGGTAAAAGGGTATATATAGGTTTGTCATTCCGTTTGTAATTTCTATAATATCAATAAGCGACCCATATAATATATATATTCTGGATCCTTATGCATAGGGAAGACGAATAAGCGATGTCCGTCTGTCCGTCTGTCCGTCTGTCCGTCTGTCCGTCTGTCCGTCTGTCCGTCTGTCCGTCTGTCCGTCTGTCCGTCTGTCCGTCTGTCTGTACGTGAAATCGGTTTTCCGAAGCTCCCAGAAAAGCTAGAGACTTCGTTCTTGGACTGGTGAGTCAGAAATTTTCCAAAATAGATTGGTATTGAAATTCAGCAAAATCGAGCAGACGATTGCAGAGCTGGAAAGCGTAAACTTCATTTTGCCATATAAAAGTAACTACCGAAAACAAATTTTTATTTTTTTTTAATAAATGAACTTATTTTACACTTCAGTACGACTAAAATTGGAATTTTAAATTAAAAAAATATAAAAAAATTAAAAAGACGTTTCCAGGGTTGGAAAACTTTAACTTTTTGTGTTATGTAAAATTAAATATGTCTAAAACTATATTAGTATTTTCTCGAGAACCGTAAGAGCTACAGACCTGAAATTTGGACACAGTGTGTAGACCTTCGGCCGCTACAACAACAAATACATGGGAGTTGGAAATTAAAGGGTGTTCCAAAACGAGCAACGAAAAATGTTAAAATCCCATGTAATATACATACAATTGTATGTATGTATGGTATATACACTTGAAATTTGTAAGGTTAGTGTATTTTTATACAGACTACAAAAATTAACACTAAAATTTCAAAAAATTTAAAATAAAGGGTGTTGCATGAGTTAATGCAATTTTGACTATGCAATTTTGACAACTTGCTGTATCTTGGAAACCGTGAGAGCAAAACTCTTGAAATTTTCAATAACGGTAAAACTAAAAAAACAAAAAATTATAAAATCGCCAAACCGAAAAAAATCGCCAAAAACAAAAAAAAAATCGCCAAAAAGAAAAAAAGCACCAAATTACAAAAAAATTTTCTAAGACTAAAATAAATCGCGAATAACCGGAAAAATAGCTAAAATAAAAAAAAATCGCTAAAATGAAATAAAATCACCAAAATGAAAAAAAACCCCAAAAACAGAAAAAAATCGCCAAAATTAAAAAAAACCCCCAAAACAGTAAAAAAAATCGCCAAAATGAAAAAAATGGCCAAAACGAAAAAAAAACCCAAAAAACAGAAAAAAATCGCCAAAATAAAAAAACCCAAAAACAGGAAAAAATCGCCAAAATGAAAAAAGTCGCCAAGATGAAAAAAAATCGCCAAAATGAAAATAACCCAAAAACAGAAAAAAAAAATCGCCAAAATGAAAAAAATTTTCAAAATGAAAAAAAACCCCAAAATAAAAAATAAATCGCAAAAATAAAAAAAAAATCGCCATAAGGAAAAAAATTTCCAAAATGAAAATAAGCCCCCAAAAAGAGAAAAAAATCGCCAAAATGAAAAAAAATTGCCAAAATGGAAAAAAAATCGCCAAAACAGAAAAAAATCGCCAAAATGAAAAAAACCCCAAAAACAGGAAAAAATCGCCAAAATGAAAAAAAAATCGCTAATATGAAAAAAATCTCCAAAATGAAAAAAATCCCCATAAACAGAAAAAAAATCTCCAAAATGAAAAAAAAATCGCCAAAATGAAAAAAACTCCCAAAATAGGAAAAAATCGCCAAAATGGAAAAAGAATCGCCAAAAAAATCGCAAAAATGAAAAAACATCGCCAAAATATAAAAAAAGGCCAAAACGAAAAAAAACCCCAAAAAACAGAAAAAAATCGCCAAAATAAAAAAACTCAAAAACAGGAAAAAATCGCCAAAATGGAAAAAAGTCGCCAAGATGAAAAAATTCGCCAAAATGGAAAAAAACCCAAAAACAGGAAAAAATCGCCAAAATAAAAAAAAATCGCCAAAATTAAAAAAATCTCCAAAATGAAAAAATGCCCCCAAAAACAGAAAAAAATCGCCAAAATGAGAAAAAAGCGACAAAACTGAAAAAAACTGCGCGAGTCAAAGTCGCACTTTACTGAATTTTTTAATATTAAAGGAATTAAATGAAACTAAGTTTTTTCTTATTTCGTTTTTGTTTCGTTCACTTAACAAATTTTATGTATTTTTTAAAAAACTAGATTGGTATCAATAATCAGAAAAATCCAAAATTATGACTCCAGGTTTGGAAAACTTACACTTTTTGTGTTATGTAAAATAAATAGGTCTAAATTTTTTTTCTTTTTCTTTATAAATTGAATATATTTTATGCTTCTGAAAGAAAAGTTTGGCGTATGAAATTTGAAAAATGAAAATTACAGCGCCAAAGATGGAAACTTTAAAAAAATGATAAATTTTTTCACAAAACAAATATGTATGTATGTGTCTGTATACTATATATATGTACGTATGTTGGTAAAGGGTATATAAGATTCGGCACAGACGAATATAGCACTCTTACTTGTTTTGTATTCACATTGAAAAATTAGGCTCAATTACATTAAAAGACAATAAGCTTAAACCTAAATACTGGCCAAAAAAAAATTATAAAGTTCAGTTTATACTCTTTAAAATTATTAGGAAACCATGAAAATTAAAATAAAGTTGCTAATGAGGCAAAACAGTGTTGGTCATAAGCCAAGATTCATTTTGTTTTAAAGTAACATCTTTTCAAGCTCAGTCATAAGGCAGCTCTTGCTTGAAACCCAGTTCTAACGTTATCGTGATTGCTGTTTCGCTTTTAAAAGTCCTGCATCCCTATAGCACTGTTTAGTTGATTTTCGCCAACGTATGCTCCTTGTAGAAACTATGGGAACTTATATAATTAAAATGCACTTCTCGCCTTTTTTTTTTTGGTGGAATTTCCTTTATTAACTAGTCTGCTGAGCAAAACTATAGCATAAAGAAAACTAATTTATGTGCCTCCGTATTTTATACATTTACTTTATATAATATTTTCTAAATCAAATGAAATGTGTGCTAGGTTTAATACTCTTATATTGTAAATACAAAAGTAATTAATTTCTTAATCCGTTTATTCCAGAAAAAATATGATGACACTGAAACCCAGTGCTCCACAACAATCTAAGCCATCACTGCCCTTTTATTCAAAACTATTAAGATTTAATTAAAAACAAATATTAAACAAAGAATTGATTTCGTTTCGGACAAAGAATAATAGTTTTCTGTCAAGCAAAGTTCAAAAATAAATATAAACTTTAAGACATTTGTAGAGTTTGAAACCAGAAACTGCAACCATAACTAGACTAAACACAAAGTTAGAAAAGAGAAAAACCCAGTGAACCATTCTTGCCTACTTTTTTAAATAAACTCATGAGGAGCAGCTAAAATTATTATTTTAAAGTGAAAAACATGCCTTTGTACCAAAAAAATAGTTTTTGGATAAGGCGCTTTTAACGAGAAAGTACCTTTTTGGAAAAAGTGTCCCCCTGTGGGCTAAACTGCATTTTCAGAATAATTACGTCTTGAGGAAATTAATTTTTGGAAAGTGTTCTCTTTGAGAAAAGTACATAGCTTTTGGACAACCTTTATTTCTGTTATAAATTTTTTTTGGGAAATGGTCCTTTGTAAAAAAATAGTTTTTTGATTAAAAATTTTTTTGGTAAAAGCATATTTTGGAAAAAGTACTTTCTAGTGTTTTTATACATCCAAACATGTTTTGATGTTTTCTTTGGCAAACTATTTTAAAATTCTTTAATCTAGTTACCATTGAAAAACAAAATATTAATTATTAACAGGGAAACCGCAAATATGCAATTGCATGTTTTTTCTTGTGCGACGGATTCATGCGGGGACAAGATATTTATCCGTTTCAGAACTTTTTATTAATTTTGGCATCGATTTGTTAGTGCATATTTTTGCATATTTTGCCCTTTAAAGCATATTTTTGCATATTTTACCCTTTAAAGCATGTTTTTGCATTTATCACTCAAACACGCATATTTTTTTAGCATATTTTCTAATTTTTAAAGCATAATTTACGCTTTTAGGGCATATTTTGAAATTAAATAAATAAAATAAAATAAATAAAAAGTTTTATTTTAATTTGCTTACCAGCTTAAGTGTTGCACAAAATTTTTATTTTTATTTTTCGCCATCTAAGTCTCATTTTTAATGTTCCATGTAGTGTATAAATTTTCGTAGTTATTACGGACGTTAGTTGCAATAAAAAATTCGGTTTTTCTATTTTTGACGGACTCTACCCCGAGTAGACGTTGAAGGAACATTGTCAATATATAAAAGTTTATTTAGATGTGGCATGCAACGATTTTATTTTAAAATCTATATTGACCTAGATTGTTGTTTATTTCAATAAATATTATACATACAAATCTTGTCTTATTTATCGAAAATATAGTTCCAAAGTTTTAATTCTGATATCGTGATCTCTTTTGAACTTGAAGTTAAATTTTTACGATATTATCAAAAAAATAATAATTTGTATTATTTGCTTTAGTCAAAATATGTATGGCAATTTTGTTTCAATACGGCAGTTATTCTTTGTTAATTTTTTATTGTTTGCTTTTTTGCTTATTTTATATGCAAATGTTGTTGAATTTTTTAATTAAAAATATATTTTCATTTAAAATAAACCAATTTATTTTATTTTAAGAGCATATTTTTTGAGTTTTTTGTGCATATTTTCAAGTTTTTAGTGCATATTGAATGCGCATAAAACACTTTTTTTAGAGCATATTTCTGGTTTCCCTGATTATTAAACTGCTTTCTCTTTTAAAATTTATTTTTCTTAATGTACATTTTGGGACTTCGCTTTTCAAAAATTTAAAAAATTTTGTAAAACAAGTCTGATGCAAATTTTTAAATGCAATACATTTTGGTTTGCTGCTTAAAACAATTTTTATTGTGACATGTTGCAAGGAAAATTACTTCTTTTTTATCATTATGTTGTTAGTAAAGTCGAAATCTTATCTTGATTTTTGTGAAAAATTGTATTAAGTTATGTCTCTCTTGCAGCAAAGCCTCGATATGTAATTGAATAAATTCAAATTGACATGAAAATTAAATTTAATTACAATTTAGCATTCACAAGTTTCCAATTTGTATATTATGATGTTCCATAGCAGATACTGCATTACAAATCTTTTACATCATAACACAGAGCATTAGACTCTGCTGACACACAAACTTTGAATGAACACCTAAGAGAGTAGTAGCCTTGCCGTGTATGAACCAAAGCAAATTCATGACAGGTAAAGTTAGTACTACAACAAAGTGCAAACAATAAAAACAATATGGTATTTTGTTGTTGCCTTGGGAGGCTCGTATGTCAGAAGCAGCTGATTGAAGATACTAAAACAGAGACCTATGCCATGATGGCTCATAGCCTGCTGAGCCTAGCCATGGGTAATTCTAGTCAGCTACGCCGCTGCTGAAACAAATTTGGCTTATGTCTCCTGAAAAACAGCTGCCGATTCTCCATGTACAATATTTATTATATAACTATATTACAATTATTTGATTTATTTTTTAATTATTTTATTTATTTTTTTATTGTTTTAATTATTTTTTAAATTACTTTATACTGACTTTTATATAAAAATTAGACTTTACATTTAGTCTTAAATGTAAAGTATGACTAATTAATAAAGAAAAGACTAGTGCTACTGCTTTGAGAGTCACATGTACCATTTCATTTCTATGCATAAAAAAAATTTAAATACTCCATTCCAACAATGTTAACTTCGGGAGCTTTTTTTATTTTGCTGATTTTTATTGCCAATAGAGCTAAAAAAAAGTCCTAAAACATTGGTCTAACTCACAAATCTCTAGCTTTTGTGTGGGATTTGGAAAATCAATTTCATGTATGGACACACGAGTATCTTTTTTTTACTATCCTATTCATAAGGACACAGAATATACGTAATTTGTGGGGTCACGTATAAATATTATGGAAATTACAAATGGAATAAGGAACCTATAACAACATTACCAGTTTCAGTGAAGGATATAAAAAAAGAAAATCTATATTTAAGAACTAAAAAATTATGTTTTAATGTAGCCAGTTGTATGAAAAACAAGTCCCTCAATAATGGTTTCATTCAAAATAGGAAATAAACATCCTACAAGTTTTTTAACATCTTTTAACAAATTCTTAAAATTACAAGAAATATTTTTTTCGCTTATATTCAAAAAGAAAACTGCACAAGGAAAATGATAAATAGAACTACGCAGAGCTATTGTTTGTGATTAAATGCACACAAATTTTTTTTTAAATTTATTAAATAAAAATTTAAACAGAACACTCCATATTTTTTTTTTTTTTTTTTTTTTTTTTTTTTACACACATATATTTATTTATTGTATCTTCAAAATATGAACTAACAATAAGTATTCAAATCTTAAATCTATATATAATTATTAGGCCCGACCAGTATCGGACATAAACTTAGTGATAGTAATTAATAATACATAAATTTCGTATTAAGCACAATAGATAATTATTTTCAAGAAGTACCATTTGGAGTGCTGACTATTAGGGCCCTTGTGTCCCTCTTTTTTAGGCGGATGTGTCCAGTAAAGTTCAAGATATTACGAGCAAGCGGATTAGGATGTGACTCGAGTTTTGTTAAATATTTACCTGCGTATTTTGCGATTTCTTCAGTCACTAGTGGCATATTTAAATCACGATGTATATTTGAATTTTTGATGTACCATGGAGCCGATGTTATTAACCGTAAAATTTTATTTTGCTGTCGTTGGATTCTATCCACATTTGAAGCTGAAGCAGTGCCCCATAGCTGAATTCCGTAGCACCATATTGGCTTTAAAAGCGACTTGTATATCAAAAGTTTGCAGTCTAGACTGAGTGTTGAATTTCTGCCAATCAACCAATGTATTTGAGTTAACTTAAGTTTCATTTGAATTAGTTTAGCGTCAATATGATGTTGCCATGTAAGCCTTCGATCAAGGTGTATGCCAAGGTATTTCACTTGAGAATGTTGAGGAATATTTTGATTATTGATTCGAATGGGGGAACAGGTATCTTTTCTAAGGGTAAACGTTATATGAACACACTTTTGTTCATTTACTTTAATTCTCCATAAGTTCAACCATCTTTCAAGCTGGGTAATGTGTGCTTGGAGATTGCGGGATGCCTCATCATACAGGCTGTATCGTCGGCAAATGTAGAAGTGTGGATGTTATTGCTCACAGGCATATCACAAGTATATATTAAATACAAGACTGGTCCCAGAATACTACCCTGAGGCACACCAGAAAATATAGATTCGGGCACACTCATGAAGTCTCCTTCCAAAACAGTAAACTTCCTATCAACAATGTAACTTTCCAAAAGTTGTTCTATATTTATTGGAAAATATGTCTTCAATTTTAAAAATAGGCCTTTGTGCCATACTTTGTCAAATGCCTGAGAAACATCAATAAAAAGGGCAGAACAATACTTCTTTTCTTCAAAAGTCCTCCTTATAACTTGAACCAATCTATGCGTTTGCTCAATAGTGCTATGCTGACTTCTAAAGCCAAATTGATGGTCCGGGATGCACCCATTATCAGCTAAAATTGTGGACAATTTAGTCATGAGCAGCCTTTCGAAAAGTTTTGAAACTGTTGATAGTAAGCTTATAGGCCTATATGACTCAGCCTTGGTAAGATCTTTGCCCGGCTTCGGAATCATTTTAATCTTGGCAAGTTTCCAGTTATATGGAAAATACTGCATTCGTAAAATGGCATTAAAAATAAATAGCAGGATTCTTATTGCAATATGAGGCAAGTTCATCAGCATCTTGTTGCTAATTCCATCAATACCTGGAGCTTTCTTCGGATTAAGTTCAGCAATTAGTTTTTGTACATCGCGCATCTTAAACTTTATGGGTCGCGGGGGTAGAGCAACTACAGTCGGCAAATCAGAAACACCAGTACATGTGTTTGGGGTAAATACGTATTTTAAATGATTTGCAAATATGTTAGCTTTTTCAGTATCGCTTCTCGCCCAACCTCCGGTAGATGTGCGCAGAGGTGGTTTAAACTCAACGGGGGTTTTCAGCTTTCTAGCAGCGCGCCACAAGGAGTAATTAGATGCTGGAGTGACATCAAGACCTTCCAGATAATTTTTAAGAGATGCAGTTTTTTCAATTGCAAGTAACTCTTGGAGTCGTTTAGTGCACTCTTTAAATCTGATTTTAAGTTGTGGTGATCTGTGCTGTTGCCATTCCCTTCTAGCCCTTCTTTTTTCACGTACGAGACGTTCAATGTCTGTAGAATAAATTTTATTAAATCCAGTCTGCGGATGGGAGGTAGTAGCATGCTCAGCAGCCTGTGTAACCATTTCGTTAAGGTTGACGATGTTGGCTTCAATATCCTCGGGTGTTCTTAGCGTAATGTTTTCCGTGCAATGACTACTAAGATATTTTTTGAATCGCAGCCAATTTACACTACTGATCATCTTCACATACGAGTGAGGTAAATCACTTCTCTGTGGGCTACAGATTGTAACAATCGTGGGAGAGTGATCGGACGAGAGATCTAAAGAAGCTTCAACGTTAACTAATTCCCTAGAAATGTTTTTCATGACGCCAAAATCTATAACATCCGGAATTTTATTTATGTCAGTAGGCCAGTAAGTAGGCTCCCCACTCGAAATGACGTCCAAGCCCATTTTTGAAATTGTGTTGAACAACGCTCGACCTCTGGGTGTAATATGACGCGAACCCCAGAACGTATGCTTAGCATTATAGTCGCCAGCTGCCACGAAACAAGGGCCAAGAGATCTATAGAAATCCTCGTATTGATTCTCAGTAATTCCGAATCTGGGAGGGGAGTAAATTGATGATATCACAAAATTTGTGCAAAAATTTTCAACACAAATATTCGTTGCTTGTAGATGTTCCTCACAAATGTTGTCAATAATATAGTGTTTGAGTCTTGACTTTATTAGAATTGCTGATCCACCGCATGCTCTTCCTCTCGGGTCCTTTGAATCATATAAGGTGTAGCCAGAAATTTTAAAAAGGCTTCTCGAAGTCAAATGAGTCTCTGAGACCAACATTATATCGATATTTTTTTCCGTGAGGAAGTGCTCAAGTTCATTTTTATGTTGGCGAATGCCGTTTGCGTTCCAGAAACATAGTTTTAACGTGTTCATGGTTTGTTGACTAATGCTTGAAGCAGAGTATTCTGCATTCTTAGCATTTCTTGCATCATGCTAGTCATATTTGTTGTAAAGTTGTTTATAGTTAGCACCAGATTCTCAATAGTAGCTTCAAGACGACTAAAGTTAAGGCTAGAGTTTGCATTCGTTGAATTACTTGGCGGTGGAACATTTTGTGTGGGAATAGAACTAGTCTTAGCAGCATCGGCATACGATACACGTGAAGTAACTAGTTGGCTAGTTTGGGGAAGAGTGGCGGAGTAAGCGTTTGCTGATTGAGCTGGAACTAGTTTAGGTTTTTGACCCATAGCCTGTTTAACAAAAGAATATACAGGGCATCCTCTGTAGTTAGCGGTGTGGTTACCTCCACAATTACTGCATTTTTTTTCTGCTTGATCTTTTGGCTTCGTGCAGCTAGCAGTACCGTGCAATTCACCGCAGATAACACAAACTGTAGGTAAATTGCAGTAAGCCTTTGTGTGACCATATTCTTGGCAATTGTGGCACTGTACGGGACCTGAACGCTTATGTGGCTCTTCAACTGTAATTTTTCGGTATAAAAGGTATTTTAGGCTATAAATTGGATGTGTCTCGTTTTTTTTCAATTGTATATCATTTGGCTCCAGTTCAACACGAAATAGAGGCTGGGGGATCTTCTCTCTATTGATTATATTAGTAACACTTTTTACTTTAAATCCTTGTATGATGAGTGCATCTTTTATTTCGTCGGGATTAACATAAGCATCAATGCCCTTCAATACGACCTGCATACCTTTAGCACTTTTAAGCTGATAAGTATAAAAATTAGTTTTATTTTTTTCGAAATCAGTAATAATTTTGCGAAAATCGTTTTCTTCGTATATTTGAATTTTTGTTTCATCAATTTTACCACGTTTTATTGGAATAACGTGAAATGCGTTCTCACCAACTGCCGAGACTAATTTTTTAATAAGGGCGTTCGAATTTTTTTCTCTCAGGTATATTGGTGGTGGCTTGGAAGTTTTTTTGGATGAAACAGCGGGTTGGTCGTTATTTGCTTGCAATATTGAAAAACGATTTTGACGGTTAACTGCTGCGACATCGTTATCCCTGGATATCTTGGGAACCGATGAAATTTTTGATGAATTTGGGCTTCGCCCGCGCTTTAAAATTGTGATATATCTGTCCATTCCGACTTGGACCTTGGGTTTTGGGCTACTCTTATCTTCAGTGACAACTTGGTTAAGTGATGACCCCGAGCCCGAAGCGGGTGATATCGCTGAGTTAAATGCAGATGTACTAGGCAATAATGTCAACGATTCACTAGTTGGCATTGGACAAAGCGAAGTTGATCGCTGACGAAACTGTGGTTTTGCCGTTAGAAAAAGTCTATTATCAGATTTTTGATACTTATTAAGAGCTTCAGAACTCACAGCAAGTCTATTATCAGATTTTTTATTTTTATTGTTATCATTATGAGTATCAAAACTCACAGTAAAATAGGCATTTCTGCCGTTAGAACTCACTTCACTATTTTTTTCCTTTGGGGTACTCATAAAGAGTATTCCTCAAGGGTACTTTGTATGTTTTTTTGTTTACGGTTTTTTTTTTGTTTTTGTTGTTTCTATATGTAAAAAATATTTGCAAAGCAAATAAAGCTTATTTATTAAAGTCAATATGTACTACGAATATTTTTTGTATTTTTTATTGTTTAGTTTGTATGTAAGAAAAAATTCCGCTATTACGTCTGTTCACTATGAAGGTACAACGAGAACACTCCATATGAAGCAAAAATGTTATGCCCCCAAATGTTTGTATGCATTTTGTACCATATATCTGCAATTAAATTTTTAATAACTTCTAATCATTTAGGCTTGGCTGATGTATTTTTTATCGCCTCTGCTTACTTAAACAAACCGCCATTTTGTGTCAATGTGTCTGCAAATTCAAATGTGCATTAATAAAATCGAATTAAACCACACATTGCATTTAATTATGCACCGCATTTTCGTATGACATAGAATTTGCATAAATGACAAACTACACAGAACATTAATGACAAAAATATAGGAAATATCCTAGAAAAAAAAGAAATCAAATAGAAATGTTGACAGTGTGATGGGTCTCCCACTTAATTAATAACTCTATCGGACCCGTTCAGAAGATTATACTGTTGTTACAATTAATTGTATAATCTGAAGTCATCAAAAGATATGTTATTTTGTTTATACATTATACATGAGGAAAAAATATATTTTTTTGCGGTTAAGCACATCTAGATTCATTTCGTTGCTGCTCAAGCAACTCATCTAGATGTGCTTAACCACACGAGATAAATTTTTTAAATTCCTGTTCATTTTAACACAATTTTTTTTTATTAGAAAATGATGCAATCAATACACAGAAAATAAGAGCAAATAGAATATGCTTTTGAGTTCCCGGCAATTCCCAAAAATAATTCGCAAAATGCCAAAAATGGGATTTTTCGGTATTTTTGGCTGTATTCGGCTTATTTTTCTCCGAGCGCAGATCTGATTTTTGGAAATATTTAAAAGCATTTACTGTTTTAAGGTGGCATAATATATTTTTTTGCTTGCAGCTTTGCAAATTCACAAAAAAAAGACTTAAATTTTATATTTATAACAAGAATAGTTCTAATTCAAAACGATCTAGTTCCTCCAGCAACGAAAGTTTTGAACAAAAAATTTCTTTGTAATATTTGTTATAGCATTAATTTTTAAATAAGTAAAAACATGGGATTGGTATTTAAAAAAAAAATTTTATAATAGCAAAATAATTAAGCCAATTTTTTCTGCAAAAAACGGCGAAAATCTACTTATTTTTTATTCTAATTTAAATTGCGTTAACATTTGGCTTTAAGTGTGCTTTTGATACCAATTTTATTTATTAAAAATAAGTTTCCTTTTCTAAATCGAACAAGATTTGACTTCTCTATTAGCAAAACAGTGGACCAGGGTTGGTAAAAAAAAGCCAACATTTTAAATTTATTTCCGAAACTCTAAGCGAAACCCCAAAAATGTAGAAGACTTTCTTTAGTTCTTGGATAGGAAAAAAAATCCACTATTTTTATCAGATCAAAAACATCAGCTTGGCATCGGTCTTAAATTCCTCATAAAATAGAACAAAATTAATAAGAAATCTCTATGGTTTTTTCTCCATAAGGAAATCTTATTAATTTCATAGCACAAATCTTTTTGAAAAAATCAAGAAGAAATCTTGTAGTTTTTATGAGGTTATCTTATTGATTTTTTCAATAAAAAAATTGCGTCTTTAGTCTCTGTACTTATGTATTTTCATTTAAATTCTATATCATATACATATGTATGTATGTATGTGGTATATTGTAGATGTTATTTATTTATACATACACATTATGTTATATCCTTAACTAACTTACTCACCAAGTATTGAACCACCAAACTTCTGACTGATAGACAAACACTCTACCCAATATGCTAACAAGCAGCCTGAATAACCATTGAAATTATTGTGAAAACATGCTTCTACAAAAACGAAAAATATCATGAAAAAATTGGCTCTATGTCTATTTATAGATATGATATAACAAGACACCTCATAAAATCAGGAAGATTTCCTTATTAAAAAAAAATCAATAAGATGCTTTACACATAATCATATAGGAACCTACTAAAATCAAGAAGAACCCCTTGTTGAAAAAATCAATATTGCAACCGCATGAAATCAATAAGAAATCCCTATAGTTTACCATTTATAAAAAGACCTAATAGAATCAAGAAGTTGTTCTCTATGGATTGTTTTTTTGGTGCCAAAAATAACGGAAATAGAGTAAAAAAAGTTGTGAATAATAAGATTTCTTCTTGATTTTATGTGGTTTTCTTCTTGATAAAATTAATAAGATTTACCACATAAAATTAATAAGGAATCTCTATGAAAAAGCTTCGCTTCTTTCTGCTGGGACACCCCTTAGCCTAAAAACGTTTCATAGAGAAAATCTTATTGATTCTATGAGAGAGTTTTTTCTTTGTGTAGATTTATCTGTACAAAATTATAAAAAAATTTATTAAGAATATTTAAATCACTTATATATAAAACACTTCAATCCTGCAAATAACGCGACTAGTCCATACATGCATGTAAGGACTATTCCATAAAATACCAGGACAAGTACAAAACTAGTCCATATGTATGCATAAAACATAGTCGATTTAACATTGCGATGTGCTAGGAATGGACCATATTACACTAACCCCAAAACTACCCCTTATGGAATAATTATAGTTTACTCGCATAAAATTTGTAAGTGCCTAAGAAGAACGATCATAATCGTTGCAACACGAACACATATTGTAAAGCATTGAATGCTTGTGTGAAAACGACATGATCCATGGCTGCATTAGATGGGACCATGATGTAACTAGTTTCTAGATTGGACCACATACTACAATATTATTTGCAGGGAAAGTAAACTTTAAAATAAATTAAGCTTAACAAGAACACTGAAATTAAATTAATTTTTTTTTGTGCATCCAAGAATATATTTACTTTTTGTACTACTTTCGTGTATACACATTTATGACTACATATCGCTCACTTACTTAAATAGTGGCACAACTCAAGAATTTCAATTTGCATACAATTCAATAAAGACATGAAAAAAATAAAATTCTTCTCTCAGAAGGTGATGGATGGGTACAAGCTAATTATATGAAATTTTTACCCAAAATAAAATACGAAATGCCGAGTACGAAATTCCGCATTAAAAAAATAATTTTTTGAGTTATGACACTATTGAAGTAAATGAGCGTTATGTATAATAGATAGGTAGGTAGGGAAATATGTTAATATGTTTGTACATGTGTTTGTAGGTAAATCTGTAAATGCAAATAAGTATTTGCATTAAAATTTGGCAAGTTCTTTTAATGTCCATGGAGTTTATAGGAATATGAATACGTAAATAAAAGCTTACATGCATGTGTGTGCACGTGCATAAATTATATAATGAATTCATTATGCCATTGCAAACAGAGCTTTAAATGAATAAATTGATTTATAATTTTAAAATGTTCCTTTGCTTTTTAAAACATCTTTAGCTGAGGATTTTTGTTATCTCTACAAATAAATAAAGTTGAAGTGCCTGTTTGTAATGTCAAAAAAAATACAATTTTAAATTTTATTGTATTTCTATACATATGTCTGTCTGTATCAGAGAACTGTATGAGTTGATTCACTTTCGCTCTCCACTCACTTTTACAATGTTTTTGTTTTATTTTTTAACATCGATATGTACTAGTTTTTATATTGCTTGCAGTGTTACCTTTCCAACTGTCATTAACTCACTCTCCTTTTAACCGACTTTAAAAAAAGGAGGAGGTTGTCATGTCTATTTTTTTTTGGTGTGTCATTTCATAACTCGGTACATTTTAGACCGATTGTAAATTTTTTTTTGTTGTCTGAGAGGGTATAGCTGCCCATTGGTCCCATTGGAAAAAAAGTGGGCGGGGCAACGCCCACAATTTTTCTTATAATATTTCACTTATTTCATTGCTGCGACCCCTTTAAAACACCTTTGGTTCTTGTAGTTATACAATTTGAAAGCTAAAAAAATGGGCGGAGTTAGGCCCATTAAAATTTATTATAATATTTCACGTGGTTCTACTTAACCGCTTTTTACGAAACTTACCACACACCTTGAGCTCTTAAATAGGCAAAATCTTTTATTTAAAAAATGGGAGGAGTGACGCCCATTTAAATTTAATATTTTTTCCGTGGTCTTACTGTACCGATTCTTACAAAACTTAATACTCACTGTAAGCACAGAAAAATACACAATCTTGCATTTAAGAAATGGGTGGAGGAACGCCCATTAAAATTTAATTTTATATTTTACGTACTTCTTCATATCTTCTATCAGATCTTTGCATTGGATTCGGTTTTTTTTTTGGCAGAAAGAATTATTTTAAGTGTCATTAGTAAAAAAATATAAAAATTCTTACTGTTGTTTGTTTCAAATAACTCATGAAAGCACGTTGACCAGATGAAGTCTTAAGTTAATAAAACATTCTCGTATTAAAATAACTTATAAAATAAAATGAGCATAGCTATTTTTTTTATAATATACCATAAAACTATATTTGTCTGAAGGGGTTTTAAACAGTTTTCAGGCATACTGATTCATTGCTTTAGTGAATCATATGTATGAAAAGAAATTGCAACCAAAGGCATGCGTTTATTAAAAACAGTCTCATTCATATGAATCATGCAATAACATCTCATTTTTTTACTGTTAAGTGCTAGCTCAATATTCATTTTAGAAAATGCAAAATTATGCCGTTTGATTCATAATCATGCAGATTACATAGGCGATTACATTGGCTGGGGTACACCTAGTCAGTAGTACTATTGATAACGTCACTAATAAATCACTACAATTTTACTATTGACATCGAGCGAGCAAATATCGATATTGTAGACTAGAACCCCTATAATTTACTAGTGAATCTTTGGTGCCAATGTCTCCATGTGGTGCCAAAAGAACTACTTAGTCAGTAGTGCTACAGTCTAGTGGTGGACTTCCAATGACAGGCTAATGTTAAATGTCAATAGATGATTACATTGGCTGGGGTACACCTAGTCAGTAGTACTATTGACAATGTCACTAGTAAATCACTACAATTTCACTATTCGCATTTCCTGCAGGGTACGTACATATATATGTGTGCATGTTTGTAAGCATCTCAGAGCTTAAAAAATTATCGACGTACTGGATACCAATTTACCACTTTCGGAAGCCTTTGAGCTCACTTAGATGTTATAAGATATAGTAAATTGATTCGGTTTAGTAGAGCACTTTTTCTTTGTTGCCACATACTGAAAACCTGCATCAGATGCTGCAAATCTAACCAAAATCTGAGGATGTTGCAGGGATGGCTGCAAGTTCACCCCATTCCCAAATTTTTTGTTCACACTTTTTCGAAAGGTTGGTAGATTTTTAATGCACTTTAAGCTAATTAAAAAAAGAGATTAGTTAAAAATAATTTTATGCACAGACACAACCCCACGAAGGACACCTTTTTGTTACCTCTTCAATATTGATTCCATTTTTTCCTATATCTGAGTTATATTGAAACAAAACAAAGTCATTGGTATTTTTCCATCACGCCTATCGAATTTTTTTACGAAGTATACCAGAATAATTCCCCATAACTCGAAGGCAGTACTCGTATGTCCGACATCTGTGCATTTAATTATTTTAAAGAAATGTTCCCTTTACCATTTTGACTTATTCTGCGTTCATTATGCGTCAAGCTTAAATGAGTTTGAAATTAGTTTTGCATAACAATATCAATTAATCAATTTCAATTTATACACATAATAAAAATAAACTGAAACCTAATTAATCCTTTTTGAACAAAATGAACTCAAATGAATTGTAAAGGCTCAAAAATAAAATAAATAAATATTTTATTTTATGCATGAAGCTGCTTCAGACTAAGTAAAATTTTAATAAAAGAAATGATATTTATTCGGGTCAAGTGAACATTGTTATTACTAAATTTTAATTTCATTGGGAACAGTTGCCCCTGCAACTTGACGTAAACAATTTAATTCAATTTGCTCATTTTGTAAAATTGCAGACACTACAGGATGCGATTGTTAATTTTAGAGCTTTTGATAGTTTTGTGTTTATTTTTTCTGAAAAATTTAATTAAATTTTATGCATTTTCAAAGCAATTAATATGATGCTGATTGTATTGGTTTGAGGCTTAATTTAATTTTAGATTTTAATGCGATTTATGAAAGCTATTTTAGACAAAAGTAATAAATAAATTAAAAACGCCATTAAGTTTAATATTTGAGCAGAGCGTAAAAGTGCAGTAAATAAATAATGAATGCAAATGACAGAAAAATGCAATTTAATTACCGACATGGCATTTATTACTTTTAATTTTAATCAGTGGGATATTATTTTGTATTGCAGCTGCCATTGTTATAAAATTAATTCATATTTTGCGATGCGAGGAAAAACATCACAGCTTTCGAACTAAGAGATACAGAAATATCGCAAAATTTTGAAATTTTATAGAATGGACTTACGATTGCATTTTACTTTTGTGTAGCAACATTCGAGGATATTGAAAGATAACTTTCAAAAGGATATTTTTTTTAATATTTTCGTTCAGGGGAAGCAAATTAAAAATTTTGTGAAATTTTACAGAGTTTTTGTTTTTCTTTGATGACAATATTGCTAAGCAAATATTTTATGTTAATTAGGTAAAAAAAAGCATCCTTAAGAAATGTAAGCATCCTTTATAAAGAACGAAAGATGATGTGGAAGAGAGATTTTGGAGGCAATAGACATCTTACATGGATCAGTAGCTTCAATTTCGAGTTATCACATCCACGAGATGGTTGCCGCGTTTTCTAACTATCGACCAGAAACTCAATGGTGTGACACTTGTCGTTGTTCAATCACAGTAGGGACGAGTTTTTCTCCTAGCTTTGTAACTATAAAAAGAAGTAAAAATAGTATTTTTATAGGGTTAAATCGGCTACCAACATTGGAATACCAACATTAGGCATCTCACCCAAGTAAATTCTTGGCAACCGTTTTTTGGAATGTACGTAATAAAATCCACATTCACTACCCTCAAAAGGGCGAAATGTTTAAACAGGAATGTTATGCAAACTTATTGGGTCGATTGAATAAGGATTTGCCCAGCCAAAAGTTATTTTCCATCCGGACAACGCACTGTGCATCTCAGTGACTTTTACTTGTTTTCTTACTTGAAGGAATGGTTTGGCCATAGATGTTTAACCCCAACGACAGTATCATCTCACAAACAAATACCTGTTTTCATCACCTGGACAATTCTTATCTTTTGGGAGGAATAAAAAAAAAATTGGAGACACTTTGGCTAAAGTGTAAAGATATCAAAAGAGGCTACATAGAAAAATAAAGGATCTTTTATATAAAAAAGCTGTGTTTCAATAAAAAAATTGGCCAGTCCTTTTACATTTGTTTTTATTTCAATTATTTCAATAAGTTCAATGTAAATGACATTGTTTTATTTTGTTACATACATTCACCCGTCTATCCTTCTTCTTACTGAAATAAAAACCTTCGTGGGTGCCCGCTATGAGTTTTTTCCATTAAATCGATTAATTTTGTCATTAATAACGTGCCACGCTCCTCCGCCCGCAGACCGAAAATCAAAAATCAGACTTCACAGTGATTCATTGAAAATTTCATAAAAATCGGCCTGCCGTTTTGGAGTCCATACGTTACATACATACATACATACATACATACATACATACATACATACATACATACATACATACATACACACATCCTGTTTTATATATAGATAAATATCCATAAAGTTTTATATAGGATACTTCATTGATTGCGTGAAACTATTTCAATAAAAAAATTAAATGATTTACACGTATTTATTGCACACATTTTGTCAGTGGCGTATTTATGTTTGATGTCGTCCTAGGCCTTGTGAGCTATGCCGCCCTTTTTGCTCTATGAAGTAAAGCTTTTTAATATTAAATATAAAATTTATAAATATTTAAATTATACTGTGCATTACACGTGCAAATTCGTAACAATTTTAGTAAATGAAGTTAAATTTTTTATTAAATTAGGTTTGTCGATTTTTAAAAATTTTGTAATTTAAAATATCAAACAAGATTTTCGAAAATGCATCAGGAAGAGTACAACTGTATCATGATTTCCATCCATGGTTCTGATATGCTAAAATTGTCTTACAAGTTTTTAGAAGTAAAGCTTTCATTTACTTTTTCGTATCTGGGAGAGTAATTTTGTAAATTTCTGCTCAACTCTCTTGTTGTTAGTTTTTTGGTGGGAAGTGTAAATGAATAGACCTAATACCAACCAAAATATTATGATAAATAAATTGATAGATAGAAAATATAATTATTAATTATAAAACTACACACAGAAAAATTTCAAATTAAAATTTACTTACACAAGGTTAATCTAATCTTTTTGGCAATGATTTTGCTTCATACATATATGTTTCATGTTAATCTAACATGTAAAAGAAAATTTTTCCTTTTGAAATAAATTTATGTCACGTTGATTTAACATTTACGTACTGTTAAAATCAAAATGAAGAATCATTTTTAATCAAAGTTATTTCAAGTTGGAACAACATGAGTTTAATTTAATGTAGTAATTGTATTTTATTAATTATTTAACTTTCCTGTAGGAAATATCACTAGTGAATCACTACTGATTCACTATTGACCTTGTCGCCAGTACTACTGACTAATTATACCCACACAATGCTTTTTGCTATAGACATTTAACATATGCGTGTCGTTGAAAAGCAACTACTGACATTGTTAATACTGATTAGATAGTTCCTTAGCAACCATATGGAGACATTGGAAACAGATGGTCACTATTACATTTAAGTAATTCTAGTATACACTTTTGATAATGAAATTGCATATTTTGTTCACATTTTGGTGTTTTATTAAACAAATTTATAAAAAATGGAACTTCTATGTAAAAAGCATAAAATAACAGGAACTAATTCATTTATTCGTCCAGCATATTGCCAGCAAGTACGTGTTTGTTTGCCATTTCTATTAAATACACGAATACACTCAAACAACATATTATTTCTTGTAAATTTAATGTGATTTGAATGAATTTGAATTAAACTTTTTGCATGTTGATTTTACATTGGTATTTTTTTCTGTGTGTAGTTAATTAAAAAGCTATTTCACTTACATGTGTAAAATTGGAGATAATATGTCTTGATATTTTAGGAAAATGAAATTAATGTCATGAAGTATTAGATTTTTGATGATAAAAAACATATATTGATTTAAATGAAATTTAGGAATGGGAAAAAAGAAAATACGAAAAATCAGATTTGCTCAACTTCGGAGGAAACTTATGGCACCGACAACCCTTTCTAAAAATTATTAGAAATTATCAAAATATACACTACCTTGCACTTGATCCAAAGGCCTTGGGATCACAAGGATCTTATTGCCTTCCATAGAAAATATTTTTAACCGGGTTCTTTTGATAATTGTAATTATATACATACATACATATGTATGTAAATAATAATTTATTACGAAAAATCACTTAAACTTCAAAAATGTTACAAGACCAAAAATATTTTTTGGGCGATTGTTCATTTGTATTGTAAAATGTTTCTCCTCTATGGTATTTGCCATAATGTCTCTGCCTACTTATGATTTCCTGCTTAGTTGGCTTTCGGTTAAGCTTAAAGATCCTCTACTCTGTAGTATTTCCCACAACAGCGCTACGTACTTAAGACTTCCTGCATACCAGCCTTTCGGCCGAAATTAAAGATATTTTTCTCTATGGTATTTCCCATATAAATTTTCTGTTATTTGGGTGGTTCTTCACCAGTTCTTGGGTAATTTTTCCATTTTTAGTGTCTTTGTTCGTTATATATGGAAACTTAAATATATCGCAAATGGAAATTTAAGTTATTTAGTTGATTCAGCTTTGTGCAGGGAAGTGTGCAATGTTTTATAAAAAAAGGTGTTAACCCTCTAACAGGCAAGACCGTCTCAAGATGGTCTTCGATTTTTGAGCTCCAGTGGCACATTAGAAATATTTTCGCTTCAAAATAAAGAAAACTGTCCTTAGACTGCACTCTTTCAAATTTGTTTCACTTCCTCATCATGTTCTGCCAAATCGTTTATCAGTTATGACCAATCAAGTGAAAAAACTCAGCAAATTAGCACCAAAAATTATTCAGAAAATTTAACTTTTCGCAACTATTAAAAAAACATATTTAGAATAAAGTCATCGACTTCAATATTTTACAGCAAGTAGTAAGTATGTTATATTTGAGTATTGTTATGTTTTTGAAGTAAAAAAAATTAAAAAGTATGCTTTTGAAACGAAATAGTGAAGACCATCTCTAAACGATGTTGCCGGTTTGTGTGTATAAAAATATCCCCCTTTTTTAATATTTTCACATTCGATATGTAAATGATAACACTATTGCTTGCTTATTGTTGCAATATTTTCATTCCTCTATTTGACAATTGTATAAAAGATGGATACTTATAAGAAAAATATAAATTTGGATCAACAATTCCTCGAATTCATCGTTCCTGTAGAAATTTCTATAGATAGCACAGATGAAAGTTTTAAAAGCGATGACAGTCTTGATGATCCTGCTTATGTTGTTGATAGTATCGTGACCAAAATATTTGCAGATAATGGAAAACAGACCATTCAAAGCAGAGCTGTTAAATTTCGATTACGATTAGTAATTAATTAGATTACATTTCAAAAAGAATTGTAATGATTATATAATTGCCTTCAAAAGAATTGCTGATAAATAATTGGTAACGATTACTAATAATCGCAAAGTAATTTGAATTACTTAAAATTACTCCAAATAATCAGAAAGAATCAAGATTATTAAAAAAAAAGTAATCCGACTACTTTCAAATAGTACGAGTACTTTTGATTCTTAATAAATAATCAAAAAGAATCAAAAGTAATCCTTAGAAGTAATCGGATTATTTTTTGATTACTTTTGATTCTTTTTGATTATTTTTTAGTAATTTTAAGTAATTCTGATTACTTTTCCATTATTAGCAGTCGCAATCAATTATTAATCGTGCGAAACTGAATATAATCGTAATTTAATCATTACTTCGCCTTTAAAAAAAGTAATCAAATTAGTAATCATTACGACTACTAATCATTACTTAATAGCTATGGTTCAAAGTATGATTGTAGCTGAAATCACGAAGACATTTATAGATGTGGTAAGTTTCTGAACTAACAATGGACATACCATAGGCTTATTCAACTTTCGTAGGTGCAGCAGTATTTGAAACCGATCCGACACAAAAGGCGTCGACATCAACTAACTAAAACCACTACAAGTTTCTCCATTAAATGTTTTTGATGGATATTTTTTTTTTTTATAATACATGATATTTATTTATTGTATCTTCATATATAAACTAACAATAAGTATTCAAATCTTAAATATAAAAATATAATTAGGCCCGACCAGTGTCGGACATAAGCTTAGTAATAGTTATATATAATACATAAGTAGTGATAATCAAAAGGAAAAAATATAAAAATTAAAAGTATTTTCAGGAAGACCCATCTGGAGTGCTGTGAATAAGAGCCCTTGTGTCCCTCTTTTTTAGGCGGATGTGTCCACTAAAGTTCAAAATATTACGGGCAAGCGGATTAGGATGTGACTCGAGTTTTGTTAAATATTTGCCTGCGTATTTTGCAATTTCTTCAGTCACTAGTGGCATATTTAAATCACTATGTAAACTGGAATTTTTAATGTACCATGGAGCCGATGTTATTAACCGTAAAATTTTATTTTGCCTTCGTTGGATTCTCTCTATATTTGAAGCTGAAGCAGTGCCCCATAGTTGAATTCCATAGCACCATATTGGCTTTAAAAGCGACTTGTATATTAAAAGTTTACAGTCTAGGCTAAGTGTTGAATTTCGACCAATCAGCCAATGTACCTGAGTTAGTTTAAGTTTCATTTGAGTTAACTTAGAATCAATGTGGTGTTTCCATGTAAGTCGTCGATCAAGGTGTATACCAAGATATTTCACATGTGAATGTTGAGAAACAACTTGATTGTTAATCCGAATGGGGGAACAAGTATCTCTTCGTAAAGTAAATGTTACTTGAACACACTTTTGTTCATTTACCTTGATTCTCCATAAGTTTAACCAAAGCTCCAACTGGCTAATGTGTTCCTGGAGTTTGCGGGATGCCTCATCAGGGTTTTCATGCATACTAAGGCAGGCTGTATCGTCGGCAAATGTGGAAGTATGGATACTACTGCTCACAGGCATATCACAAGTATAAATTAAATATAAAACTGGTCCCAGTATACTCCTCTGTGGCACACCAGATAAAATTGTTTCAGGCCTACTTGTAAAGTCTCCTTCCGCAACAGTGAACTTACGGGAAATAATGTAACTTTCCAAAAGATTTAAAATGTTTATTGGTAAGTAAGTCTTCAATTTTAAAATTAGGCCTTCATGCCACACTTTATCAAGTGCCTGGGAAACGTCAATAAACAGCGCAAAACAATACTTTTTTTCCTCAAAAGTTCTTCTTATAAATTGAACTAATCTGTGAGTTTGTTCAATGGTGCTATGCTGACTTCTAAAACCAAATTGATGGTCTGGTATGCACCCACTACTAATTAGAATTGGGGACAATTTTGTTTTGAGCAGGTTTTCGAAAAGCTTTGACATTGTTGACAGTAAACTTATTGGCCTATATGACTCAGCCTTGGTTATATCTTTGCCCGGCTTTGGAATCATTTTAACCTTGGTAAGTTTCCAGTTGTGTGGATAATACTCCAGTCGTAAAATAGCATTAAATATTGCAATACGAGGCAAGTTCATCAGCATCTGATTACTAATTCCATCAATACCCGGAGCTTTCTTCGGGTTGAGTTCGGCAATTAATTTTTGTAAATCACGCGTCTTAAACTTTATGTGTTGAGGGGGTAGAGCGACTATATTCGGCAAATCAGCAACACCAGTACATATATTTGGCGTAAAAACGGATTTTAAGTGCTCAGCAAATATTTTACCTTTTTCAGTATCGCTTCTTGCCCAACCTCCGGTAGATGTGCGTAGAGGTGGCTTATACTCAACGGGTGTTTTAAGCTTTCTGGCAGCGCGCCACAAGGAGTAATTAGACGCCGGTGTAACATCAAGACCCTCCAGATAATTTTTAAGAGATGCAATTTTTTCAGATGCAAGCAACTCTTGGAGTCGTTTAGTGCACTCTTTAAATCTGATTTTATTTTGTGGTGATCTGTGCTGTTGCCATTCCCTTCTAGCCCTTCTTTTTTCACGTACGAGACGTTCAATGTCTGTAGAATAAATTTTATTAAACCCAATCTGCGGATGGGAGATAGTGGCATGTTCAGCAGCCTGTTTAATATTCTCGCTGAGATTGGCAATGTTCGATTCAATATCATCGGGTGTTCTAAGCGTAATGTTTTCCGTACAATGACTGCTGAGATATTTTTTGAACCCCAGCCAATTAACACGATTGATCATCTTCACATATGGGTCAGGTAAGTTACTTCTTAATGAGCTACAAATTGTAATGATCGTCGGGGAGTGATCGGACGAGAGATCAAGAGAAGCTTGAACTTGAATTAAATCCCTAGAGATATTTTTTTATGACGCCAAAATCTATAGCATCCGGAATTTTTTTGATGGATATATGACTCTATTTAGCTAATTTGAAATGTATTCGTTTTCTTTATTTTGTAAACAGATGTCAATGCACTATCTAGGATAATAGGTGCTGGACTTGTTGGCTTCCGAAATAAACGGTATGTAGGGCAATCATCTACTCAAAAAAAATAGACGATGCACAGCCTACCATATCAGGTATTGGAAAAAGAGCTGTTCTTCCAGCTGGTGGTGCTCGGTTCGATGGTGTCGATAATTTTACTGTTTTCGTCGATAAAAAGCCTTTAAATGGTGCAAATATTGATAAAACTCTGACACCCAAATCCTGGATTCCAAACACAAATTATTTTTCGGAGTATCACAATTAAAAATAATATGTATTTTAACTTACTTTCATCTTTAATCTTAATAAATATTTTAATAAATAGAACTTACTTGTGATTTTTCCAGCTGAGTCATATAGGGCTATAAGCTTACTATCAACAATCTCAAAACCTTTCGAAAAGTTGTTCATGACTAAATTGTTCACAATTTTAGCTGATAATGGGTGCATCCCGGACCATCAATTTGGCTTTAGAAGTCAGCATAGCACTATTGAGCAAACTCATAGATTGGTTCAAGTTATAAGGAGGACTTTTGAAGAAAAGAAGTATTGTTCTGCCCTCTTTATTGATGTTTCTCAGGCATTTGATAAGGTATGGCACGAAGGCCTAGTTTTAAAATTGAAGACATATTTGCCAATAAATATAGAAAAACTGTTGGAAAGTTATATTGTTGATAGGAAGTTTACTGTTGTGGAAGGAGACTTCATGAGTGTGCCCGAATCTATATCTTCTGGTGTGCCACAGGGTAGTATTCTGGGGCCAGTCTTGTATTTAATATATACTTGTGATATGCCTGTGAGCAATAACATCCACACTTCTACATTTGCCGATGATACAGCCTGTATGAGTATGCACAAAAATCCTGATGAAGCATCCCGCAATCTCCAAGCACACATTACCCAGCTTGAAAGATGGTTGAACTTATGGAGAATTAAAGTAAATGAACAAAAGTGTGTTCATATAACGTTTACCCTAAGAAAAGATACGTGTTCCCCCATTCGAATCAATAATCAAAATATTCCTCAACATTCTCAAGTGAAATACCTTGGCATACACCTTGATCGAAGGCTTACATGGCAACATCATATTGACGCTAAACTAATTCAAATGAAACTTAAGTTAACTCAAATACATTGGTTGATTGGCAGAAATTCAACACTCAGTCGAGACTGCAAACTTTTGATATACAAGTCGCTTTTGAAGCCAATATGGTGCTGCGGAAGTCAGCTATGGGGCACTGCTTCAGCTTCAAATGTGGATAGAATCCAACGACGGCAAAATAAAATTTTACGGTTAATAACATCGGCTCCATGGTATATAAAAAATTCAAATATACATCGTGATTTAAATATGCCACTAGTGAGTAGGGTTTGGGATTTCCCGGACTTTTGCACTTCCCGGGAAACGGGAATTAAAAAATCAAGTTCCCGGGAATTCCCGGGATTCCCGGTAAAAGCTAATTTTCTAAATTAAATACATTTATTAAATGAAAGTTGGTGAAATTTCGATTGTTTTATTAATGTAAGCATTCTTTTGAAATAAAAGTTAATAAAAAAGCAGTTCTAAGACAAATTTTTAAGATCTTTTAATTGAATTTAAGCAAATGGAATAAAATTATTACACAGCAAAAGATCATATAAAAACCAATTGACGACTGTTACCACAATTAGTAGAGAATTTTCTAATAAGACCTACCTTCATTTTAATAAGAATTTGCCTTGCTTGTTTCTCGTTATTTTTGAAAAAGTTCCAGGCGGTTTCTTATCGTTAAGTACAAGCAGGTTACAGTACCATACCGCGCTGCGCCGAATTTTGAATACCCTGAGCCACAGTATGTCTAAGTGTCTTTCATTTTATTTCTCCTAAAATATTTTCTGCAGGGTTTCCATAATAGCGTATTCTTGTAATCAATTTAAGTTTCGTCAACTGAGAGTTCTTACAGCTTAAAATGTTCACTACACTTTTCAAAATTTGTTCACTAATTCGGCGAAAAATCACTTCAAGTTCGCTTAGCATCGAATTATTTACTTTAGGAAACGATTATATCATTGCAATCATTGATACTTATACAATTTATTCCACTTTTTTTAGGAGATATGGTATGACCTCAATTTAATGGAATTTTTATGAAATTTCAGACGAGATTTGAATAGCTCACATTTTTATTTTATATTAGAAAAACATGGACATTTTACTTCTTGTTTATCGGACTCGAAAGAATTCTTTTTTTCTTACAGTTACATTTAAAACAAAAACTCAATTTAAATTTTAAGATTAAAAAATTTCCTTCGAACAAGGTATATGTAAGTGTTTAAACAGACGATGAAAAACGTGTCAACGTTCGCGTAAATTTAGTCATACAATCATTCAAACGAACTTTTGTAATATATAAAAAAATAATAAGTTTTTATATTAAAGTAAAATTGGATTATAAATTCTATATATTTATGAAATAACATGCACTTTTAATTTCCCGTTTTCCCGGGAAAATCTCAAAAATTTCCCGGGAATATTAGACAGACATTTCCCGGGATTTCCCGCCCGGGAATTCCCGTTTCCCAAACCCTACTAGTGAGTGAAGAAATTGCAAAATACGAAGGAAAATATTTAACAAAACTCGAGTCACATCCTAATCCGCTTGCTCGTAATATATTGAACTTTACTGCACACATCCGCCTAAAAAAGAGGGACACAAGGGCCCTCATACAAATGATACTTCTTGAAAATAATTATTGCGCTTAATACGAAATTTATGTATTATTAATTACTATCACTAAGTTTATGTCCGATACTGATCGGGCCTAATAATTATAATTAGATTTAAGATTTGAATACTTATTGTTAGTTTATATTTGAAGATACAATAAATAAATATATGTGTGTATAAAAAAAATATAACTTGTGATTTTTCCGTCTACAGACAGTCTTTAGTATTCTTTACCTGGCGTTCGTTCCAAATTTTTTTTCACCTATAAATTAAAACTTACGGCTCTTTTGACTATATCCACCTTAAAAAAAATTATTGGTTTCATCCGATCATTTTTACAATTTGGCCGGTTAGAGGGTTAATGCACAACAGCCCAAGTTTTTTTTGGGCTGAGCAATCACCCCAAAATCAATTATGTCAAGCAATTCAAAAGCTACACTCAATTAAAATATCAAATATTATAGTTAGTACAGTTAGTTAAAACGATAGAAGATATATAGTAAATGTATGCCAAATTTTGCTAAATTTCCTTGGGCAACTTTACAAACTTCTATTCGTATAATATTAGTAATAAAGACATTAGAAAATAGAATAAAAACATTTTTAATATACATGTATGTGTATGTATGTATGTTTATATGTTTCTTTTTTTGACATACACTTAAAAAAATATCTACATACACTCAAATGTTAATTTTTAATTAAAGCTTTAGGTAAAACATTGCAGAATGTCAAAATGTCATCCATATGTATGAGAACATCAACAACTATAAATGTAACAAAGAAAGAAAGAAAAAAAAAACAAATTTGAACATTTCCAGTAAATGTATCCTGTTAAAACAAATATATAAATTACTATTTCAAGTGCTAAAAAATTTGATATGACAATATTCAAACAACTTCTAGCAACTGAACTATGTGCTCTATTTGCATTCAACCTTCACAGTATGCATACATACAGACATACATATACATACATATGCATACATAAATAATTTTTTATTAACCCATTTTAATGTATATTTTTCTTTTTCGTTTTTCTCTGCAAATTGCCACAGGACCACCATATGTGCGAGCCATTGGACCAATAAAAGCAGTCGCCGGCGAAGATATAAAAGTACATTGTCCATTTTCCGGTTATCCCATTGAACAAATTAGATGGGAAAAAGGACATCATGAACTGACAACAAGTAAGACAAATTGCCAATATGGCCTCAAATATACAAAAATCCCTCCACCCCCTCCCCCACCCACAATAGCACATTCAACTCTTAATATGATTGTGCAAACTAAGCGGGGAACATGCTCGTATCACAAGATGCGCAAAAAATTTTAGACATTCATGTTTCTATGGCCTTCAATTGAAAAGGATACATTCAAGCATTTTCTATCGGAATGCTTTTGCATATGTATGAGTATGTTTTATTGCAAAATTGTTTTTGCATTCATTTTAGCACAAACTATTCAACCAACTTAAATACTCAGACATCCACTGAATGTCTATTTTATCTACGAGTAACACAAATATTCGCTACGAGCAAGCAAGAGCAGGTACATACATGTGTATGTTTGTGCCAGCTTGTTCATTTTCTATATCCGTGTATTTGAATGAATTTAGTTTCATTGGTATTCTTTTTTGGTTCCTTTTCCGTTTTAATTCATGTTTTTTTTTTCTTCTTCTTTATATTTCTAGGCACCCATTACACTTTAGCTCCTGTCCAGCAGGGCGGTTATCTTGTCATCAAAAATGTTGAACCTAATCGTGATCAGGGCATGTACACCTGTATTGTTAAAAGTCGCACTGGCGAAGAAGCCCGTCGTGACATGCAGCTGAATGTTAACAGTGAGTATATTTTTTACTTAAGTAGAAAGAGAAGACAAAATTATAATAGAGTGTGATTGCTGACCAGCATAAATTATTACAGGAGTTAAAATCTAAGCTTGTAATGCAAAGTATGGACCATTTCCTACACAAGTGCTTGCCTATAGCCTGTTTAAACTAGAAACACATAAGGTCACTCAAACAGAACTTATTATTTATTCCATTAAAAAAAATCTGCTAAAATTATTTTTAAAATGTTTGTTGAAAGATTTAAAAATGTGCATATCACCAAATATTCTCTCTATCGTGCCATAACCGCCAAAAAAGTTTAAGCGACATAACTTTTGAACTTAGGTTTTTGTCCAAAATCGATTAGTTGCTATCGTAAATAATTGATTTTAGTAAAAAAAAATTCAGTAAAGTGCGACTTTGACTCGCGCACGAAGGGTTCCGTACGTTGGCTTTGAGCATTTTTTTAATACAGTGTTTTTTTACGTTTTTTCAGCTAAAATAATTTTTTTTTGGATTATTTTTCGCTTGTTTCTCGTTTTGGCGATTTTTTTAATTTTGGCGATTTTTTTTAATTTTGGCGATTTTTTTCATTTTGGCGATTTTTTTCATTTTGGCGATTTTTTTCATTTTGGCGATTTTTTTCATTTTGGCGATTTTTTTTTTCATTTTGGCAATTTTTTTTCATTTTGGGGATTTTTTTAATTTTGGCGATTTTTTCATTTTGGCGATTTTTTTTCATTTTGACGATTTTTTCATTTTGGCGATTTTTACGGTTTTCCGCGATTTATTTTCGATTTAGAAATTTTTTTTAATTTGGTGCTTTTTTTCGTTTTGGCGATTTTTTTTTTGATTTTGGCGATTTTTTTCGGTTTGGCGATTTTATAATTTTGAGATTTTTTTGTTTTACCGTTTTTGAAAATTTCAAGAAGTTTGCTCTTACGGTTTCCAAGATACAGCAAGTTATCAAAATTACATAGTCAAAATTACATTAACTGATGGTACACCCTCTAAAATTTTTTAAATTTTAGTGTTAATTGTTGTAGTCTATATAAAAATACACTAACTTTACAAATTTTAAGTGCATATACATACAATTGTATGTATATTACATGGGATTTTAACATTTTTCGTTGCTCGTTTTGGCACACCCTTTAATTTCCAACTCTCATGTATTTGTTGTTGTAGCGGAAAATGGTCTACACACTGTGTCCAAATTTCAGGTCCGTAGCTCTTACGGTTCTCGAGAAAATACCCTGTGACGGACAGACGGACAGACGGCCAGACGGACAGACGGACAGCGTAGCGAAAACAATAGGGTTCCTTTTTCACCTTTGGTGTACGGAATATATTTCCATATATTTCCATATAACAAAAAAAAAAATGCAAAAACTTAAAGCTATTTTTTGTCACTTACTTGAAAATGATTCAATTCTACAAAAACGTAAAAGCTTTCCTTTCGTTATTTTTAAGAACGTGTGTACTTGACATGGGCGACATGTCGTCGCGACACGAGCACGAATACCTACACGTACGAAATACGCACGCGAAAAATTTTGTCAACACGATACTGCACAACACTCACGAAATATTATTGGCATTTGAAAATCAAAAAATTTAATTGAATTTTTTCAAAGTCGCTTTTCAAAATATGGCACCAAGTTTGCACTGCCAGCTGACAGGTACTATCGCCCACCACAGCTAACACTATCAGTTTACGTACGGAACTTTAAGCTTCAGAAGCCCATACAATATCAGCAAATATGGTGCTGTTGTGTGTTTGACGATACAAAATATAAAATTGTTTCTCTACGGGAAATTCATTCAGACATATTTTACATCTCAAATCGTTTCGTGTTTTTCGTGTCCATTTTGCTCAACACGAAAAAAACCCTAACACGCACGAAATCAGATTTTTGTCACGAACACTTCCTGTGTTGTCTCATCTCTATGTGTAGACATTAATTCATTCTTAAATAACAGGCTCTCCATCCAAATTTGGCGGAGAAATTAAGACAACATTAATGACACGTAAAAAACTCTATCTAAGCAGATTATTCGTGGTAAAGCTCTCCAGAACCTCGGAGTATGACAGCTTTTATTACTGGTTCCTCAGTTTTGATTTTTTTAAGGACGATTAATCATTCACAGACCTCGTTGATAAGGCAACCCTTCTGGATGAAGTACTTGCAAGCAATTCCCAGTTGTCGGAAATCAACCAGCCTTCTGCTGTGGCTTAAAGAGTATCCCGTCCAGCTTATGCTTATACCAATTAATATAGGCGTTTCGTCTCAATAATAAGAAATCTCCTTGATATACGGTGGGCATTGTTATTTTATCTGTGACTATGAGTGGCGTAAAGAATAGGAAAGCTGAAATTATTTTTGGTCTTGTTCGCCGGCCTGAACTCAATTATCAACTCTTAAAAGAAGCATTCAGCTATCTCGGTTTTACGAAATGATGGAACAAATACTTCGTGCTATATAATCTTTTTAATATTTCCACCAGCTATAGCCGACTAAAAATTTAATACATATAATATACCTGTGTGAGTCAGCACCTCAAATTTTATTTTGCCAGTGCTAGAGAGCGCAGAGGACACTGCGGGAAGCACACTGGCAACATGGGTCATTCAACTTTATTGACTCATTGCAGCACCGACGGAATATGGATTGAAAGTGCTAGACAGCACACAGGATACGGCGAAGGACCATATCGGTAACAGTGGAGTATCAAACTTAAATGACTCATAGCAGTATCGAAGGAATGTGGGGTGCATTTCGTTGTCCAATCGATACTATAATGGAATATATTCTAATTTAAGTAGTGAACTTTTTCCAAAATCCCTCATATTTACGCATAATATATTCTGCATTAAGAGCACGTATGCTTGTGCTCGATTGACCTTGCAATAGCACTACACATTAGGGACAGAATTTTTTTTAGCCACACGCTTTATATGTGAAATAAACTACTCGCAGAGGTATTTCCACAGGCACTACTCCCTGTAACCTCTTTTCAAAAGTAGTGCCCACTCCATATTAATAATTTAATGACTTTAAACTTATACGGGACGAATGAGAAGATCTATTGTATATATTGAGATCATTTAGACCTGTAGTGCGATTCACAATTTTTTTTAACGATAATTGCATCGTTAAAATAATTATAACGAAAATTGATCGAATTTGCAATTCTGTAACATTTTTAACGATATTCGCTGTAGGTTAATGTCAGCTGTGTCATTTCAATAATTTATGTGCTGTTAGTTTTATCGATAACAGTCGTTAAAAAGAAGTTACAGAATCAGACAATCGATATTGTAAACGTATTGTATTGTAAATTAAATCGATATTGTATTGTAAATTACGATTGTCGGATCGTTAAAAGTTACTGCATCGCACTACTGGTCCCCGGAGGAATCGCAAGATTGCCAGTAGGTCTAGTGCTGGCTGTGCTCAATCCTCCAATAGGTGATTGCTTAATTTCCCTTTTCTTCTCTGGTATAAAGTTTCACAGTCCTCCAGAATATGTTGTGGAGTTTCCTCCTCATCATCGCAGAATCTGCACAGGCTATTACTCTCCATGACAAGTCTGCTTATGTATTTTCTCAGTCTGTGAGTAAACCTGTTAGTATTTCTAAATTGTTTTTAGTTGGGAACTTGAGAGCTATGAAATGATTACACGTTCCAAAAATTAGCTCTGTGTATCTCAATCCAGAGAGATTAAACCTGAGATGTTCCTTGGCATACTTAATCTCCGTCGATATATATTTTAGGGTTTATCCAATATAATTCCGCAAAAGTGTTATGGTCCGTCCATGGGCTTACTAGCTTCCTCCTAGGTAGTTTGTATTTTCGTTTCTTACCACCCCGACGTGTGCAGGAACCCTACAGTTTATACTTATAAGTTTAATTCTCGTATGGCTCTTATGAGCTAAAAGCTTTTATGTCAGCCTGACTATCCGAGAAGATTTCCATCGGTAGCCCTGTTGAGATCATATTGTGTGCATCTCTCAATTACAATTTTATTTGGATTTCAAGAATAATGGGGAGGCCATGGTTAGTGAGTAAAGGATACTCTATCTTTATATTAAAATTCACATACATTTTGCAATAAAAATCAATAGAATAGAATGCATACAATCATAAATTTAAGTTACAGAATTCTTCAAATTAATTGTTTCTCATTTTTGAGAGTGGCGTTGGCTGAAGTATTCAGGACGTTGACTACGAAACCTAAGGTCCTCGGTTCAAGTCCGGCATTCTACAGTCATTAAAAAAAAAACAACACCACGCATTTTTCTGGATTGCATTAGTGTCCCGTTGTATCAGTTGTTGCAGGAAAAGTTCAAGTGAGGAAGGCATAGGCACTGGTAACTGAACTACTCCTGCCTCAGCGGATACTAATCCTAATGCAAGATCAGGGCGTCCTGCTTCGTTATGTAGCAGAATTATTGGCGAAGTAAAATAAACAATAAAATGGCTAATAATCACAGCTTCAAAAAAATTTAATACGCCTCAATTTAAGTAAAATATTTATACTAGGAATGTGTGAAACAAGATGACCAGACTCTGTAGAATTTAGAACACCAGACGGACTAACACATTCCTCAACTCGGGCAACGAACCATTAGAAGTAAGAGCTAGCGGTGTTGGCATGCTACTCTCAAAAAAAGGGCACAAAGCACTTATTCAATGGGAGCCTCTCTCCGACAGAATAATGACGGCGAGGTTCCGAATAAGACCACGGAAACTCACATGTGTGCAATGGTATGCACCTACGAAAGTGGCTGAACAGAATGTCAAAGAAAACTTTTACAGCTTATTAGATCGAACATGGTCAACAGTTTGCAGAGCTGATATAATAATTTTACTAGGAGATTTCAATGCACAAGTAGTGTCGTCCAATAGTAAACTTGGAAGATGTGATGGGAAAACGCGGAATCGGAACTATGAACGGAAATGGAGAATTATTTTCTGAAATCTATGCAAAATGCAAACTGGTCATTGGCATCACCAGACCAAAGGAACGAATACCAAATAGATCATTTCGCCATAAGCAGAATGTGTAGAGGATCCCTATTAGATGTGCGTAACAAAATGGGCGCGGATATAAGTAGCGACCATCATCTACTAATCGGCATTCTCCGCTTTACACTAGCAGCTGTTCATTAAAATGGGCAAACCTCTGGTCGAACGTATGACGTTAGCAAACTCAAAGACCGTTCCATTTCTGGTAGCTATGTAGAAAGACTAAAGTCAGCACTTTATATGCGTGACAATAATAACTGCACTGACTAGGATGGAATTCGCCGTACATTCGCAGATGCAGCTGCCAATCACCTGGGACACATACAGCATAGGCGTAAGATGTGGATGTCTGATAGCACCTCGAGAATGATTGGTGAACGTAGAATAATAAAATACCTTTTAAATTCTGCACAGACGCGTGGAAAAAAGAAACTGATCTTGCGAGGAAACACAGAGACCTGGATAGAATAGTTAAACGCAGTGCCCGCAAAGATAAAATAATGTATACAGATGGGTAGGCGCAAGAAGCGCAAGTTGCGGAGGAAACTCACCGTATAAATGGCCCTATGTTTCACTTTGGAACGAAGGGTATAAATATAATTTATTAGAAACGTGCAAAAAGCAGAGTTGTAAAAGAATGAAGCTTTCCTCTATTTCTTCCTAAAGAAGGTATTACCAAGTAATAGTAGTAGGCATTCATTGCCTGAATGTTACTTTTCTTAAAAAAAAATACTTGTGGCACTCGGAGACTGCTGCTGTGGTAAAGCTATTGCTTAGCATTTTTTTTATGAAATTTATTTTTTAAAATAAAAATCCTACGAATTGTCTGTTTGTTTGTATTTATCATTTTTTGTCAACCACGATTGCTCTTAAGTACGCCACATTGTGTTTTTCTACATCTAAAAATCTGTTCTAGCAATAATGTATGTTAATGAAATCAATAGCATACTTTAGGGGTTAACATACACTGGGCGATTCAAATAAAAATAGTCTTAGGTTTTTTTTCGTTACGGAATTTCTTGATTCGGTCGACACCCTCAAAGCCTGCGATAAAAGCTATGCAATAGCATAAAAAAAAAAGATTTCAATAGCTTTCAGTCTTATACTCATAAAAAAATCTTGTATTTAAATTAAGTATTAATATAAAAATATTAAAAGTTAAATGAATCATTTCGTTTTATTTTTTCAGGTCCTCCAGTCATAGAACCATTTAAATTTCCAAAAAATCTTCAAGAAGGTGGAAGGGCACAAATTACATGTGCAGTATCCTCGGGTGATATGCCAATATATTTTAGTTGGAAAAAGGATGACATGTCCTTACCATCAAGCTTGCAGGTAAATATCTTACGAAACACAAATTCCACTTAAGAAAAGAAATTTAAGGAAAAATATCAGGAAATCATACATATCACATATTTTCAATAGCATACACACATTTTAATACATTATCTCTGGGGTTATAACAATACATGTGCTTGTAGATGTATTTAAAGTTGCATGTAGGGATTGCTTAAGCTTAAGCAGACACATTTCATTCAATCCATTATTATTTGAAGGAAAGGAAAAAAAAAATTAAAATATCACCCTTAAATACTTGTAAGTATTGAAGGGGGTAAAAATGATGTGCTCAAAAGCAATTGTGTGGTTTCGTTCAATGATTTATAATGTGGGATTTTTAATATTTATTTTTATATATCTTTTTTTCCAAATTCTCATTTTTTTGTACCATTAAAGATTACCGAAAAGAAGGAGGAATTTTATTCTTTGCTGGTATTCAAGGATATCAGTGCTAAGCACAGTGGAAAATATACATGCTATGCGAGTAATGCAGCTGCAAAAGTTAATTATACTGCTGAACTGCAAGTTCGAGGTAAGACAAATAGTTAATAGGAAATGTTGTTGCCCATTGTTTGTTCATGGGAAGTAAAGAGTGTCTTAAGTCAATGAGGATTTTTGGTTGGATTGGCTAAAGTAGTTTTCAATGGAAAATGTAACTTACCATAACATTTGATTGAAGTTAAAATGTTTAAGTTGCAAGAATTTAACTGCGTTTTCTTTAGCATACCTGACAAAAAGAAGAAAAAAATAAGGGTTAATGAAAATGTTACTCTCCTTATAAAAACTACTACCAAAAAAAAAAAAAGATAAAGAAAACAACTAAGTTATCTTTCTCTTACTTGAAAATACATAATTTTTTTCAAATTTTGTTTTTATAGGAAAAGGTGCAATTAAACTTATTAAGAAGTGCTTAATACACACATTCCCAATAAGCACTCAAAAAATTAAATTTTAAAATATTTTGGAATCAAAAATCAAACAACCCGCACACAAAAAAGTAATATGAATAATTTTGTAATATCAATTAAAATATTTATAATAACAATTAAAAAAATTAATTAAATTTTCAACAATAAACAATTTCATAATATCAATTAAGCTTTTCCACTCAAATCAATTAATACAATGAAAAATTTAATTAAATCAATTAAATTCTTAATTGAAAACATTAATTGGTGAATATTTTTTTCTGTTTACATAGATATGTATATGCTCAAGCCTTGTCAAATACACTATTTATTTATTAGTAAAACTGAAATTGTGGTGAAAATATCAAAAATAAATAAATAAGAAAGTGAATAAAATTGTAAAAACAATAGCGAAGGCAGATGTGCAGAAAATAATTATCAGAAAACAAAGGAATTGTATTTTTAAAGCTTAAAATACACTTGAATTCAATTGTAATACAAGGTACAATTGGCACTTGGTTCGGCGAGTAGAGTGATCTTCCAAAAATCAATCATTTAGATTCTGGCGAGCCACATTTTTTGGCCAAAAGTCTAAGTTAAAAATTTTTTAAACGCACTATAGTCCCAAATTATTATTTTCCTTATTAAGTAAAATATTTTTTATTAAAAATACATTGAAATTGATTATTGAGGGGTTTAGCTGGATGCTGTGCGCATTTCACTGTTGCTAATGCAGATCATCAGGGAACCTTTACCCAAATTTCTTACAACAACTAGAGTTATTATTTTATAAACTTTCATTTAAACAAATGAGAAGCCTAATAACAAATAACAAAGTTGAAAAAAGAACTCAATAACACTGTGATACACAAAAAATATTCAGGGATTCTCATGTACCAATTCTATTTTGTTTGAGTCCATGGATGACGAAAATACCGTTGGTTTTTTTTGGTCACTTCATAAACTGATTTTATAACGGTAAATGTAGTGAAAAACGGGGTTTCTTAGATTTTCAGTTGTAACTTCTTTGTTTCCCAACGGATTTCTTTTAACTTTTCGTTGGTTAAAAGGCTCGAATATTATCTTTCAATAAAGATATATTTTTTGTAAATCGACTAAGAAATGGCCAAGTTACAGTCGTTGAAGTGTACAAAAAATCCATTAAAAAGTATTCTTTTGTAACTCATAAGCAACTTATAGCCTGAAGAAAACAAAAGAATACTTTTTTAATTGGTTTTTTGTACACTTCAACGACTGTAACTTGGCCATTTCTTAGTCGATTTACAAAAAATATATCTTTATTGAAAGATAATATTCGAGCCTTTTAACCAACGAAAAGTTAAAAGAAATCCGTTGGGAAACAAAGAAGTTACAACTGTTTAAAACTGAAAAGCTAAGAAACCCCGTTTTTCACTACATTTACCGTTATAAAATCACTTTATGAAGTGACCTAAAAAAACCAACAGTATTTTCGTCATCCATGGACTCCAACAAAATAGAATTGGTACATTAGAATCCCTGAATATTTTTTTTTCTCAACTTTTGTAGCACAGTGTAATCAACGTGTTTTTTTATTTTCTTATTCAAAACTTCTATTTTAATATTTTTTGTCGAAATCGAATAAAAAAAAACTTTAAATATTACAAAACTGCAAAAAAAAAAATTCTAGACCTCAATCAAACGTCATTTTATAAACCAAAGAAATGCATTTTTTTAGCTGAGGTGATAAATTTATATATTTGGTGTAATTTTGGTCTTACTTTAGATTACAATTTACAAGTAAAGAAATAATAGCCCAATTCACAAATTTGTGCAAATTGTCTTGCATCGTAGCATTTGCAAAATGGTTAATATATTGATACCACTTAACAATTCTTAGTGGTGAGTATCAATATACTATACAATTTTGCACATGCTACGATGTAAGACCATTTGCACAAGATTGTGAATTGGGCTAATATATTTTAATCTCTAAATAATGGAAACTGATGACAGTGGTAAGTGTTCGAATACCTAGTAGCGAAACATTCAATATTAGTTATGGATATAATATAAAATTTATAAAACTTTCATAACCTTAATATCAGTGACTGTTACTTTTTGCGACAGAAACATTAGAGTATAACTCAAAAAGTACAAAAAAGATCAATAAAGTAACAATGCTATTAATTAGAGTAATATGTTGTGCATCCATCGCTGGTAAAATTGTTTGCAAATTGTTGCAAATTCTTCGATAAATGTATTTTTTTTAGGCAAATTCTTCTTCAAAAATTTCGAACTTCTAAAAATTTGGCTGAGTGGAAATAATAAACTTGAGAAAACACAAGTTCTGTTCAATTATATTTTTGAAAACACTGAAGCATTGAATGCTTCTCCAGAATATAAGAAGTATTTAAGGTCAAAGATTCGAGTGTAATGTGAAGACTAAATTCAAGATGGCAGAAATGTGGTAGGAAAATTCAAGTCTTTAAAAAACAAAATTCGCGGAAATGTCTGAGCGCAGTAAACCACGAGTGCCAGCGGAGCTATCAAAGTCTACGACAAATGACACACAATTATTAATCCAAGCATCGGTAATATCGGCAAGAAAAAGCAATAAAAACGATTTAGTTGCTGTTATTAAAAAAAAAAACAATAGAAACTCCAACAAGGCCAACAAAAATACGAAAAATATTTTTAAAAAATAAAAAACGTCCTGTTGTTCTTACCGTTGAGGATGCACTTGCATTTTTCCTCGAAAATACATTTACAAAAAAGCAATATTGCAATCTCAGACTGGAATGTAAGCATAGGAACGCCGACGTATATCCTTCGTATATGAGGTTATTGGCAGCAAAAAGTAGCTGTAGACAGAACGATATATTCATAACTGGAACCGTTGCCAAAGTTCCGCTTCAACAGCTTCTAATACACACTGCAACGAGAATATTTGAAATGCAAAAGGAAGTAATATTATCAATAATGACTACCAAAGAAAGTAATTATATAATAGCAGAGTTGATTTTAAGCTATGGGTTCGATAGCAGCACCGGTCAAGCTCAATATAAACAATCTTTTCTTGGATCATATTCTTCCTGTTTCACAGACTCTTAACTTTTAGCAACTACTGTTATTCCTTTGAGACTTGTGGATGCCTCAGGAAGACCGATTTGGTGCAACAGATCTCCACAGTCTACAAGATTTTGCCGACCACGGAAACTAGAATTTATAAAAGAGTCGAAGATGTGATACTAAAAGAAAATAATGATTTAAGCAAGCAACTTGAAGAACTAGAAACCTTAACTATACAAATAGAAGAACCAAAAACAGTGAATATAAAATTCAGAATGAACTGGCAGGCAGATTTTTTGAATTTCTACTCCATCTTGCATACAAGAACAATATTAAGAAATGGAGAGTAACAGACACTAACGATAAGGAAAATATTAAGTAAAAAAAAACGCATTCAAAATGAATTTTGGTCTTAGCTTGGACTCCGTGTTGATATGCCGAAAGTAGGAGGCTTCGGATCAACAAACGACGGAAATACTTCCCGACGCGCATTTTTAAAGCATGAACTTTTTTCTGAAATAACTGGAATAGATATTCAAGTTGCTTTTCGTTTATAAATTATTTTGATAAGCCTATCATGTCAATTTCCCCTTCAGCCGGAAAAATTTGAAAAGTACTGCTTTGAAACGGCGCAACGTATACAAAATATTTACGACTGGTGTCCCATGACGCCAATAGTTCATAAAGTCCTTGATGCAGCTGAATCAAATCATAAGTTGTATAAAGAGGACAGATTATGTCACGCTTGGCGAACTAGCTGCGCCGATAATCTTTTTGATGTATTTAATCGAGCTATGGATACTTCAGATCCATTCATTTCATCAATGCGATTAAATATACGAACACATCAAAGAAAGCGCTTAACTTTACCACCAGAAGTTATTGCCCTGTGAGGCTCTGCCTGAAACTTCCACATTTGAGGAAAACGCAGACGATGAGGAGAAACTGATGAAGAATGTAACGAAGAAACAAGCGAAGACAACTTAGTTTTGGATACCGAAGAGATTGATTAATTAATTTTTCATTTACTTATGGGACTAAAATGTCATCTTGCCCTTCGATGGGTTAAAAGTGGTCACCCTTTTATAAAAATTGAATTAATTTAATATTTTATGTGTGTTTAGTTTTGATATACTTATATTTTTGGCTTTTGTAATTTTGGCCAACAAATTTGGTTCGCCAGACGTATGTGCAACGGACAAACCAGCAGTAACGAGTTGCCTTAGATACATCCAATACGTTTTTACTACTAGTTCACAAAATTTTGCTTGAAATATGTATCTATAAAAGTAACATAAACTTGCTCCACGCAGTGCTGATTCCAAACCTATGTACTTTGTCCTGTGTATTTAGCTCAAATCTAAAGTAAATACCAAAGTAGCTGTTAGTTAAGTAAAAGAAACCTTCAAAGCCTTAAAGGGTTTTCTTTACCAAGAATGGAAAAAGTTACCTTCACAGTTCTAGAGTACATAACAATATGAACCCAGTGAGAAGTATATTATGCATTACTATTAATTTTTTGTGATTAAACGTGAAAATTATTGAATATATTAAATGTTATTGTAACTGTATTCATATATACAATTTTTATAAAATAAAACGATCTCTGTGAAGATAGCAAGTGTCTTATATATTTATATTGCTAAGAATATATGGGAGCTACAAGCGCAGCAAAATCAAATAGCCAATTAGTTTCAAGGCAAAAATTTACTGGCTTGTAGGTGCCAAAATTACAATTTACCATTAAAAATATCAAACGAATAATTTCCTCATTTTACAATTATGCATTTCCAAGGTTTTTTCTACAATTTTGTTATATTTCTCTTTTACTTCCCAAATAAATGTAAACAGCTTCTTCCCCTTCGATATCCGTTATTAAAGCTAGTGTATTTATTACCTTGGAACATCCTTTGATTGCTACTAAATTTATTTGTTTTTCCTTTTTTGCTAAAAGTATGAAAGTAGAAGAATTTCCACAAAATTTTTCTTAATTTTTCCCCAACTTTTCTATCATTTTCCATGAAGTCCAAGACTCCGCAAAAATCCTCCTGGCCTTATACTGAATACTGTGATGATTACTAACAAAAATAAATACGAGTAGATATTTTTGTAAACACAAGTTAAATAAAACAAAAACTTCATAATGAAGTGTAAACTAAAAATGTATTTTACTTTTATTTAATCACGTTCTGTAGTGGCACCACGTTGGTATCTCGAACCCATGGATACGGCCATAATGCTGGGCAATACAATATCAATAAATTGTGAAGCAGAAGGATATCCGATTCCCACGATTACCTGGTTCAAAGGACAAGGTAAGTAAAGAAAAGAAAAACAAGCTATTTTTTTTTTTAATTTGTACATATTCTTCTTTACATCACTATTCATAGATAATCGTCATTAGCATCATCATCATCATTATTTTCATCTTGTGTAATTTTTGCTTCTGAGTTTATTTTCTCAATTCAATGAGTTTACTGCATAATAAACATTTGTTAGAGTAGCGCAAATATTTGCAACTTTTATAATCTATTTCATTGCAATTTTAACTAGTTCCAAATGTTTGCACAAGATATTTAAAGTAATTAAATCCATTGAGATAAAATTTTTCAAAAATACTCGTATACACAAATAAAATTTTTAATTCAAAAGACACTTACGAGATTTAAAATTAAAATGCTGTGTATCACAAACAAAAATGTTACGGTCGGCCCACAAATGCAAGCAGCCAGCATTTAAGAATTAAAGAAAGAGACTTCGAAAATTTTGGCCAAAATTTTCACTTCACCCATAAGATTTAAATGTATCAGTCCACCTTCTTTCTGTCTTTTGCATTTTAGTATAAAGGATTCTTAGTTTGAACTGAATTACTATATCTGTAGTGGCAAAGCTATTTTTGAAAATATTCTACATTTTAAATTTGCAATTCAGTGTCCAAGCCAAGCACATATTTATAAATTTTTAAGGTGCACTGAAAAAAATTGCTGTGGTATTCAAAAAACACTTTAATACTAAAAACTGTTTCGGTAATATACATTTGCTCAATTCACAACCTATTGTTGGAGTCGTAGTTCGTACATGAGTTGTTGGTAATTTCAATAAAGACATTGTTTATCAACAAATGTTTACATAGAAATTAACAACAACTCATGTACGAACTACGACTCCTACAATAGGTTGTGAATTGAGCAATTGTTTTTGTCACAAAACATATAAAGAATATATAACTAAAGCAATACCATGGCTTTTCCACATGCCAAATTTACTTTGCAATGTCTTGAGTTTCTAGGAGAGAAGGTAGAACAACTCCCATTAACTTTTCTCTACTTTCCTACAAACTATAGACTTTGAAAAGTAATCTTTGTGTGTGTAAAAGTCATCATCAGCTGTTTGATGTTTATATTTTATTCTGCACTAACGCAAGAGTTCATTTATAGAAGCTTAAGAAAAATTTAATTTTTAATAAATATACATTTCTGCTTAAATAAAAAATAATATATACATGGAAGTGATGCCAGCACTGAGCTAGGTGCAGATGCAAATGGATTAAACTCCCAATGATTGCATGTTCAAAAGAAATTTTGAATCTTATAAGGTTTTTCCTGCTATTACACGCAAAGAAAAAATATGGTTGACTTAACCATAATCAAACAGCAACATCTACAACAATTTCATTTGATTTTATTAAAAACAAAAAATAGAGAATAGTTTGAATAAATTACCTTAAAACATCTATCTACTTCACAAAATATCTTTAAGTGCAAAATTTTTTGCAAAAACTGCTGCTCACAATAAATTTTCTTAAATGCCAAAGTAATAGCAGCTGTTTTCTAAACATAAATTTATCAGTGATTAATTTTATTATTTGGCACAAATTCCAAAGTAAAAGCAGCTGTTTTTAAAGAGTAAATATGTCAATTGTTTTTTTTTTACTATTTTTCTATTACTAAATCGGGAAATTTTAAAACCGGGATTCCCGTAAATTCCCGGGACGGGAAATCTCGAGAAAAAACCCTAGCTCTGTGACATATCTGATAGTGTGATTTAGGATAACATTAGATTGTCATTTATATATTATATTATTTTTACATAATAGTACAAATTATTTTTTAGTCATAAATTTTTAACAAAACTATATTGTTAAACTCTAACCATATCGCACTTTTTATGAATATAATACTCGTAATGTAATTTTTAAATTCAAACATTACTTTGTTTATCGTAACGAAATTAATGTTTAAAATAACAATAACTAGTTTTCAACGACCTCACATTAGTTCCAGAGAGCATAATGCTAGGAACACAACTGGGATGAACGACGAATATATTTCGCTGCGAGATTTCGTCATATAAAATAAAACACATTTGTGCATATAAAAATGAACACAACACCGCCGTACAACGAAATTCGTCGTGCGTGACGAATTCGGAGACAGATTTATTTCTAATTTGTACGCCGACGAATGACGAAAAGCAATTTTCTCTCCCTCTCTTCCTCTGTCTTTGTAGCAGTGGTAATTAAAAAGAGAAAATGCTTAAAAGCAGAACAGCACTAATACATATTTAGTGCGGCTCCACTGAAAAAAATCGCTCTTGTAAATATTTACTTGGGGCTATGAAAAATATTTTTATGGATTAATTTTAATTAAATGAACGTTTATATGCAGTGGTGCCTTAGACTGTATAGACTAGATTTTTTAAATTTCTGGAAACATTCTAGACACTCAGCATCTACAAAAGTATTTAAGCCAAATAAAAAATTATTTTCCAATTCTATATTCCTAGTTTTTTTTTTCTACAGCAATACAGAGTGCTGTTATAAAAGGATTTAAATTAGATAATTTTCTTTTATAAATAATATAGAAAAAGAAATTAAAGAATTTCGGTGGTGTTTGAATACTCTCGGTGTATTTGTTTTCATAAAAAATGCGACAGAAATCTGCTCTTTTTGTGCTGTGTACGTATGCAAAGCAGAATGCCAGCAGAGCCCTCAGGGCAATGGGATGGTGGACACTGCTTTATGCACACAACAACCAACTTTATCAAATACAAGAGAGGAATTTGCTGAGTAAATTCATCGTTGCGAACTCTTATCGAGGAATTCGTCGATGTGGACGAAATTCGTCATCCGTCCCAGTTGAGTTCCTAGCATAATATTATTTTCTCGACTATTCCACAACCATATGTTTTCTCTTTCTGTAGTTTTGAAAATTTTAAAGGCAAACATATCTTTCATTTACCTATTACGTAAACTTAAAGTAGACGTAGACGAATGCAGAAGTAGTTCATTTTTTGTTTAGGATGTTTGCACGGCTGGTATAGAAATTCCCAAAACAAGAGGGAAATTTGGTTTTGTTTTCAATATAAGTAAGCGATAGAAAGTTTCGTATTGACATTGCGAGCCAGGCCGTTAAAGTGTAAAAATATCGCTTACACGACAAACTGCAGTTAAGTGAAAAAAGTAGATAAAATGTAAAATTGTTAGAATATAAGATATTTCTTAAGAAAGAAAATCCAAGAAATGTTCTTTTTGGTAATAAGTACTTTTTGTAAAAAGTACCTCTTTGGCAATCTAGAGTCTAGATTCTAGACTTTAAAAAATAATTAAAAAATTTTAAGGTAAAAAAACACTAAGTATTTTAAGGTATTTTTTAACAACTTTTGAAAATAGAGCTACTTTTTCAAAAAGAGCTTTACTGCGTTATACATATATATGTGTACTTTTTATTTTTTTTGCATAAAAGTACTGCCACAAAAATTAAAACTTCGTAGATAATGAAACTTTTTAAGTACACCAGCTTTGAGAAGGTTATTTAGTTTTTGAAAAAGGTACTATGTCTAAAGTATTGCTTTTGAAATATGTGGTTTTTAGAAAAACTACTCTTTGAAAAGAATCTTTTTCAGACGTCATTCTGAGTGCTACTTTTTGATATATTATACTAAAAATTTACTTTTTTAACATCGCACTTTTTCCAAATAGTTTTGTAAAAAAATTGTTTCATATATACCCAACTATGTACCTCGTGGAAAGGGAACTTTTTCAAATTGTGTTTGAAAAGTCTCTACATATTTTTAAAAGTTACGCCTCAAATAAATATTTATTTTTACTTACGAGCAATGGTAATTAATTTGTCCAAAACATGTAACCGAAACATTAAACTAAGCTTAGCAAAAATATCTATAATTCGTTCTGAAATTTGGTACTTACATTGACTATTCTTCACAGATGGCCTTAGGCTATTTTTTGAAGAGAATGACTTAGAAGATGTACTACCATTACTTGGTGTTATCTTCTTTAGGAAAGGGATAGTGATAGAGAAAACATGTGGTGAAGGCAGAGATATAGGAAAGCTTCAATCTTTTACAACTCTGCTTTTTTGCACGTTTTTAGCAATGCAGTCTTGCAGCGCCTCTAGTGTCAATGAAGCCTTTTATATATATTTTTTGAAGCTGTGCTTAGTAGCTATTTTATTGCTAGACAACGAAGGAGGGCGCTCTGGTGTTACATTAGGACTGGTATCTGCTGAAGGCGGTATAATTCAGTGACCAGTGACTATGCCTTCATCACTTGAACTTCCCTACAACAACTTGATACAAAGGGACACTAATGCACATCAGAAACATGCGCGGTGTTGTTATTTAATGACTGTTGGATACCGGGTTCGAACCCAGGACCTGCGGTTTTGTAGTCAACGTGCTAACTACGTCAGCCAATGACACCCTCTTCGGAGCTTTAAATAATGTTTATATTTTTTTTTCACTAAAGTAGTTTTAATTTCGTTGAGAACTTCTTATCTTCACAAACCTTTTCAGTTAAGATATTTGCAAATTATCCAGTGTTCCACTACGATCATAAAACATAAGTTTTATTTCCCAAAAAAAAAATCAATTTATACATTTAAGTTATTGTTCTTCATTTAAATAAAATCAGGTGTGGTGCCCACGCACAGTGGTGTAAAGTGTAAAAAATAATAATAATAATAAGTATGGAACTTCTAAGCACTGACTGAATCTCGCTGAGAATTAAAGATATTGAAGAGGTAGAGTGCATTCTTTGGCACGTTAATGCCAAACTAAGAAAAAGCACTAACTAGTGCTTTTAAGAAATTTTGTGTATTTCTTAAAATTATTTTAATGAAAACTTGGTATATTTATATTTTCAGTGTAGAGCATACCTTTTTCGTCTGATATATTTCATTAAAGATGATACTATTGCCGAAATAGAGAATAGCTTAGAAAATATTAAACATTATTAAACTTCAATCGTTTGGATCTTAACTAATTTTTCACGTTAGTGCGTTTTACGCCTTTTAGATCTCAAAATTACGCTTTTTTGTGCTCTTTCTAAATTTTGATGTGCTTTAAGATCCAAAAAAGTTGGCATCACTGCTGGTGAAGTCTATAGCTGAGCTCGAAAAAGAGCAGCAGGGGTAGAAAGTAAGCTACCTTCGGCCTCAAACACTTTGTGCGGCCTGTTGCTTTCCTAAATACTGGACGATTTTTAATATTTTAATAATGGAGCAGAAAAACATAGTTGTGGGAGAAATTAAGCTATATATTAAAAAAATTTTGGATTCATTTTAATAACATAATAGTATGAACTTAAATATGTTTAGATTTTACATATAAAATATTTCGGAATTAGTTAACAATTTTAATTAATTAATTAAAAATAAAATAGATAGAAAAATAGAGCTTTTATCTTGTTTGCATATTTATGAAAGCTATAAAAGTTATAAAAGTTTACCATTTAGTACTTTACAAGTTGCATATGTGACAGCGCATAGAGAAAGGAATCTAAGGGTAAAAAATAAATTTTCACTTTTTTTTTATGTGGAAAACATCTGAGCATCGAATGAAACCTATCCCATTCCCCAAAAGCAGTGTTGTCAGATATGGCGATATCTCGCCAAACGTGGCGACAAAAATTTGTTTTTGGCGATGATAATTTTGAAATGGCGATTGGCGATTTACTTGGCGATAATTGAACTCTTTGGCGATATTTTTGGCTATATTTTTACGTTTTTAATAACATAGAATAATGTTAAAAATATGAAATTTTTTATATAAGCAATTTCTTCTCCAACATAAAATATTTCGTGCAAAAAATTCTAAATGTTGACTCTTTATCTCAAACAAAAATTTTCTGAAACTCAAGAAGTTGAAAAAAAAATATGGACCAAAAAATCTCATTTGGTGTTTATAAAACATAGTGGGGAAAACTAGCTTTTATAAATTGGAACCAACATTTTGGTAACGAAGCAGAAATAAAGGATGCAAAAGTTATTACCTAAATTGTATGATTACGATGATGCTCTGGCACTTACTACTTCAAGGATATGATATGTGTAATTTAATACACATTTAATTAAACGTTAATTCCGTTTTATCACAAGATTTATATAATAATTTTGATCTTGGTGTTCAAGTTCAATTTATCCTATTAATATTGATTTTTGGAATAAGTTATTTTTAAGTCTTTTTTAAACGGCAGTATTTTTTAAATGTTAATTTACATACTTTGCAATATTATTGCATATGTTGTTCTACAAAAAATATATTGCACAATTTTCCTAACAGTGAAAAAGTAAACAACATTGAACAATATTGTCACCACATTACATAATTCTCTTGATTGTACAATAAAAAGCAAAAGACTTTTGATATTGATATATTGAGCCACCTTCGAATATGATATACACATTGGCTACATTATTGTACAACACGAAAAATTGCACAATTATATTGCAAGTGGGTGGGCCCCTTCAAATAATAAATTTTTTATGTTTTACGATAGACGTTACCTACCAAATTTAAAATTTAACGATATTTGTAATGTAATTACATAATAAAAATATTTTTGTAGCTAAAATTGAATGTTTTATTATATTGGCGATATTTGGCGATATTCGACAATTCATTTGGCGAGGAGGCTGAAAATAAATCTGACAACACTGCCCAAAAGTGTTCCCTCCCAGAGATATGCGCGTTTTATGAAGTTGAAGTCGACGATTCACGATTTAAAAGAATTATAAATGAGTATTTATTATAATTCACAATTAATAATTTCAGAAAATAAACCTGGATTCGAAAAAACACGAGCAAAATTGATATCAAACTCATGGAAACAGCGCGCTGGGTAGAAAACAGTAAAAACCAACTACACAAAACAAGAGGTAGCTACGCGCGTTTTCAAGGTTGACCAACACGTTCCTGGTGTCATGAGATGTGTCGCTTTCAAATGAGACCAATACCAATACGCTCAGTGATGGTACACCAAAGATACACGTATTTAAATCTTTAAAATGGCTCTCCTGAACAAAACCGGTTTTTACCCTTAGGTCCCTTTCTATTTTGCGCGTCACATATACATGTCTGTGCCAATATGGAATAGTAGCTTAAGTAGACTTAAGAAAATTAAGCCTATTTGTGCAGTATTATGTTCCAGTTGGAATTTTCAGGGGTTAAAATGTTACATATGGAAAGAAAGAATCACAAGAAAGTAGAATCATGCATTAGAGCCTTCGAAAAAAAATTCCGAAATGCACTGCTTTGCTTAAGCTATTATTCCATATTGCCACAGATATATTACCAATTTTTTGATTTTATACCACTGTGCCACGTAATAAATAAACTACTGTACCTTAATAATAATAAACGTGGCTATCAAATATTTTGCGCAAATACACCCAGTACCGTCTGAATAGTCTGTGTACATACAGTCAGCCAAACTGCCAGTTAGTTCAGCTACCAGCCATGCAAACAAAAATTGGTAGATATATAAAAATGCTGGTAAGCTCTCAAAGCGAGTTCATTAAAGTATAATATTCTTTTGGTTTTTTTTACAAAAAAAAAAATGCAAAAAGGATATACATTTCAATAAAATACTTTAATTCTGGGTTTTTGCTGCCTTTTTACTTTCATTTTATTTTCTCTACTTGTTTCGCTAAGGAAGCGTAACAATCTGAAAGGGATTTAAAAAAGAATTCTGTGTAATCAAAAAAAATAAAAATTAAAAACAAAATGCGAATGAAAAACATAAATAACTAGAGTTAATTGATTAATTGGAAAGCTGCTAATTTTTTATACCAAAAAATTAATTATTTGAAAGCAGTATGCCGATAAATATATTTTTATATAATAATAAACACAAATACTGATGTTGCTATAAATTTATTTATTCAATGCGAATATTTGAATCATATATTTTAATAGATGTTAAGATTAATTAACTTACCTGAAAATTAGTAACTTTCCACTTCTTAAAATATTCATGCACCGAATCGCAAGCAAACAAAATATGAAATTAATTAATTAATTTATCTACATATATATCGTCGCTGTTTTAACTAACTGACCTAACTGACATCATTTTGAAAAATTAGTTAAGTCCACTATTAGACCTTATGGGTCATAATATACCTTGTCCACAATTTTTATGACTGTAAACATTACTGTCGAGCCTATAACAGTAAAAATATTTCAGACGTTTCCATAAGAATACACGTAGAAAACAATCACAAAAGCTCTCCTGTAAAATTTACAAAATGTCCGTTAGGTCAGTTAGTTAAAACAGCGACGATATATGTATATAAAATACTAACGTTACTGACTGACTGACTGATTGACTGACTAATGTATCAACTCACAGCCCCCAAACGACTATAGTTAGAGAAGCGCTTTTTGGAAACTCGATTGCTAAGGGGATAAAAAGGGGAAAAAAGGTAAAATCGGTATCTTTATATCTCTGAAACCACATTAGATAGACTAAAAATTCTAAAAGCATTTTATATTTCATATTTGGTACTTTTTCGATATGTGTACTTTTGGGGATTAAAAGGGTGTAAAAACTGAATTTGGGTACCTTTTTTGCACTCGACATATCTTCTTAATTATTGAACGTACCTTTTGGCACATTCTTTTCTTCTAGACAAAATCTTGAATGGATTTTGGAACTTTTTGAAAATTCGCTTTTATAAGGGTTAAAATCGTACCCGTCTTCGGTACTTTTTGTCAATGATAAGGTACATATGATATATGTACATGTAAAAATAAGGTAGAGAGCTGAAATTTGGTGTGTAGGTTACTCTTCCAATCTATAGATCCACTAAGAAGGGATTTTCGGAAACTCGAATGTTAAGGGGGTAACAAAGCGTAAAAGAGGGTGAAATCGGCATCATTATATCTCGGAAACTACATTAGATAGACTCTAAATTCTCAAAGCACTCAAATGATGCTGAAAAATAAGCTGACAGATGCTTGGTACTTTTTCGATATGTATACTTTTTTTTTAAAAGAGAAGTAATACTTAGGCAATTAATGCCTACTACTATTACTAGGTGTTACCTTTTGTAGAAAAGGGATAGTGATAGAGAAGACAGAGATAGAGGAAAGCTTCATTCTTTTACAACTCTGCTCTTTTGCACGTTTTTTTAATAATGCAGTATTGCAGCGCCTCTCTGATGTTAAATGAGGCGTATTAATTTTTCGAAACTGTGCTTTTTATTGCTTATTTTAATTCGCCGATGATTCTGCTACACAACGAAGGAGGGCGCTGTGATGTTACATTAGGATTAGTATCTGCCGAAGTCGGTATAGTTCAGTGGCCAGTGACTATGCCTTCATCACTTGAACTTTCCTACAACAACTGATACAAAGGGACACTAATGCTTATAAGAAAAATGCGTGATATTGTTATTTAATGACTGTTGGATACCAGTGATTGAACGCAGGACCTTCGGTTTTGTAGTCAACGTGCTAACTACTTCAGCCAACGCCACCCTATTTTAATTGTTGATTCGAATGGGGGAACAAGTATCTCTTCTTAAGGAATCATGCAGGCAACTCTTGCATTTAAAGTAGTTGAAACACATATTTTTTTGACTGTGATACTCCCAGAAATAATTTGCATTTAAAAACAGGGACTTGGGTGTCAGACTTTTTGCAGTATTTTCAACTTTTATTTTCTTTTCTATCGACCAAAATAGTAAAATGATCGACACCATCGAATCGAATATCGCTCTGCTTCATCCAGTTGGCACGAAAAAGTGTCAAAAATGATACTTTAGTGTCACAACGGCAATGCGGCTAAAGTGTTTAATAAAAAATATTTCACTGAGTAATTAAAATAATTATTTGACAATATCGAGTAAGATTAAATTGGGGAGTGCAGGAAGAATTGTACTGCGTTATAATAACCTAAACTTTGCGAAGAAATCATTCATTCCTCGCTTGAGCTTCATTCTTTGTGTTCATATCAACTTCTTCGTCCACCATGACACTGGACTGCAGAAAGGCCATCAAACTTATTTGAAGTATTCGATTTAAAACTTTATTGCCTTTGGCTGATTAGCAAATATGTTTTACAACGTCCGATATAATACTCTCTCTCCAGAATTTTTGTGGGCAATACCACGCCCACCTTAAACCGTATTTTAGTCAAAAAATAACCTCACTGCAGCTGGCAAGGCTTTTTGCCGTTTGGGCTCTGTATAATTTAAAAACGGAGTTCATTTAGTTACTTTTTGCAACAAGTATATTTTTTTAGTATGGTATTAACCACCCAGAAAAAAATTTCAAAAAAAGTAATCGGGTTTGGAATTAAGCATTTTTGGTGGAAGCTCTTCCCTACTGGGAAGAACCATCTTAATGATTTTAACAAGGCGTGAGTCTAAAATAATCGATTACTGAGAAGTACTTTCTTTTTTTATTTGGCAACATATTCTCGTAATCTATTAAATCTAAAAGAATCATTCTCCTCATTTATCAACTTGTACAGAATTTTTTTAAGTTTTATGTAATGTGATTTGTAAGCGAGTAATGAAATTAGGCAATCAGAAAAGTAAGTCATTATATCGAGCCATAACCGCTAAAATAGCTTAAGCGACACATTTTTTGGACTTCATTTTTTTGACGAAAATCGACTATTTACGATCGCAAATAATCGATTTTGGTCAAAAAATGAGGTTCGAAAATTATGTCGCTTAAGCTATATTGGCGGTTATGGCACGATATGGCAAGTAGTTCTGATGATGGTAATGTGTAATTTTTTGCTAGGCAATTGGCATGACATGTTTCTTTACAAGTTTGAATTATTTTCTTGACATATATCGTTTGTTCCCCGTTCCTAACTCACATAGCTCGGTAACACTTCTGAATTCACAAATCCCACATAAATACATTTGAGCAATAGTCGCAAATTCCCCCACAGAGAATTCAGAGAGATTTTAATATTTAAATTATTTTAACAAACAATGCACATACTTTGTTCTATTTTTAGGTAAAATGAATACAGATTATAAACCCCTAAATATGCGTAATCATTCACTGGTTCTCAACCTTGCCACCGACATTGACGAGGGTTACTACATGTGTCAAGCAACAAATGATATTGGGCCGGGCCTGAAGAAAATAATACGTATCAATGTCAATGGTAAGTTGAAGTTTAGACTGTAATATGAACGTGGGCATAAATTTCTGCACACGTGCCAAAAATATAAACCAATTTCAACAAGTAAACTAGTGCATACTTACGAGTACTTACAAATATTCATACATGTGCTCAGTCATACATATTGTAGATGCCACCAAACATTGATGGCTTGATTGATATGCAAGCATGTGGTAAAGGTACAATATTTTACTGTTAATTAAATAACAAGAGCTCTGCACTCCCAAATACGAGTATAGACGCCTTAATTTACACGTACTCAATAAACATTAGAGTTAATTCTTTTGCCCCCCTTTAAAAATATTTGTATATTTTTTTTTTATTTTTTATTAGAACCAGCACGTTTTGAGCAAACATCACGCAACATTTCATCACGACGAAATGATGCTGTCACACTTGACTGTCATGCCAAAGGTGATGAACCTATTAGTATCGCCTGGACGCACAACAATGGTCGCATTGATTTAAATAATTTCCGCTTTAGTATAGCGGAAATGAAAACGGATAAGGGTGTCGACTCTCAACTCACCATCTCTCGATCAGATCGTCATGACTCGGGCATATATAAATGCATTGCCGAAAACCCCTATGGACGAGCTGAACACATTATTTATTTAGCTGTACAAGAACGTCCAGATACTCCATCCAATTTGGAAGTATTTGAAGTTGGCTCGCGTACTGTTAAATTATCCTGGCGCCGGCCATTCGATGGCAATTCGCCTGTCCTGTCATATTTAGTGCAATATCAACCACTAAAATATTTGCAATCGCATGCAACACTTGGTATTGCTGGCAGTGATTGGAATGGTCAGAATATTATCAATGTTACACTGCCATCGACTAGTATAAGTAAAAGGTAAGTGCGAAGTACGAGGGCAAATTGATAATTAAACACGTTTAAATTAAACATAAGTATTCAAGATACTTGTTTGAGGGGGGGATACTAGTCTTCAAAGGCAATATTCTAGAGCTTATGCGACATATCCTGCTGCTTCAGCCACAGCTAAAAGTAGCATTTAATTATAACCTCCTGATACTCGTATCTTTTATAATTCGAGCTAATTTTATTACTACCCAGCATAAAATAAACATACAAATCATTAGTTAGTTATACATGAATGATGAACTAAGCTCCAATTAGTTCTATATCTGGTGAAACATCAATGAATTTAATACATAATTGTTAAAGGACGGAAGTGATCAAAATAACTGTATGATATGCCTTTGAAGGGTTGTCTAGGACAATTTTTGATATAAAAAACATCCTTAAAATAGTAAATTTAGTATTAGTAGTGATTTATATAAAATGAATGTGGTAAACCTTTGGAAATAGTTCCGTGTTTTTTGCTGGGTATTACTTCTCGTTCAAAACTTTTGCTCAGCTATAAATATTATTATCAATATATCTGCGGCAATAAGGAAAAAGTGCTTAAGTCATATTTTACTGTTTTGCAGGAGAGCACTTTTAAGCGTTCAAGTCGATTTTCAGAAGTTTATTTCTTTTACAGTTAAATTGAGAAATTCTCTGTTAACCTTTATTTTTTTTAAGCAAACATCGTTCTACACACTGTAAATAATAAATTTAAGTTCAAATATACTAAAGTATAACCTTAATTAAGCTATTATTCCAAATGAGATTAGAAGTCTAAAAATGATAAGTCGCAAGTAATTTTGCTATAACTTCCTGGAAAATCAGACAAATTAATAAAGATTTTGACCAGGGGTACTTTCGAATATGCAGATTACAGAGGTATCATTAACTCAACATCAGCTTATCTCGACTTAAGCACTTTTTCCTTTTTGCCACAGGTATACTTGAGCTGATCTAAGATAAATATTTTCCATAAAAACGTTAGTGGACTTAGAACAAAAATATACAAGACAATGTTGAAGTAAACATTCAAGGTATAACAAGGACTAATAGTCTTATTCATTAGCTTGTTACGAAATATACAATGACATAATTATACTAACACACAAGCCAATGCAGATGAAAGACATAAGCAACAATGATGTTTTATTGTCAACACGCATGTCCATGCATGGACAACAACAGTAGGAATTGTAACACGAAGTAAGGACCTGATAGAATGCTAAATAAAGTGCAACTTTGATTCGCGCACGAAGGGTTCCGTACGTACACAAGATATGTAATATGAACTTTAGCATATGGGCGATTTCACAGAATGTCACGTACGTTAACCAATCAATTAAGCTTCTATTTCAGCGGAAATTTTAAATTTTCTTAATTTCTTTATGTACTTTTGAGGAGCTTAAGTAGCTCTACCTTTAGTAAAATATAAGGAAAAATCTAACCGTATTGATCTAAAATACATGCTTATTTGATTGGTATTCGTACGTGACATAGTATGTGACATTCTGTGAAATTGCCCATATTTAACATACATTTTTGGAATTTTTTCGTTTCTGGGATTTTTTTGGTTTTGAGCGTTTTTTAAAATAAAGTTTTTTTTATTTTTGGCGGTTTTTTTCGGTTTTGGCGAATTTTTTTTTAGTTTTGGTGCTTTTTTTTTGTTTTTGGCGATTTTTTCATTTTGGCGATTTTTTTCATTTTAGCGTTTTTTTTCATTTTGGCGATATTTTTCATTTTGACGATTTTTTTTGGATTTTGGCGCTTTTTTTCGTTTTTGTGACTTTTTCGGTTTTTGGCGATTTTTTTCGGTTTGGCGATTTTATATTTTTGGGGTTTCCTCTTACGGTTTCCAAGATGCAGCAACTTGTCAAAATTACATAGTCAAAATTACATTAACTGATAGAACACCCTTTAAATTAAATGTTAGTGTTAATTATTGTAGTCTGTAAATAAAAATACTCGAACACTCGTGCACTTTACAGATTTCAATTGTCTATAAACATAAAATCCTTTTAGAACACTCTTTAATTTATAACTCCCATGTAGTTGTTGTTGTAGCGGATAAAATTCTACATACTCTGTCCAAATTTCAGATCCGTAGCTCTTACGGTTCTCGAGAAAGTAGCCTGTGACGTACAGACAAACAGACAGATAGACAGACGAACAGGCGGACAGCGTAGCAAGAACAATAGGGTTCCTTTTCACCTTTGGTATAGGGAACCCTAAAAAGAGGGGTTGCTGAATGTGCTGAGATTTGGCTGTTACTAACATTATTCTGGAAGCTTTATGTTAAGTGTTAAGAGGGCGATCCATCCACTTAACAGTCAGTCGAGTCAACTCTTGCGTAAAGTGAATTATCTAATATTGTTTGTTTTAAAAGCTCCTAATAACAGCATTCGCTAAATAAAGTGCACTGATTTTATAAAAACTGCACACTTTGGAGTCTTAATTTGATTGTTAATATACAAACCTACAAAAACAACGTTTTAAAGGGTAAAAACTTACAGCCTTATTTACAAAACTTATTAAGGCTTTTTAAAACAAAATTTCATACAAATGTTTTCTTAAAAAGCCTTAATAATTTTTATAAATAAGGCTGTTAATATTTGGGGATTCAATGAAATTAAATAAAACAAGTAAGAGTGCTATATTCGGCTGTGCCGAATCTTATATACCCTTTACCAACGTATGTACATATATATAGTACACATACATACATATTTGTTTTGTAAAAAAATTTATAATTTTTTTAAAGTTTCCATCTTTGGAGCTATAATTTTCATTTTTCAAATTTCATACGCCAAACTTTTCTTTCAGAAGCATAAAATATATTCAATTTATAAAGAAAAAGAAAAAATTTTTAGACCTATTTAATATTACATAACACAAAAAGTGTGAGTTTTCCAACCCTGGAGTCATAATTTTGGATTTTTCTGATTATTGATACCAATCTAGTTCTTTAAAAAATACATACAATATGTTAAGTGAACGAAGCAAAAACGAAATAAGAAAGAACCTAGTTTCATTTAATTCCTTTAATATTAAAAAATTCAGTAAAGTGCGACTTTGAATCGCGCACGAAAGGTAGGCTTTTTTGCTTTTTTGAAGTTTTTTTCAGCTTAAACGATTTATTCAGTTTTTTCGCTTTTTTCTCGTTTTGGCGATTTTTTTCTGTTTTTGGAGGTTTTTTTCATTTTGGCGATATTTTTCTGTTTTTGGGCTTTTCTTCATTTTGGAGATTTTTCCCATTTAGACGATTTTTTTTTCATTTTGGCGATTTGTTTTTTTTGTTTTTGGGGTTTTCACCTAAATAGGCGATTTTTTTTCCATTTTGACGATTTTTTTGGAGTTTTTTTCGTTTTGGCGATTTTTTTCATTTTGGCGATTTTTTTTTCCTTTTGGTGATTTTTGTCTGTTTTTAGGTTTTTTTTCGTTTTGGCGATTTTTTTCATTTTGGCGATTTTTTTTCATTTTGGCGATTTTCTTTCATTTTGGCGATTTTTTTTTGTTTTTATTTTTATTTAGGCGATTTTCTTTTTTTTTTTGTTTTTTTTTTATTTTTGGCGATTTTTTTTTCATTTTGGCGATTTTTGTCTGTTTTTTAGGTTTTTTTTTTCATTTTGGCGATTTTTTTTCGTTTTGGCAATTTTTTTTTTGTTTTTGGTAACTTTTTCCTCTTTTGGGTTTTTTTTCCTTTTTGGCGACTTTTTTCTGTTTTTTGGGGTTTTTTTCGCTATGGCGATTTTTTTTCATTTTGGCGATTTTTTTAATTTTAGCGATTTTCTTTCATTTTGGCGATTTTTTTTTTCATTTTAGCAATTCTTCCGTTTTATGCGATTTATTTTAGCTTTAGAAATTTTTTTTAATTTGGTGCTTTTTTTCGTTTTGGCGATTTTTTTTTGTTTTTGGTGATTTTTTTCGTTTTGGCGATTTTATAATTTTTTGTTTTTTTAGTTTTACCGTTTTTGAAAATTTCAAGAGTTTTGCTTTTACGGTTTCCAAGATACAGCAAGTTGTCAAAATTGCATAGTCAAAATTGCATTAACTGATGGAACACCCTTTAATTTAAATTTTTGGAAATTTTAGTGTTAATTTTTGTAGTCTATATAAAAATTCACTAAACTTACCAATTTCAAGTGTATATACACACATACATACAATTGTATGTATATTACATGGGATTTTAACATTTTTCGTTGCTCGTTTTGGAACACCCTTTAATTTCCAATTCTCATGTATTTGTTGTTATAGCGGCCAAAGGTCTACACACTGTGTCCAAATTTCAGGTCTCTAGCTCTTACGGTTCTCGAGAAAATACTAATATAGTTTTAGACATAGTTAATTTTACATAACACAAAAAGTTAAAGTTTTCCAACCCTGGAAACGTCTCTTTAATTTTTGTCATATTTTTTTAATTTAAAATACCAATTTTAGTCGTACTGAAGTGTAAAATAAGTTTATTTATTAAAAAAAATAAAAATTTGTTTTCGGTAGTTACTTTTATATGGCAAAATAAAGTTTAAGTTTTCCAGCTCTGCAATCGTCTGCTCGATTTTGCTGAATTTCAATACCAATCTATTTTGGAAAATTTCTGACACACCAGTCCAAGAACGAAGTCTCTAGCTTTTCTGGGAGCTTCGGAAAACCGATTTCACGTACAGACAGACGGACAGACGGACATCGCTTATTCGTCTTCCCTATGCATAAGGATCCAGAATATATATATTTTATGTGTCGCTTATTGATATTATAGAAATTACAAACGGAATGACAAACCTATATATACTCTTTTACTATTTTTGTTGGTAAAGGGTATAAAAATTAAGGTCATATTTTCAAATTGTTTTAAATTATTTAAATATATTTGTTTGTTTTTTTTTTACAAAAAACACACAAAATTAAAAATAACTTAAAACATTATGACAGTATGACCTTTATGACTTCCCTATGAATCCCCCACATATACTGTTGAGCTTAAAGCTCTGCAAATTCATTTACAAAAAAGAAAATATTTATATCAAATTATCAATTTAGCGCAGTGAGCTTATTTTGCTGTCACACCATTTTAAAGTTTGTTGTTACCTTTTGACCTTATAAAACAGTTTTTATTGCTTTCTATCTATGTATATCTACTTTTTTTTCCTTTTACAACAGTTATGACAGTGATTTACGAGAAAGTGCCATTGTATCTGGTTTGACACCAGCCACAACATTCTTGATTCGCATGCAGGCCATTAACGAAATCGAGCGCAGTCCATACACCGAACCGATTGTGTTGAAGACACAAGAAGAAGCACCCACGGATGCACCCTCTAATGTACAAGTACAAACTGGAGGTGAAAGTGAATTGATTGTCACTTGGCAGGTAATTTTTGGTTTTGTGTTTTATTTATTTCTGACCGTCTTTGGTGCTTTTATTTTCATTCAATGCAATAATTAAGCGTGTTTAAGTGCAAAGTATTTAGCGTTGACATTTGCAGCAGTTGCCCAGAAATTTTCAATTCATTTTCAGAAGTGATTATTAGAAGTGCGTAAATATATATCGCTCATTTACTACATTAGTGTCATATCTTAAAAAATATTTGTTTTTTGGCTTATAATGCAGAATAGTGCAGCATTTCGTATTTGATCTTTTGTAACAATTTCTTGTGCATTAAACACATTCAGCACAGCAGGGTACACGAACACACGACTTCAAATGCCGCCACCAGCATTTGTCACCTCGTAGCCAGCTACTTAATTATTTTAGAGACGGCAGCAGCACCATCTGCAGCTGATATTCAAGTACAAATACATAGTTCAGTATTGCCACTTTCATATATTTTGCATTTATAAAAATTAATTACTCTTTTAAAATGTACTTATTGCACGTAATAGTACAAAAATGAATCAATTTATTCTTTAAATAAATTTTTGGATAGTATTTATGGATGAAATAATGTTTGAAATAATTGTACGATATCATTCATTCAACATTTTGTATTATACTGGCAACACTGCATTGAGTGATTGCACTATGTTTCAAACACCAACTTTTTCCGTGTGAAATTAATAACTTTTAAAATATTAAACTTTTTGGAGCCACATTGAGAGGGAAGCTAAAGACATATATTTTTGGATAAATCTAAGAAAAAATTAACCCATTGGTGACCAATTAGATGCAAAAAAAATCAATTTATTTAATTATTATTTTTTTATAAAAAAAAAAATTATTTTACTTTAGTTTTCAGTCAAATTGATTGTATCAGTTAACTGAAATTAATTTTTTAGACACATTTGAATCAAAATATTTATTGAACTAGCGGATAAAAATTCGCTTTGTTCGTAGTAACTAGTTTTCTTCATTTATATCATTGGAACTTAGAAGCTCTATAAGTTAATGTGGAAGGTTTAAAGTCTTATGATGTTGCATGCGCCTGCTTAAGTATTTTCTCGAAATTATTGGATTGGATGTATCTAAAGCTCTGTTGACAACATCCAGAAGGCTATTAGTTCTGCTACTTTTGTGAGCATGATGTAATCTGCGGGATTTATAAATCTTGTGGCGCGATTCAGCTGTCGAGTCGTCATTTTGACTTCGCACCTAGAATTTGGTTATAGTGAGGATATATGAGGAGCCGCAGAATAAAAGGTGCTTTTTCGCATTTCTCGAAAAATCGGTTTTTTGGTATTTTTATAATATTTAGGTTGAAATCTTGTAGAAACAATAAATTTAGCATCATTATTATTTTTTTTACAAAGTAAATGGGTTCTAAAAAATTAATGCTTAACAAAAGGTGTTTTTTAATATATTAGATCAGGTTGAACCACATTCGGGAAAAATTTTATCGCATTACACAATGTACTTTTTCCTTCTATTAATAAAACGTGCTTTTTTACCTTTTTTTTAACAAAAGGTGTTTGTTTTACTTTTTTTCTTAACAAAAAGTGCTTTTTTGCTTTCTTTTTTGCAAAAGGTGCTTTTTTCGAAATAAAAATGGAATTATATCAAATATCCTTAAGATTTAATGGGATGACTTATGACAGTTAGATGCATCTTTAGATAAGCAAAAAACTTGTAATCATTTCCAGGTTCTTGCAGTCTTTTTAAAGGGACGAAAAGAATAAATCTCGATTTCCTAAAAATTTGAAATGAGCAAAAAAGCACCTTTTGTTCTGCGGCTCCTCATATGTATGTCCCAGGTTCTCGATTTAACTTCACGACATATTGCGTTATACTGTGCTGTTGTGAAACTGTTCTTTTCTATGAGAAAAGCTAACGCTTCATCTGCAGAAAGAGGAATTGGCTTAGGTTGACTTTCTGATTACATATTTTTAATTTTGGAAGGTCTTGTTGGACTTGCTATGGTTTCATTAAGAACTGCAGCTAAGTTAGCATTTCCTTCCTTCCTAGCTGAGGTTGCTGCAGCTTGTACTAGTAAATCAGTTTGCCCTAATATAGCCATTGAAAGCTCCGCTGCTGCTCTTCTTTTCCCATATTCCGACTTTTTGCATTGTAGCCATAGAAATAGAAATAAGTTTAATCGGAGTACAATGACAAAATCAACATGGACAAAAAACTGTCGCTATGTTGCCTTGCTGTCTTCAAAAGAATCATTCTCATATAAACATGTGTATATGCTATCCTTGACATTTGGTAGTCGGTAGCTTGCTGTGGTGAATGTGTTTAATGCATTATAAATAGCTTGTATCATCACTTCCTGAGTGCGTTGTATGCAAATTGAAAACTTATAACGCGTTTTCTCCAAAACTATTTTTTTTTTTTAGTTGTGACACTATTGAGGTAAATGATCGATGTGTACATATGTATTTAAATATGTCTGTATATAAAGGGTGTTTTTTTTTTAAATGCATGAGAACTATGTATATCGTTGAGTATGGTTTCACAGCTGAGAATATCAAACTGTGTTTAGATTTCTGTTCAGTTAGGTGCGGCAAGTTATCATCAATCATCGGAATATGGAATTTAACTTAAAAAAATCCGTTTGCAAAGTTCAAAACCATGAAATCGAAATGAGCGATACCTATCGAGCCACGCTGATTAAGTTAAGCATTTAAGATCGGCGCAACTTGTCACATCCCAGCAAAAAAAAAAATATGACATGGGAGCACTTGATAACAAAAGCTTCGAAAAATGCTGCTGAAAGTAAAGTGGACTCTCTAACAAAGTACAAAATTATCACAGAAAATTTTGAAAACTAATAACGTTTGCATCTGACTATTACTTCTATAAAGCACTTTAGTAAGGCAAACGATTCATTTTTGGAAGCTAAATGCCTTATTCATGCGCAACAGCAGGTGATTATGTAACATTGAGTCTAATGCAGCTACAACCAAACACACATACACTGATATTTGCATTTGAGGTAAACAGCTTTGAAAGCTCTTAAATTTGTTCTTGTTTCCTTGCAAAGTAAGAACAAGCATTTTTGTCTGTTGTGTTGTTGTTGTAAATGTTGTACTCTCGTCGGTGTGAAAGCACAAAAGCTCTTTTGTAAAAGTTTGCACATTGTGCGTATGGATTAGACGTAGCTAGTCCAATGCATAAGCACTAAGATTTAACTAAAGTTAAGTCTGCTGAGTATGATCTCAAGCAATGAGCACAAGTATACCACCTAGAGCTACAGTAAATATTTTTATTGCGATACGAGTAAAATGTATCTTTTGCTAAAAATTTTTGAGTCGAAGTAAATGCTCAGGCTTTATGCATTAAACCCATTGCCTCCCTTACAGTAATGGAAGCAGTAATTGTTACTGAAATAGTGCACTTAAAAATTAATTTCTTGCAAAATCAATTTGGTGACAATCTTATTTCCAGAAGAGGCCATGTTTACTAATATTCAGCCCATAATTGACGGCATACGACCCGATTTGTTATTATAAAGTAGTAGAAAAATTTGACTGATCGAATGGACCATGTAACTCGAAAACGCAGCGAACATATAGAGCCTTACTTTCGATTTTATCGTAAGAGACATGTTAACGAAAATATACTTTTTTTATTCATATTTAAATTTTATGGGCCTACCCATAGTTTAAAATTATCCAAATGAAAAAATTTTTGTTACCTTTTAAGATACGGACTGAAAAATTTCATGACAATTTACGTATGTAAAACAAATTTGAAAATTACACTATGCAACTTTTGGATAAACACATATACTGGACAGTATAGGTTCGATAGTACTACTAAAGTGGAGTAAAACCCTATACTAAGTTTGGCGATTTTGGTGACTAATTTTTTCTTAAGGGCCTCCAAAGATTTTGAAAATCGCAGCAATCTTAAAAAAATGGTGTTATCACTTTTTGGCCAACAGCTAATTTATTCAGACTTAGTGATAGCGCTTAGCTATATATAACAATAATATAGCTAAGAGTCTGCCGACCACATCTTTTTAATATCTTATGCCAAAAAAATTATTTCTTCGTGCACTTTTTTGTGCAAAAATTAAGGAAATCAATTTTTTTAACTTTTTTTAGAATAACTTAAAGGGACTCCTACATTTTGGCTAACAATATTTCACAAAGTTGTACCCACGGTAAAGCTGAACAAGTTTTGTGAATATATAATCGTGTGGATTTTTCACTGTTGTACAGTGCTATAAAAAAAATTTATCCTGAAAAATTTAATATTGTCGCTTACGATTAAATTGAAAATAAGGCTCGATATGCTGGAAATCATATTTGAAAATTATATGCCATAAAATTATCTACCAAATTATAATAAAAAATTTATTCAAATAATATTGCTGTGTTTTATTATCAGTTTAAGTTTTCATGAAGCTAAAAAACACCCTACACCATTAATTTACTCCCAGTTTATTAAAAAAAATTCAAAATTCTCGTCTCTGGCAATTATACTCTCACTAATGATACTCGTACAAGAATAACTTTGGAGTATATTTTTTTAACGATTCAGGAAAAATTAAGCCGATAAGAAATTTGTCCATAAGAATTTGAATCAATTTCGAAATTAAACCTGCCACTGAATTCTGCCTGAAAGTAACTTATCTAATAACTACGTAGAATTGTGTGGAGCATTATTTTAGCAATCTAAATTACCGTAGATATTTTTCAATGCAGCTTACATTTCAGCGTGGTATTCAGTTAGAACTTTTTACCAGGCTTTACTTTAAAACTGAAAAAATTTATTTAATGGCATGAAGGGAATATGAAATAAATCTAGCTCTTCTTTTTTAATAATACAGCTAAAACTAAAGTAATAGTAAATTTATTCATTGATATTAGTCAATGTTACAGAATGTTTTTTTAATGTGTAACATTAGGCACAAACCATAAGATTTGCAACATTTTAAGAGACTAAGACCAAGACCGGCAACAACTGTTCTATTTTATTTAAATTGAATTAACAATAGAGTTTTAGTAAAATAGTTCAGTATAGCAAATAACATTTTATATGTCCCAAATGTCTCTATATAAACTTTTACTGTCTGCGTTAAACACACGTGATACAAATGGTAGTAAATCAGCGAAAATAATGTTGGAGAGCAATGATCCATTTAGTATCATATCGTCGCTGTTTTAACTAACTGACCTAACTGACATTTTGTAAATTTTACAGGAGAGGAGCTTTCATGGTTGTTTTCTACATGTATTCTTATGGAAACGTCTGAAATATTTTTACTGTTATAGGTTCGACAGTAATGTTTATAGTCATAAAAATTGTGGACAAGGTCTATTATGACTCATAAAGTCTAATAGTGGACTTAACTCATTTTTCAAAATGATGTCAGTTAGGACAGTTAGTTAAAACATCGACGATATAATGCAGTCTTAAAGTCATTGTGAAAACATATTAAAACCAAATTATACTTGTGGTAACAAGCACTTTGCCTGGAGCCAACAGCGCCTTATATAGATTTTAATATTATGTATTTATAATATGCATCAGGAGAAATCTTAACCCCCTCGCACAGTGGGAATAAATCAAAAAATTTTAGATTACAAAATCTAACAAATTAAATATCAAATGATAGATAATACTTTAATTAAGAAGAATCCAAATTTTCACTGCAATATAAGAAGTTTTGAATAAGCTACAGCGTTTTAAAGTTCAATCTTTTTATGGGGTTTTTTTGTGAACTTTTCGATTTTGCGCATCATCCAAAGAAATAAATGCTTTTAGCACATTTTTTGCACTATTCAAGTATTTTTTTAAGCTTTTAAAAAATGTTTTGTTTTGACCGTCAAGAAAAAAAATGTCTAACTATGTCCAGTTTCATTTACACATTTTATTCTTGTATGATTTGTTATCTTTAAGAATCTTATTTCACTTCATCCGACTTTTTCCGATTCTTCGAGATATCGCGTTTTGAAAAATTATCCAAAATGATATTTTGCAAGTTATTTTTTGAAAATATAGATTAAAAACACGCATATTGTTATAAAATAAGCTAAATCTATTTTTTTTTGTTTTCTTTTATTTAATTGTGTTAACTTAGTTAAAAAAAAAACTTCAACAATACAAATATTTTTTTTAACACATTTTTACATAAAATGCTACATTTTGATAGAAAAAGTACATAGAAAATTATATGTATGTATATCTTAAAAAAAAAGATATTGACAAACGGTTTTCAATATTAAAAACTTAAGGCTTCCTTGTTGCAAAACCAATTTTTCTTTTGTTTTTTTTTTACTGGTTTTAATACTTTAAAATTAAACTTAAAACGAGAAATATTCATAAATATATTTAATTTTGACTCTTATTTTAAGCGCTAATAATTGAGTTACGTAAAACCCAATTTAATTTTTGAAATCAGTGACCCAGATATTATAATCATGCCAAATTTCATAACAATAGGACGACTCCTTGTATTTTTTCGTCACTTTTGTATGGGCTCACCGAACTGTGCCTCGTGGCCCGCCAGTTTTCTGCTTAGCTGTACACAGCATTATGAAACGTACTTTACTAAATTTCAGGACTCGAAATAATGGAACTGTCCAGTTATGCATTAACCAAATTTTTTTAATGAGGGGTACGACTATCATTTCTAACCATTGTCTACAAAGTAACTTTTACAAAATTTTTATAATCGGATTATATAATGGTATATCTAGACATAATATTATTAACAATTACTTAGTATTGGGGGTACCCGTTTGCACCTTCGTTTAAATTTTATTTATTTGTGTAGATTTCTGAGCAAAACTTTGTATAGCTAAGAGCACCATCAGAATATTTATATATATGCATGTATGTATGTATATTGGTTACTTTTAACTCCTGTAAGAAGCATAGGATCGCAAGGTTTGTCGTTGCTATATTCATTGAAGTAAAAATAATCATCATTAAAATTAAAAAAAAATTTATATCTGTACCAGAAAAAAAAAATTACTTTCCCAAAAAAAAAAACAAACAACATCAAGCAATTATTGTATATTTTTAGAATTTTTTTTTTAAAGAACCATCATAAGTAACTTTAAAATTAGGCAAAAGAAAAACTGAATAATTTATTTAGTTAACATGAAATGCAAAACCTCATTTACATCAGCAACAAAAAAATAAAGAAAACCCAACACAAAAAAATTTAAAAGTTTTTATAAAAGAATGCATTAAACAAGTGTTAGGCAACATCATTCATTCACTTGAGACAATTTTCATAAAATTTTATTTTCTTGCAAGAATTAGCTAGTTTTATTATAACGCAGAAAATTTTTTCTCTCTCTAATCGTTAACTTCTCTTATGCTATTTTACTTTCTTATACTGCTACTAACCACAGATACCTGCACGTGAATCGTGGAATGGCGAACTTATTGGCTACACCGTCAACTGCAGTGAAGAGAAGCAGAATATAAACTTCATTAGTGTTGTCAATAACTCACTTAAGTCCGTAATTGTGGGTGGTTGGGCCACAACCAAGGCCACATTGCGTGGATTGCGAAAATACACCAGATATGCGGTGACAGTGCGAGCCTTAAATAGTTTTGGCTCCGGACCGTGGAGCACGCCTATATTTGGTACAACAGCTGAGGGTGGTAAGTGTTATTTAACTAACTACAGCAAAATAATAATAGAAAAAAAATTACAGAATAATGTAAATGAAAAAAGAAGAAAAAAAAAATTAAGGGGAAAGGAAAAAATTGTTGGCAGACAGTGTCTGTTGAATGAACAGGTAACAGCTGTACAAATTGTTATCTTAATAACAAGCAACATTAAAAATGCTTTCAGCGTATTATGTTCATAGAAATGGGAGTGTCTCGGTGTTGGTGTGAAGTTGTACAGTGGGTTCCAACTAAAAATGTGTGCAGTAAATTGTAGGACTTTATATTCAGCCAAAAATTATTGGTAACGTTCGTAGAATATTTTCAGCCTTCACATCCCCATTTAAAGTTATAGTTTTGCCCAGTTTTTGGAAAATAGTATGGCAACCCAACAAACAGTGCATAAAATGCAGCTATGCTTAGTGGGAAAAACTTTGCATCAAAAATTTATCTCTGGGTACATACGAACATATATATAAATATATATACATTAGGGCGTGTCGATTTGTATGGAGGCAAAAAAAAAATCGCTCAAATTACAAGAAGAATCGTATTCTAGGGATAAAAATAAGAAATTTTGCCGAAGGAACCATACCTCAAAAATGTATTTTGATGTCCCGACTTTTGATCCAAAATGTCAAATTTTCTTGAAAGGTCAAATTTTGAAAAATCTCACTTTGACCCATTTAGAGTTCCTCAATCGAGTCAAAATGTATGACGGACCCCTATTAATTTTGGAGGGCCGACTCACCTATGCCAGTGGCACACCCTTGGAACCACCCCTGGGGGGTTCCCCACACAAACATTTGTGATTTTTTGAAATTTTATACATAATATTATATATTATTATTATATTATATTATTATATTATATTATATATAATATTATATATAATACATGCATAAGTTGCTAGATCATTCAATTTCTTACATACACCATGTGCATTAGAACATTTTATTTTCCATCAAATTTTTTTCTGTATTATGTTAAAATAAGTTAGCACAAGTAGATTGTTAAAAACAAATGAGGCTATCACCGCAAAAGTGTTAGGTTAGGTTAGGTTAGTCTGGGTGGTCAAGGACCTCGCATGGACCAGGATTGAGCCTTACCAGCAGATGACAAGAAACCTGTAAGTGTAGCAAATGTCAAGAAATCTGTAAGTATGGCAGCCTAGTTCGTGGTGCCTGCATCGAATGACTCCTAGATAGGTTTAACAAACCTTAGTAATCTACTTATTTCCATTACCGGAAAGTGTGATCACCAAGAGCCGGACAGTGGCACAAAGTATTTGTGCTATTTTGACGGTATACGAAGACGTCCAGCAGTGTCTAGATAATACCCCTACTAGAAGTTAGCACTTGCTTCTTGTTATTGATAAAAGGAATTTAGTCGATTTGGGATCATAGGATCTCCATATGATTTTATAAATTTTGCAAGTTTTCGTAGCACGCCAACTTTTCTTTGATTCTTCCTTCAACTTAGAGTCTATGATCCATTTCAGGTGTTGAACTGGTTTCCGGACATATACCGTATCCTCCACCGGTAACTGGATTCCTCTTTTTGGCCAGTGTATCGGCCATTTAGTTTCCCTCAAGCCCCATGTGTGGTCGGACCCAAAATATATGTACTTGTCTACCAGCACATAATATATTAAGGGCATTTATACACATGAGTACAACAGCAGCGTAGTTGCAGTCTGCTGAAATTGAAACTTGAAATTGCTACTTGACTGTCTATATATGTATATTCACATCCGCATTCATGGTTTGAAGAGTGAAAGCTAATTCTGCAGTCATTTTAGCTCCATAGATTTCCTCCTGAAAGATGCTACAGTAATCAGGAAGTTTATAAGATTTTTCTATACTGAGCTCCGGTTAGTAAACCGAAGCTCCCACCCCTACATCCACCTTTGAACCATCAGTGAAGAAATTAAAACTATACCCACTATAGTTAAGACCCACGAATTAATTTCTGGAATGATGTAGTCCAAGTATTCCAGCAATTTACCGTGACCAAAGGGTTTACACGACATCTGCCCTGTTGTCCTGAGTCGGATAAGGGATTTATATTCCGCGTTCATAGCGGTAAGTTTTAATGATTTTTGGTCCAACATAACGTCTAAAACTGCAGTAGGTGTGCTTTGTGGAGATCCAGTGATGCAGAGTTCTGCTAGCTTTTGGATATTTTCTAAATTTTTTACGTATGCTTTTATATCAGTCGCCCTCCACCATACAAGTATTCCGTAGAGTAGGTCCGTAGGCGGAAGGCCCCATGTCCTACCCAGCATGTTTTTACATGCGTATAGAGCAGTGACTCTATCATCTATATTGGGTTTCCACGTCAGGTACTCCCAGGTACTTTTTATGGGGTTTGAGCTAAAGCGATATATCATCAAATTTTTGTATTTTCCATTCCCTGACTTTCCTTCTAGTAAAAAGTACAAGGTTTATTTTTTCAGGGTTCATGTTCAGAAATAGCCTGGCTGCCCATCTATGAATATGCTTTAACGAGATCTCTATAATGCAACTGATTATGTCGAGGATCTTACCAGTTATGACAATGGCTATGTCGTCTGCATATGCCATAATCGTAGCTGCTTTACCCTCTAATTCCATGAGAATATCATTTACGACCAGCGTGCAAAGAAGCGTTGAAAGAATTTATATTTGGGGAATTCCAATATGAGCTTCCTTATTTAGAGCAAAAGTAGTGTCAAACCGACGCTTTCGATAACGAGCTGACTCGATTTTATTTTGGGACTATGGCATTTGATATCGAACCATATTATTACATTCTCCGATAGCGAATGTCATAATCTCAAACTGAAAAATGTGATTGAATCAGTTCGTTATCGAAAACGATGATTAGACCCCAGCCTACTTAATTATTTATTGCTCTTCTACTTTGCTATATTATATTATGTGCAAAACCGATTTTTCAGCTCCATCTTATTTGGAAAAAGGTGTATAGCTTAGTTTACTTTTCTATTGATAGTTAGTAGTAAAGAATGTATTTATCACAAGAACAGCAGTCAAAATAAAAATGTGGTTTTCACCACCTTTGCGCTAATGGCCTCAAAGAGACTTTTGAATCAAAACTATTGGGAATCGACTTATAAAAAACTAGAAGAGGGCAAGTGAGAGCTCTGCAGGGAAAGGTTGAGGTGTTTCGAAATCCTAAGATTTTACATGAAAGTGCTGCACATAATCTGTAAGTAAAGTGCCGAGGTATGCCGATTCAATGTAACAATGTTCCTAAAGAGGGGAGGGAAGTTCAACACTTAAATAAAAATTTAGCAAAATAATAATAATGATAAGTTCGGTGAACAGTGTTGTTATATAAATTCAATTAAACAAATTAATAGTATCAATAAATCTTATACACTTTAATTAATTCAAAAAACTACAAATTTAATTAAAGTTTAATGTAATATTAATCAAGCGCAAAATTAAAATAATTTTTTTCTTTTATGTCAGTCAAATTAGTTGGCAATTTTTAGTTTGTTAAGAATCATAATATAGTAGGATAACCTGGAAACCACTGTTCTATAGATACCCTTTATGAGTATTAAAATATAATATTCTGTATTCACACTATCCTATGAAGCCAGGAATTCTTGCACGCTTTTCTTTTTGATTGCAAAAGAGCACAAACAACCATTAAGATTTACTTAAAACATTTTTATAGTTTTAGCTTTATTTTTAATAGCTAAAAGCATCCCTCTCAATGTAAATTTCTTACTAAAGTTTAACTTTTTTTTTCATTTTATTAATGTTTTTATTCCATTTCTTTTTCTCATATATTCTGTTTAAATGTGTGGCGAAAACAACAACAACAACAACATAATAGTGCCGGAAGCAGCACCGCAACATGTCAACTGTACTGCATTATCATCGCAGAGTCTTAAGATATCTTGGCTGGAGCCACCACTGCAATTTCATGGCGGCATAATTCAGGGCTATAAAATTTTATATCGACCGATTGTGAATCAAAGTGAGTTTCAAAGTTTGTGAGCGCTTACTTTTCCTTCATTTACTGCTTCATTTTTAGGAAAACATTATTTAAAATTCTAAGTAAAAATCACTTAAGCATATATTTAAGATTGCATGCATATACAAATTGATTCTATATGATATATTTTTTTACTTAATTAAATGTCTATTATTAAGAACCCTGCTCGACAATTTTGAGATGTTTTATGATACCTTGACTTGTTTTGTTAAACATCTCAAATGACGTAAATGATGAAGCTGATATATTCAAGTTAAATTTTGTTAATCGATTACGCTTGCAGTTTTCTATTGCTAACCAGTGTTGCCAAAAGAAATTTGCTTCTTGTCACCAATTTAGAAGTTCATGTCCCTAAAAAATTCCCCATTTCAAAGGAAAAAATCCCAATTTTTGTCCTCAAAAATACATCATATAATAAAAAACAATTTTTCAAGGTGACTATTCACAGAAAAAGTCTTAAGTCAGTCACAGCTTTTATTATGACTGCACAGAGAAACAACTGCCTCATAGAATCAAGAAGGTTTTCTCTATGAACCGTTTTTATGCTAAGGGGTATCCCAGCAGAAAGAAGCGAAGATTTTTTCATAGAGATTCCTTATTGTTTTTATGTGGTAAATCTTATTAATTTTATCAAGAAGAAAACCACTTAAAATCAAGAAGAAATCTTATTATTCAATTTTCGTTATTTTTGGCACAAAAGAAAAATAATCAATAGAGAAAAACTTCTTGATTCTATTAGGTTTTCTTATAAATTGTAAACTATAGGGACTTCTTATTGATTTTATTAGGTTGCCTTCTTGATTTTTTTAAAAAGGTTTTCTTCTTGATTTTATTAGGTTGCCTTATTGATTTTTTTTTAATAAGGGTTTCTTCTTGATTTTAGTAGGTTCCTATATGAGTACGTGTAAAGCATCTTATTGATTTTTTTAATAAGTAAATCTTCTTGATTTTATGAGGTGTCTTGTTATTTCATATCTAAATAGTCATAGAGACAATTATTTTCATGATCTTTTTCATTTTTGTATAAGAATGTTTACACAATAATTTCAATGGTTATTCAGGCTGCTTGTTAGCATATTGGCTAGAGTGTTTACCTATCAGGTAGAAGTTTCCTGCTTCAATACTTGGTGAGTAAGTTAGTTAAGAATATAACCTAATGTGTGTGTATGTATGTATGTATAAATAAATAACATCTACAACATACTACATACATACATACATATGTATATGATATAGAATTTAAATGAAAATACATATGTAAGTACAGAGAATAAAGACGAAATTTTTTTTTTTATTTTTTTATTGAAAAAATCAATAAGATAACCTCATAAAATCTAAAAGATTTCTTCTTGATTTTTTCAAGAAGGTTTTCTCTATGAAATTAATAAGATTTCCTTATTGAAAAAAAACCATAGAGATTTCTTATTAATTTTGTTCTATTTTAGGTACTGTTTGCTCTGTGTGAGTTCTATATTAAGTCTTGTGACTCGGTCTTAATTTTCTATTCTCGTAACATAGTCACTAAAAACCAAATTTTATAGTTAACAGTTGAATATTGAAAAAAATAAATAAAATAAAAAATTTAATAAAAAAAATCTAAAAATATAATATTGAAGGGTAAAATCTGAGAGTTTAGTAGGTAGTGGAAAAAGATTACACAGTTTTTATCACAACTTTACTTCCCCACCGAAATAAGCTTTTATCAAAAATGTCACATATTGGATAATCCTTGAAACTGAAGGCATCAAATAGCTATCCCTACGTCTCCACTAGCCATCGACTTCGACATGACATGAACATGACGCCGGCAGAGAAACTGTGAAAAATTCATCAACTTCTTTGTTGTGGTGATTACGTTCGATGTCCATATTCAGGCATATCAAAATATTTTGCGTTAGTGCAATAGAGATGGAATATTTACCAATTTTGTTCTGTCTCTTTTCTTTCTAATGCAAATCATTGCGGACGGCAAATCTCATGGCGCATATTGTTGCTTAGACATATGTTCGGACATCCATGTCAGAGCATGGACGAAACATTTACATAAGCGGTCTCCATTAGCCATTTGCGATGTCCGACATGATGCCCCACCAAGTTAATGGCTAGTAGAGACCGTTAGTATTTGAAATGGGTTTTTGGTAATGCTCCATGGGCATAAAAACTAGATAAAAATTTTACTTATAGAGACATTTGCGTTCTTTAGCCATTTAAGGGTCTTACAATTTCAATTATTTGTCTGCAGATTGCTTTTGGCAGTATATAAAAATAAATGTGGACTCTTCTCCCTTATCATCTCTCTTTAGATTACTTTTGATTCTTTTTGATTAATTTTAGTAATTTTAAGTAATTTAGATTACTTTTCCATTATTAGTAATCGTAATCAATTAGTAATCGTGCGAAACTGAATATGAGCGTAATTTAATCACTACTTCACCTTCAAAAAAAAAAATCAAATTAGTAATCATTACGATTGCTAATCATTACTTAACAGCTATGATTTAAATATTACATTTGATTGCAAAACAAATTACTTTTTGGCTAGTGTAAAATTTGCTTTGCGGTTATTTGTGCTGAATCAGCCATCATTTATTACAGGTGTAATAATGATCATTTTTTTGAATTTGACATTTGTCAAAGATTTACCAACAATAACCAATTTTAGTGGAGATATACCAAAATTTGGCTTTATAGGCCAATTTCACGATGTCGACAAACTTCGACTTGTCGCTCACTTACGTTCAAAACAAAAACAAAGTTTCATATTTCATTGTTGCTTCAAATGTAAGTGTGCGATAAGTTGAAAGTTGTCGACATCTTGGAATTGGCCGATAGTTCTCACGTGGCCATTAACCAGTAAATTTTTTCAAACATATATAAGATTTTTAAATAATTCGTTTTGCAATCAGATATAAGTAGTTATGCACATAACTAACATTTGAATACCACTCAGAAAACAATTACACATTACCATCAGAACTACTTACCATATAATGACTTACTTTTCTGATTATCAAATTTCATTACTCGCTTACAAATCGCATTACCTAAAATTTAAAAAAATTATGTACAAGTTGCTAAATGAGGAGAATAATTTTTTTAGATTAAATAGATTACGTGAACAAGTTACCAAATAAAAAATGGAAGTTTTTCTCAAGAATATATTACTTTAGTCTCACGCCTTGATAAATTAATTAAATTGGTAATCCAGTAACAGCTTCCACCAAAAATGCTTATTGCCAAACCCTATTATCTTTTTTGAAATTTTTTGCTGGGCAATTGTACATTAAATTTGAATTGTAATAAACGGCGGAGAGTTTATTTTGAAAACACAAGTCGTGTGGATTTTTAGTCATTGGACAAAAATCATTGTCAAACAGTTGCTTGCATAATGTCCGATAATTGTGTGTTTAACATAAAATTTTAGCATGTTCACATGGACAGCAATTATCGAGGTTCGATCTCTCATTCACGGTTCGCGGTCAAATCTTGAGTGAATCAACACAGTTCGCCATAAAACTTTTTTAAAGCGAACCATCTTTTCTCAGTTCAGTTTGAACCTTGATTCGAACCAAAAAGAAATTGGTATCATCTCTGGTTTTGATAACAAATTATCGCTAATTTATCCGAACTAGGTATCAAAACAAAATATTTATATACATACATACATACATACATACACACATCCAGATTAGATCACCCAAAATGCCGAAAGTTTTTATTTTAGTCGCTCCACCGGCAGTTTCTGCACAGAAAAAAATATCATCAAAATGCAACCAGCAAAACAAATTGTTCATAATTAATTTAAATTGAAATATATATTTAGTTAATATAAAAAATTAAGTTGTTGATACGACAAACACAGAAATTTTTTTCAATAAACTGAACTAACCAAATTTTATGTTATACATGGCGCAAAAACTCAAAAATTTTTGAGTATTTTTTTTTATTAAAAATGTCAACTAAAGATTTTGATGCTGCTTATTGTTGATATAACAAATTTAAAATTTTCTAATCTATTAAATTACCCAACAAAATTATTTGTTAAATTATATCATAATGGAATACCGTCAAGAGATTGCCGGTTCGATTCATCCCAAACAACTTAAAAATAAAAAAAAAAACAAACAAATAAACAACACATTAGAATTTGAAAAACAAATTCATTAAAAATTTTTGTTTTCTGTTAACAACTCAATTGTGAATAACACAATCATTTTAATTGGAAATAATTGAGTTGATTTTGTTTTCTTATGTTACAAATGCATTTTTGTATTTACAAAAGTCATTGCAGGTGCCTTTTTAAATAGTATTTTAATTGTATTCACAAATAAATTACTTGCATTTACAAATCTTTTTTTTCTGTGTGGTAGACTGGCCATAAAAAATGACATCCGAAAAAACTAGAAATCATTTTGGCCCCATAACTTTCAAATGTGGCGTTTTTCGGAAAAAATTTTTGTAACCATTTGTGTGCAGAATAAATACCACAACAATTTTCCTGTTCATAAATTTGCCCTAACATGGTTCTTTAATTAAATAAAACTAAGTTTTTTGGGAAGAGTTTTTTCAACGGCTCTCGCTATAATTTAATAGCGATAATTATAATTCGTTTTCATTATTTTATAAGGTAATATCTGTAGATTATATAGCCCCATTACATTTGGAGTAAACATGACATCGGGTACTATTGTAGTGGAATATTTTTTTGGTGAAAAAAATACGAGGAAGAAGATAAAAAAAGGATAGAAAAAAAGAATTTAGTTAAAGGAGTGGTTTATATAAAAAGAAACGTATTATAACAAAAAACTTTTAAAAATATTAAAAGAAAGTGATACAAAGGACTATAAAAGTTACACGTGCATGACAGACGAAGTATTTAATGAGCTTTTATCAAAAGTTCCGCAAACTTTTATACAATTCAATAAAATCACTTATATCTGCAGAATTCTCCATTTTAGACGCAAGTTTGAGTTCGTGCGCGTCGTTTTTTATATGACTACAACGAAAATAAGAACAAAATGAAATGGAGTTGTACAACAAACTCTTAAATCTTACAACCTGTCTATACAACTTGCCAAAAAATCAAATCTTTTTAATCTGTCGTACAACCGAGATACAACTTCATACGATATCCCCACACAGTTTACAATCTCATACACAACCTGCTCATGTTGTACCAATGCTTGCCTTCATGGCAGCAGTTTTGGGAGAATATTTATTTATATGTGATAAAATAGATTCTATTCATCGACTGCTTTCTGTGGCTGCTTTTTTGTGTCAATTTGTATAGAAAATGTGTTTATGCCGCAATTCTGTTTGATCATTTTATATCAAGTAAATAGGTTGCCTTGAAATGATGGTGATGGATGATCACGCCCACTGACGATTACATATTTATATAATGCATGGCAGATTGTAGTGATAGGTATTGTGCTAAAGACGAAGTTGGTAAAATTTTTTATCTCACTACTGTTAATGGTCGAAATTTTGTATAGGAACTTTTGTGAGAATAGAACTTACACTCAAACAGAAAATGTACAATTGTGTTAAGTTTACAACGTATGCATTAGGAGTATTAAACATTTTTTTATTTAATATTTTTACCATTGTTCTTTTTTCTTTTGGGCATACATATAAATTCATTAATATAATGTGTTGTAGCGACTGAGCTAAACTACTAAGCCTTTGCCATTTGAAATTATTTGATTTCTAAATATGTTCAAAAATAAAAGCCAACATGCACATAATAACATTCAATAGCACTTTGATACCAAAAATAAATTAGAAATTTTAAAACTGTTCATAAAATGCCATTTCTATTTGCTGTGTGTTGGAACGTTTGTTCATGTTCTCTATTCGTGTGGGTGGTGGTTCTTTTGAATTAACAAAAAAAAAAAATACTTTAAATTTTAGTTATATAACTTTACAATTAGTTTTACAAACATTTGAATATCCCATTGTTTTGCCAGTTTCGAAATATAGAGTTGTGGATTTGAGGTTATAATTGTGGTCGATTGCTTGTGTTTTGCATTACTGGTATAATTTTTGTTTACTCTTTGTAAATGAAAGTTCGAAAAATATATTTTTAGCACTTCGTGATAAGTATTGAATATCAATCAAGTTCGTTGAACTTAGTGTTTGGTTGTTAGAAAAACAAAATGGAAAAAAATCAGTAGTGAAATTTAGTTGAAGAAAAGTTTGAAGTAAAAATGTCTACACAGTTTGAAGGTTATTAATTAAGCTATACTATATAAAAAAAAATAAATAAAGCAATGATTAATATATGTATGTGACGCGCAAAATAGAAAGGGACCTAAGGGTAAAAACCGATTTTGTTCAGGAGAGCCATTTTAAAGATTTAAATACGTGTATCTTTGGTGTACCAGCACTGAGCGTATTGGTATTGGTCTCATTTGAAAGCGACACATCTCATGACGTCAGGAACGTGTTACTCAACCTTGAAAACGCACGTAGGTCATCCCTACCTCTTGTTTTGTGTAGTTGGTTTTTACTGTTTTCTACCTAGCGCGCTGTTTCCATGAGTTTGATATCAATTTGGCTCGCGTTTTTTCGAATCCAGGTTTATTTTCTGAAATTATTAATTGTAAATTATAATAAATACTCATTTATAATTCTTTTAAATCGTAAATATCACTCTGCTGGTACGAAAATTTTTTCACCTAACCTTATTATGTTATTCGCGAAAATAACTTAAAATTAATAACATTCTTACTGACTGTTTTAGGATGAAATGGTGGACGAAGTCGAAGAAGTAGATTTACTTTATCGCTTCCCTGATGACGAGGATGATGATGAGCACTTATCAGAATTATCGGATAGTGACTCTGAAGATGATACCGATAATATGTACCTTGATAAATCTGATCTTGATTTACGCGAAGAAAAGGTAGTTGCTCGACTGTATGGTTCAAAAATTCCTCCGTGTTGTTCAAAGCAATGCAATGAAGTGATCCCTAAGAAGATGGCTGTGGATTTTCGTACGTCTTTCATGAATTTAGATAAGGAATCCCAAGATTTAATTATTCTCGCACATCTGGCAGCTCACCGTGACGATGCAATGCTCAAGTCAAAAGTTGGTGATCGATCGCGCGCGTGATATGTACTTCTTCCTGTATACAATGGGAATTAAACGCTACAAAAATCTAATCGAATATTACGACAAAAATGGTGTTTATCCACGCGAACATGGCATGACGAATAAAATTAATCGTACAGATGCTTTAACTACTTTGGAAAAAAAAAATTAATTATTTAATTTATCTGCCGTTTTGCTGAAACTGTTGCTATCACTTTACCTGGACGTCAACCAAATCATCGTGATTATTGTTTATTGAAACTTCCAACTACTGAAATAAGACTTCTGTTTACACTAGATACATACACCAACTGCATCGAACCGGGTGGTAAAATCTTAAAACTTCGCACTTTCCAAACGCTGTGGAAGAAATGTTGTCCCTACATCGTCACTATGAAGCCGGCATACGATTTGTGCGAATTGTGTCGAAATCTTGCAAAAGATGCTGTTAATACAGTAAACGTTACTGAAGTTGAAAAAGAAGCAACATTGAAGGTGTAATCTGATCAGATTGCAAATTGCCAGCACTCAGCGAGAGTACACTATAACGACTTGAGAGCATTAGTCAAGCCTGGTCCAAATGCTATGTATCCAGGTATTGCAGAGGAGGATTATCAAGTAATATCTATGGATTATGCTGAAAATGTTAGCTTTCCGTCGGGTCCACAGCAAATAGGAACTGCATACTTTAAATCAGGTCGCAAAACAGCAATTTTTGGAATTAAAAACGAACGTCAAAATGTTCCACACATCTTCTGTATTGACGACAGCAATTCCATTGGAAAAGGTCCGAATTCAGTAATATCAATGCTTGAGAAGTGCATTCAACTAAAAAATTAGTGATATTCGCTGATAACTGTATTTCACAAAATAAAAACAATGCGATTATACGATATTTACAACACCTTGTCGATACTTCCAGATGTGAGTCAGTTGAATTGACCTTTTTATTAAGCGGACATATAAAGTTTTCACCTGATCGTTTATTCGGAGTTTTCAAATCAAAATATGCCCAAACTAATGTCGACTGCTTCATGGATGTAGTTGATTGTGTTAGAAAATCATCTCGTAATGGATTTAATGTTCCTGTACCTATTCGACTTCCAAACTCAAGCGAGCCTGTTGTTGAGTGGAGAAAATGGGACGAATACTTCTCCACTAAATATAAGACTTTAATTGGAATATCGAAGTATCATCACTTTGTATTTATTGCTCAGTCACCAGTGCAATGTAAACTGCTTGCGAATTCAGCCAGCATAAATGAAAACATACATCTGAGTAACGATACCAGTTTCGATGACAAACCCATTATAATTCCGTCACCAGGGTTATCGATGAAGCGTCAATGGTACTTGTATGTTTTGACGGTTCAAAAAAAGATTCGGTTGCTCCTTTTCCTTTGGCCTCTGGAAATGGAAACGAAGAGGAAGATTCGGTGAAAGTGGACAATCCTCAAGAAGTGAAGGCAGTAGACGTTAAGAAGAAATCGAAAAAAAATTAAGGACCGGTACCGTCAAGTTCTTAGGAACCAATTCGCAAGAACCGTCGATTAAAATGATTTTTATATTTTTTTAAATTGTTCATAAGGAAAAAAATAATTAAATAAATGAAACTAAATAAATTTTACCGTTACGCCGCTTTCTATTTGCGCTTAGAAACGAAATTGAATTTCATAAAACGCGCATATCTCTGGGAGGGAACACTTTTGGGGCATGGGATCGGTCTCATTCGATACTCAGAATGAGCATCAAAAAAAAAAAGTGAAAATTGATTTTTTTACTCTTAGGTCCCTTTCTCTATGTGCTGTCACATATACAGAACTCCATAAAATTATTAAGCTTAAACAAACGTAGTTATCATACACTGTTTCCTTTGTCTAGCTTATTTAAAGTTTCCAAAAATTAAATTCTGCAAATAAAAATTAAAGTAAAATGTAGAAAAAAAATCTAAAAAGCATTTTGTTACTTCCATTTTAATAAACCCTTTTTTCTTGACATTCTCTTTTCTTTCTCTTCTATTTCTGCTTTAACGTTCTCTAGTTGATTTTCCGGCTAAATTGGAAATAAAACGTACATCGAATCTGGAAACATATTTACACACGCTGCATAAAGCAACCAATTACTCAATACGAGTGCTGGCGTATACGGCCACCGGTGATGGTATCGCCAGTCAACCGTTATATTGCCAAACAGAGGACGATGTACCAGATGCACCAGCCTCCATTAAAGCTGCAGCACTGACGGCAGATTCTATTTTGATTTCGTGGCTGCCGCCAAGAAATCGCAATGGCATTATAACACACTACACCGTCTACTCCAGAGAAGCCGGCCGTAAAGGACAAGCAAAATGTAAGTGAGATTTCAATTTTAAAAAATTTTTCTTACAATTTTTATTTTATTTTTTTTCTTGATAAAACAAAAAAACTAAAATTTTTTGTGGCTTTTGCTTGAAATGCTGCAAATGAATTCCAATAATTTAAAATGAATGTTGCGGGGAGAAAAATGTTAAAAAAATAACTCTGGTGTTAGAAAAAGTTTCATTCTGATTGCTTGTATTTTTTTCTCGGGCTTTAGCACTAAAAGAGTCATAAAAGGTACTGCAATAAACTTCTATAGATGAAGGTCTTATTTTTTTGTCTTTTTTTGCTCATTCAAAGTCATCATCACACGCAGCAATTTTTTTTCCACAGTAATAAAAGTTTTATGAAATAAAGTTTATTAAGAATGTTTTTTCTTTTTGTTCTCTGTGCTCTCGTTCTGTTACTTTTAGTTTTATTAGCCAAACTTTTGGCTGTATATTTCCAAATAAATAAAAGTTTTGGCATTTAATTTCAATTTAATGCTGTTGGAAAGAACAGCAAAAAAAAAAACGGAACAAAAGCAACAGACAAAACTTTTAGTTCCTGTAAAAATTCATTTTGTTTTCACTGTTGCCAGACAAATGATTTGTCAGCATAATTAACAGATAACTTAAGTGCAATCTTTAATCTAGAGGAAAAAAAAAACTCTAAGAAAAACCCAAAAAGGAATTTATACATTAAAAGCTTACTGATTTTGAAAAAGAGCTGATAGGAGAGTAATTATAATGGAAGGAGTTGGAATGAAATTATGCAAAATAGAAATTTATGTGACAGTTTGATGTAATATTAGTTTTGAATATTTTTATTTTGAAACTCAAGTTTTTTAAGAATCGAAGATAATACAGAAATATTACGAACACCTTCGAAAACAACTATTAAAGTGTTATTTTCATAATACCAGCAGTCAGCTTGTCAAAAAAATCTATGTGAAATCAACTGCTTAAAGAGGATTGCCATTGGGATAGCAATCTGGTTTTGCTATTGATTATCCTTTACATTTTCAATGCGAGCAAAGCGACCTCGAAAACAACCTGCTTGCTAGTCAACACGATTTGTACAACACTATATCTTTTCGACGATTGTTAATGATATTGTGCATAATAACAAGTAGCCAGCGTTCAAGGAGATTCAGATAGCACAATTGTGTTGATCAGGCACAAGCTGACATTTTGTTTTATGCTCACGTTTGTGTTATCTGCTGTTGACTTTATCGACGATGATAATGCTGCTGACGAAACCGTGATCCCTTTAAATGAAATGCACAAGAAGAAAGTAATGAAAGCATTGAAAATATTCACTTGTGTGAGTCTACCAATATCAAGCCAGATAGACCGACTGAAAAATTAAACTCCTCAGATATAACAGAGTGTTTTATTCCCGAGTATTGAGCTTTCGACATCAGCGGGTTATCACAAGAAATCATTAACAACCCTCTTCTAGAATATCTAAATAAATATTTTCTAAAAACCCATTATGAAGACGTTACTGAGTATATTTAAATGTGTATAATAAAAAGGATGGTCAGGAAGTGAGCTATATAGCTTCGGGCATTAAACGGTTCTACGAATACGCGATCATAGTGGGGTGGCTTGTTCACCCGGCGATCAAGATGTACTGGTCCTACAAATATATTCAACTCCATGTACAGTGATAAATTCCTGGAACTTGGACCAAACATGCACTTTTCAGACTATTCCGAACCATACTCAACAAATAAACGATGTGTGGAGAGTTCAATTAGTCTTCAAAATTGTTAGAAAATTGTGAAACTACTTGTCTACTGAGATCACAAATTATTTAATTGATGAACAAATGATTCATTTCCTTTAATGGGAGGTGTACTGCACGACAAGTTATGAGCTCAAAGCCATGAACATTTGGATTGCAAATCTGGTATGCGCCAAGTTTTGATGGTATCGCAGTTGACTTTGAAGTTTTTCAGGGAGCTGGAACATTTAAAAATTGTGTATCAAAAGACAGGCATGTATATTTCGATAGATTTTTTACAGTAATTCCATTAGTTACACCATATGGGTTATCTGGCAATAGCCAAAATTATGGTCAACAGAAAGAGTTAAATTTAATTTAGACAAAAATATGGACCGAAATGATATTTGCCAATTTGCAAATGAATACTTCTTTTTTTTTTGTAGCTGGAAGGACGAAATTTTCTAAGCATTTACATAACATAATGCAACTGACGATATTAGATTTGATCGCTAAAAGCACCATTTGATCTGACGATTCACCAAGAGTATGTCGCAATAGTTGCGGCTGTCAGTCCAGACGACGATGCCAAATATATAAATTAACACTTTGCTTAACAGAAAACAGAGACTGCTTCGAGAAATATCGTTCAAAACTTTAAATTATCTAATAAATTATGTCTACCTTTTCATTGATTTCAAACTGTATTAAATTGTTTGTTTGTTTGTTTTTTAACTAATCATTTTTATAACATATTTTCATGTGGTTTATTTAATATATTTTACGCAATGAGCTGAATACTTTTAAGGTCAAGGCATCACATTAAATAATAAAACGAATAAAATATTTTTAATATAATTCGGAACATTTTTTACATCTTATGACCGAGATGACACAAATGTGCGATGTCCTTTCCACAAAAAAGGACCTTTGAAAACGCTGCTGTAGACAAACTTCAGCCTAAAAATTAAAGAATTATTTTGATACTGATGATTAAAAGAAATTTATACCCAAAATAATGTTCAGGTCTGAAAGGCATAAGAAGAACCGAAGAACGTCAAAAGCACAAAAATAATTTTACCAAACCAAAACAAAACGAAGTTTTTGACAATTGTCAGCCAGAAAGCTTATCATATAAAATAGGGCTACCACCTAGTTAGATATGCGTTGGCAGCTGCAATAGGTCTGGTTTTTTTACTTTAACAAAAAATTAAACGTCAATGTATGAATGCATATAAATTTAAATATTTACATCAGGGATGGAAAAGTTGGTACAATTATATTTTTTTCAGCACTCTTTGAAAGTCAAAAGTACAATAGCACCCCAATGACTAATTTAGCACTTTTGGAATTTTTTTCCTTATAATAGAACATGAAAAAAAATATGGAATCCATAAATAAACAGTTTCAAGATCTGGTTGATGTAGGAATTATTAAGCCTTTAAGAAACGACAACATTCGTATACTTTGCTCAAGGGTATTAGAAATAAAAAATGAATTAAATGAACCGATATTTACCGTGCTCGACGGCATTAGAAATAAAAAATTAATATGCCGATATTTCCAGAAATTCTGGAGGAATATTAGGTCTTTTCATTTACTTTGCCAGCATAAACTAGCAAGGAGAGAGTAAGGCAGAAACTTACAAAATTACTCTCCGAAATATGAAAAAGTAAATGAACTTTTTACTTGACTTTTAAAAACTTGCAATAAAATTTTATTTATATCACAACCTTGGATGGAAATCATGATGCAATTGTACTTTTTCTGATGTATTTTGTTTGACAATATTTTAAATTGCAATTTTGTTTTAGAAATTGACATTTAATATGAAATTCTTTACAAAGTTTCATGTATTATTTACTATTTTTATGCATTTTTCATAGTTTTTTAATTTTATTCATAAACAAATACAAAAATGCCACTTTCCATCTCTGATCATATATGAGAAACAAAATTATTTGCCATTAAAATCGAATTTATGTGGCTTAATGAAAGAGAAACAATAAATAAAGAAAATATGCTTTTATTTTACATACGAATACATGTTTTTTAACAAAGAAATGCACATTTTTCAGTTTTCCTTTTTCAGATATTTTTTAAATAATTAATTTGACATAAAAAAAAAATACAACAACTGGTTGAATAATTCTTGCAAGTGAAAATGTTACTATTAATAATGTAGGAATTTTTTTGTCTCTCAATAGTTTTTCTTTCTTTCACTTTCCAAAAACAATTGTTACAAATTGGTAACAGTTTTTAGTAAATGAACAAACCTAATATTTGAACTAAATTTTATTTAAGAGTCAATCCAAAACTTCATTGCAAAAAAAATTTTTGAATCAATTATGGCTTAATGAAATTAAAATAATATATCAAATCATGTCGAAAATCAAGAAGGCATGTCGCGTATATTTTAACAGACTTAAACATATTGAATAAGAAAAAGCAATGACAATACCTTAAGTTCCATTAGTTTAGAAATGGATGGTAATGGCTTTTGCAATTCTAATGTATGGTATATTATTGATAAATTCAAAAAATTAGAAAAGGGTAATTTCAGTATGAAATATAAGGAGCGTTTCTACTAGTTGTAAGTAGAGGTGGAAAGCTATCGATAGTGTCAGCTGTTTCCTACTGTTGCAGTTACTTTACATTACAATCGGGTAACTGAGCCTTTAGAGTTTACAACAGCGCATTTTTTATTCCATTTTACTATCTCGTAAAAAACCCAACAAATCGAAGCCTTAAGCGAAGTTGCATATCTCGATTATTGTCGCAAACCGAAGTATTTTTATTTGAGTATAATTAGTTTCAAGGAAACTTGCTTTAATACATTGATGTCAGTTGCATAGCACAATTGTGCTATGAACAAACAGGATAATATATTCGTAGCAGGTGTATTAAATTTTTTATAGGTGCACTGAAAGAAAAAAATTGGTATGCGAAAAATATTCTATGACCAACAATGCTTTTTTTTAATGTGTTTTATGTTACAAAACTTTTAAGTAAAAAAACGAATATGTCTTAGAAAGACATTTTGATTTTTTTTCGAGCTGCTTCACTAAACTATATTTTCTTTAAAATTTTTAAAGACAAATACTCGAAAAATATGGGTTGCAGCCAATTTTTAATAATTTTTATAGCTATGCTATTTATTTCATAACCAGGGATAGGGGTTTCATGACAATGCATGTTTTTTTCCCTTAGCACTGATAACAGCAAGAACGAAATATCTTTACGAAACAATGAATTTTCGTAACAATGGCATCGATTTGTTACAGCATATTTTCGCATATTTTGCTGAAAATGCATATTTTTGCATAATTTGGTCATAAATGCATATTTTTGTCTCATATTTTGGTACAAACGCATGATTATGTGTGATATTTTTTTGACAAACTAACTGTTTTTTGGACAATTTCTTCGCTTGAATTGTTGCAAAATTGTAGAACGATTGTACAAGCACACGAACCTACCAATTTTAAAAGGAAATTATAATCTTCATGATTTCAAGAGAAAATTGCCTGCTATTAAACCCGAAAATAGTGAAACAATCGTTATATCATATTTAATCTTGTGTACAAATATAATGTAAAAGGCTTGTCCACGCACCTTTTGAAAAAAAATATATTTTTATATCTTTATTTAGTATGTAAATTGAAAACTTTTCTTTCGAATAAAAGTTTTAAAAAAATGTGCATATTTTATTGTTTTAAGTGCATATTTTGAGTTTTTGATGTCATATTTTAGGTGCCTAAAACACCTTTTTTAAATGCATGAAGTCCTTGTCCCTGGTCATGACAATGGAGCTAGGCTTTGATTTTCGTAACGAAAATAATCAACACTATTACAGTTATAAATTTATTTTTGTTTTGATTTCTTTGCACTTAAAACCAGAGTACGAAAATAAACGAAACAAATTGTTTGATTTTTTTTTGTTTCGTTCTTTAAAGTGTGTGAAACAAAAACAAAACAAAAGCAATGAGAAGGATTGCTCAATTTGCCTTTGTCTTGTTTTTGCACATGAGCATAAGCCAGAGAACAAAACCGATCGGCTGTAATTTGGCTAACAGCCCCCACCGGTCACAAACAATACATTAATTTAGTCGTACAACGCTAGAAAAGAAAAAAGCCAAATTACATGTGATAATTATTAATGAACAAATAACATCAAGTTAGTTGTCAACTATGTGTTGTTGTCAGAATATTTACAACTAACTTGATGTTATTTGTTCATTAATAATTATCACATGTAATTAGGCTTAAAAAGCGTTACGAACAGTAGCCTAATTCAATTTATAAGAATTTAAGGAACTATACTTTTATTTTCCACATCACTGCTTTAATAACATGAAAATATTTACACCGGATGTAGAGAAAAAAGTCCGATATTCTTACACTGAAAATATGAAAATATTCAGTTGATAACTTCTTTGTGCACAATATAAAAATCCATTTAACTATTTACACTCCATGTGAAGAAAAATAATGGGTGTTTTTATTGAGGTATAGAACTTTAAGTTGGCATCACTTTTTTAACTGGCGGCCATTTTGTCAGCTGTCAAGTGATTAATATTTAGTTTGGTTTGCCATTTCATCATGAACAGGTTGACAAAAGAAAAACGCTTGCAAATCGTGCAAATTTATTTCGAAAATAATGGTTCAGTTCGCGAAGTTTACCGCAAGCTCCGTCCATTTTATGGTCGACATAATCGTCCATCAGAGCAATTAATTCGGTTAACCATGGATCGTTTTCGCACTACGTTTACTCTATGTGATAATACGCATCCGCAGAGACGTCGAACAGTGCGCACCGAAGAAACAATTGCCGCTGTAGAGCAAAGTGTTGATGAGGACCCGAATGAATCGATTGCCACCGTGCACAGCAATTGGAGCTTTGTTCATCAACTTTATGGAAGATTTTGAAGATTTTGAATGTGGATGAGTTGTGGTTCCAACAAGACGGCGCTACATGCCACACAGCGCACGTCACAATCGATTTATTGAAGGAAACATTCGATGAGCGCATAATTTCGCGGAATGGACCTGTCAATTGGCCACCAAGATCGTGTGATTTGACACCATTGGATTATTTTCTTTGGGGATATGTGAAGTCGCTCGTCTACGCGAACAAACCAGAAACGTTAGGGGACTTGGAAGCCAACATTCGTGGCGTTATTGCCAACATACGGCCCCATATGCTCGAAAAAGTGGTTGAAAATTGGACCTGTAGAATTGGCTTTATTCGAGCCAGCCGCGGCGGCCACATGCCCGAAATCATATTTAAACATTAATGGCATAAAATTATCCTTCCAATAAAGCCAAATTGATGGACATTAAAACGATTTTCTTGTGTTTTATTTCAATTCGAAGTTCTATACCTCTAAAAAAAACACCCTGTATTTAATTAATTGAAATGAATTTCATTCATTTTACTTACACTCCCCACACTCCTTCACAATTTATCGTTTTGTATTTATCACCGATACTTTTTTTCATTGCAGCTCATATGGTTCGTGTCGATGAATCTGGTTATCCGGTTACATATGAGGCACGTGGTTTGGCTGAAAATCAAATGTATGAATTTTGGGTTTCTGCTTCAACATCTGTGGGCGAAGGGGAGCCAACATCTGTGGTGGCACAAGCCACAAATACACGTGGTAAGTTGCAAATTAAATTTCAATTCAATTTTACTTTTATTGTACGTTTTCACATCTCAATTTCTTGCCAACAATGCGTGTGTGTGTGTGAGTGTGTGAGTGTGTGAGTGTATGTGTATGTATAATTTGGTCACTTTTTATATTTGGGAGTATTTAATTTTATGTACGCTTTTGTTTTATGTTGTGCAATCATTGGTATTGCAGATTAAATATTTAAATATATAAATACTGTGAATAGATATGCTCACACGAACTGTTGTAGTTAAATACATTTAACATTTCACTCACATATGTATGTATATTAGGGTTATAACTTTTTTCATTTTTTTGCAAATACTCGTATCATACAAGGTAAAATCGTTTAGCTCATGCAAAAATATGAAGAACTGCATTTTTAGTTTTTCGCAATCGTTACAAAAAAAAACTCACGCACCAAACGCGATGAAGTTTTTAATAAAGATAGTGTTTCTTTTTATTAAAATTATATAAAATTTATGTCCATTATATAATATTATTGTCAGTTTCACACAAAATTTCTAGTTATACATACATATTAAAAAAAATTTATATAATAAAATATAAAAGTATGAAAATAAAGAAGATAGGTGCCTGGGGACACCTGATTATAGCTATGCTACTTAGTTATATAAAATAAATTTTCATGTGTGAAATAACAATGCAATAAAATTATATTATATGATGATTTAAATTTTCTGTAAATATTTCAAAACGTTTCCCTTTATTTGCCATTATTTTCTTTTCTAGTGGCGTACGATTAAATTAATGTAATGTTTGTGGCCGGTGGCGGCTGTTAGCCGGTTTACAGCCGATCAGCTATGTTCACTGCTTTGTGGTCATATGCAAAAACAAAACAAAAACAAATTGAGCAATCGTTCTCATTGTGTTTGCTTTATTTTTGTTTCACTCACTTCAAAGAACGAAACACAACAATATCAACAACAACAATTTGTTTCGTTAATTTTCGTGCTCTGCTTTTAAGTACAAAGAAATCAAAACAAAAATTGATTTATAACTGTAATAGTATAGATTACTTTTGTTGCGAAAATCACGTCCTAAATCCTTTATCGCGCAATAAATAGCATAGCTATAAAAATAAAAGCAAAATGCCAACAGTCTTATTTTTAAAAACTATTAGTGCTTTATAAAGAGTTTTTAAAACAATTTTTTTAATAAAAAAATTTTCTTATTAAGCCTTTATAAATCCTTAATAGTTTTTATAAATAAGGCTGTAAATATATTTTAGAAATCGCTCTTGGTGCTTGAAGTTTTTTCAACCAATTTGAAAAAAAAAATGTTTATTATTATCAAACCAATATTGCCCGTAAGATAGACCCTTGGGAGAAAAAAAAGTTATAACCCTAATCTAGTACATATCAACTGAAATTTTTAATACTTATTTGCTGTTGTATTTGAATTACTATTTTGTATAATTTATTTCAATTTAATTGATTGGGAGGGAATATTTCCATAAAATGTTATTACTATTATCACATCTTTCATTTTATTTAACTAGTTATTATGCCGAGTACACATCTGGTTGGTATTTTTTGCATTGGCATTTTGTGGTGTCATTTTTAAAATGTGGGCATTATGGTTTTTATATGGAAATCAATACCACACAATGCAAAATATAGGAAATGACAAACGCTGCCACTAGTACACAATATTGCGATGCCACAAGATGCCATAGTGTGTGCGCGGCATTACAGCTTAATAATTTATGTTGTAATAAGATTACTTATAGTGAAGTACACAGAAAAAAATAATCAACTCAACTTGGTCAACTGAGAACCAGTCCAACTCTTTAGTATTCCAAGTCATAACAAATTTGAACTACAAACTTGGTGTGGCATAAAGACCTTAAAAATCTATCAAATATCGAAATTGTTTTCAAGTTCTTGCATCACCAAAGCAATTACTTCTGTGATTAAAAACGAAGTTGTCAGGCTATTTGAAAGGATTTTTAGTAATTGAAAGTAGATTAGTAAGTGAATATTCAGTTCTCCTAACTAAATATTTGCAATAAAACTAGCTGACCCCGGTCAGCCTTGCTGGCCCTAAGCAAACATTAGTGTTGTATATGGCATTGGTGGTACAATATGAAAATTGGATTTTGCCCACGAATAAACTAAATATTGCGCCATCTGCCGGACGAACTTCAAACTACACAGAAACATTACTCACGCCCTATAGAGCATGTAAATAAAGTTTGGTCAAAATCGGTTCAGTAGTTCTTGTGTTACGGTGCAAAATCACAAAAAAAAACAAAATATGGCGCCATCTGTCAGACGAACTTCAAACTACACAGAAACACTCCTGACGCCCCATAGAGCATGTATATAAAGTTTGATCAAAAACAGTTTGGTCAAAATCGGTTCAGTAGTTCTTGAGTTACGGTGCAAAAACACAAAAATAATAAATACTGCGCCATCTGTCGCACGAGCTTCAAACTACACAGAAACACTCCTCACGCCCCATAGAGCATGTATATAAAGTTTTGTCAACATCGGTGCAGTAGTTCTTGAGTTACGGTGCAAAATAAAAAAAAAAAAACTAAATATGGCGCCATCTGTCAGACGAACTTCAAACTACACAGAAACATTACTTACGCCCTATAGAGCATGTATATAAAGTTTGGTCAAAATCGGTTCAGTAGTTCTTGTGTTACGGTGCAAAAACACAAAAAAACTAAAAATTGCGCCATCTGTCGGACGAATCACTATTTCTGAAAGGGGCGTAGCATTTACCGAGGTAGAATATAAATAAAAACACGCACAGGTCTTTTACGAATATTTTGCGGGGTGGAAGGCGAAAATCTGTTGGGGCATTGAAGAGTTCACCCATAACAAATAAACGTACTTTTGTATTATGTAGAATAAGATTGTATGGCTTTCTTCTTGGCGTTTTTAACAACATAAATGTAAACTCGATGTGTACTATTAATTAAGTTTTGTACTGATTTTCGTCCTGCAAACAAATTGATAATATCAATTAATTAATTTATAAAAATAAGGTTTCCTTGCTGTTGAGATCAATCAATAGAGTTAATTGAAAGTAGTTGTTTATTTTAAACAAATGATTTTTTAGCCTAAATAAATTAATAATTGAATGTGGGGATTTTAAACAATTAAATTGTTCGTTGAATGAACTAACGACGAATGAAATTGAATTGGGTAAAATGTTCAATTAAACTAATTAATTGACATAATTAAAAAAAATTGATTTTTCAGTACATTTCCAATTAAATTCATTAATTGGCAAAACTAAAACTTTAATTAAGTTTTATGATTTCAACCAATTAACTTTTTAATTGATTTTACGAAACAAATTAATTGGAATTTACCCTCACACCACTTTTAACTAAAAAAAACTGTTTTTAATAAAAACAAAGAGTTTGTGGTACAAAATTTATAAAACACAATTGATTTTTTATTAATGCTTTAGTTTCTATTTACTTAAGCTTATTGGCAACATTTTTATGATTTAACAAATAAAATTTATTTAACAGCACCAGCAAGAATTGCTTCGTTTGGCCAGCTTGTGCGTAAAGCTATAGGCACCAGCTTAATATTGGAATGTTTGGCTGTAGGAAATCCAACGCCCAGAGCACGTTGGTTGACTAGAGATAGACCAGTGACATTTAGTCCCTTTTATGAAGTCACAAATGAAGGAAACTTGAAAATACATCGTAAGTAACAGTGACAACAAAACAAGCAACATATACAGGGTGGGCCAAAAGTTACCATGGGGCTTAAAAATTGAATAACATTTTCGTTTTTATATTTTTTTATTTTTATTTTTCAGATTATATAAATAACACTTGGAGAATAAATAATGTAGAGATTCACAATTGAACAAAGAACCAGAATAATAGAATTTTATTATTTAAATCAGAGATCAATTATTTTAAATGTGATTATGAGTGATGAAGCTGATTTTTATTTGAATGGCTTTGTTAATAAGCATAACTGTGGGTTCTGGGTTTCTGAAAATCCAAGAACCATTCATAAACGTACAATATGGTGTGGGATCACATCTGAAAATATCATTGGGCCTTACTTCTACGAGAATGAAGATGGCAGGGCTGTAACCGTAAATGGAGAGCGGTATCGATTTATGATAGAATTATTTTTACGTTCTGCTCTTGAAAACAGACCTGGTATGTGGTTTCAGCAGGATGGAGCCACTGCCCACACTACCCGAGACACAATGGCAATTTTAAGTAAAATTTTTTTTAGAGCGAATAATTTCCAAAAATTCAGAAATTATTTGGTCAGTGCGATCGCCAGATTTGACAGCATCTGACTATTTTGTTTGGGGTTATTTGAAAGAGCGAGTGTATGTGAACAAGCCAGAGACAATCCTTGAACTCAAGGCAAACCTTGTTGCAGAAATTCGAACGCTACAGCCGCAAATTTTGAAAGATGTTATGGAAAATGCTATAAAACGAGCCCATCAAGAGACATTATTTTTCATACTTAGTGTAAAAAAATTTCAATTTTGTATATTATATAATCTAAGAGAAAAAAACAAAAAAAAAGTAATAAACGAAAAAGTTATTAAACTCTTAAACCCCATGGTAACTTTTGGCCCACCCTTTTACTTTTATATTTTCATTTATCATTCGTCTTATAACTTTTTATACTTTTGTGTCACATGTAGGAGTTGAAGGTAGTTTATCCGGAAATTACACATGTACTGCTAATAACCTTTTTGGCAGTGATGAAATACAATATCAAGTGATTGCCATGAAACCGCCAGCCTCGCCACAAATCATTGTACAGTATGCCTCAGCAGATAGCATACGTGTAAGTTGGGATCCGCCCGATGATGGAGGTGCACCATTGCAGGGTTATTCCATTTCGTATCGTGTGGCAGGGGAGACATGGTCTCAAACGGAATTGATGCCAGAAAACAATGCCTACACCATAACGGGCTTGAAATGCGGCAATCAATACATAATTAAAATGTCTGCTCACAATATTGTGGGCGATGGTGTGCCCAGTGAGGAAATCAATGTCTGGACAAAGGGAAAAGGTAATATGGAATAGAGACATTTTATGCACTGAAATTTCCACTAGTATGTATATTTAAAATTTACAATAAATAGCCTTTTCTTCCATTGAAAAAAAAAATATTTCTAATTCTATATAAATTTTTGCATTTTATTTTTCCCTTTTTCAGCCTCGCAAGCTCCCAACAGCAATGAACTAATTGCTACAAATGCATCATGCGTTAATTTGAAATTATCTGCCTGGAATAATGGCGGTTGTCCAATTCATCATTTTTCTATTGAACATCGTCCTCTGGGTAAGTTTGTCCATGCCATGCCATTCAAATATTCTCCCAATAAGCACCAGTACATGCATGCACATTTATGCTCGTGCAAACGAATGCATGTCAGTGAAATCCCTAGTTGTTGTAACTAGTTTTTCTTTTTTTTTATTGTATGTGTTTGTTGGTTGATTATTTATTGTGGTTTCAATCACAACTAACTAAAATACTGCACTGCATACATTGCTGATACTTTGCTGCGCCATTCATGCGTTAGTTTCCGTTTGGGGTTTTTTGAACAGTTGTTAATAACCCTGAATGGTACTGTGGAGTTATCGGTAAAAAATTACATTAATCATACATACGTACATATGTATGTGTAAACACCTAAAAGTATATTTGCCAGACCTCTTTTGCAATAAGTACCGATTAAGTTCATGCTTAAGTCTCTTAGTGCTTCAATAACAAACATCTAAATATCCCCTTGAAAGGAATCTATAAAATTCCTTAGCATTATAGTTTTGGCCGGTAGTGGCTTAAAAGGTGTCTGGAATCTTAAAAATTTTTTTTAAAAATGCCGAAATTATGTATGCACCTAATAGCACTTTTCAAAAGTGTTCAGCATACTTAATAAAAATTTTAACACAACATATACACATGGGCGGGCATTATTTATGAAGCGGGCATCCAAAATTTTTTTCGCCGAAATTCCTTGAATGTGTATACCAAGTATTTTTTTTAAAGATATTTATTTGTCGACTTACGGGGTGCAGTGGTAAAGTGTTGCCGTTTTCAGAAATTAATTTTTAAACGAAAAAACTTTTTAACTAAACAAAATCAAATATGTTGTTCTTAAAGCCTATTTCAGCATATAATATAAATTAATATATAAAATCTCTGATTGATTTTTGACAACTTTTTTAATCTGATTTGCTTCTACAACTAATTTCATAAAAAATTAGCTATTTGATATATGAATTTATATTTAAATAGAATTTGTGAAATAGGTTTTTATCCAAAAACATCTGATATAAACAAAATTTAATATGAAAAAAAAATTATGTGCAAATCCGGCAAATACGAGTTTACATTAAAATATTTCTAACTTCGACATTTTGAATTTTTTTTTATTTCTCACCAAAATTAGCCCAGCATGTTCTTGTTATAATGTAAAAGTTTGATAATGGGATCTGCATAAGTTAAACATAAGCGCATACAAACAAGGAAACATTCAATTCATATCTTTGTCCTGTAGATTCTGTTTTATTTTCTTAGTTGTATTAGCCTTGTACGTTTTTGTTATACTAAAAAATTTTAAAGACCATCTCTCTAAAACTTTATGGGTTATAAAAATAGTTTTTAGACACAAATGAACCTATATTATGAACTATATAAAAAAATTTGGCACTGATGCGGAGAGGGAGAAATTTCCCCTTAACTTCCTTTTGGTCCTAGTTTTAATTTTAAAAATATGTACATAAAATATATGAGTCCTTTTAAATGCAGATGTATCTATATATTTTGAGTTTAACAAAAATGGTTTTGAAAGTTTAGGAAAGACCGAAAATACGTCCTGCCCCCTTGATTTGTGTTCTTATAAACATATAAAGCGTGTGCATCTTCTTAGACCCACATCAGTCTATATCTTTAATTTCATCAAAATCGTTTCAGCCATATGCGGACAAAGCGTAACAAACAAACAAAGTGTCTTTTTCATTTATTAGAGTACGGGCGGTTAGAAACACGGACAGAAGGATGGACAGATACACTGCATTTTCACCAGTATATTCGAGTTATTAGATCTAGTTTTCTTTTGAGTATGGAACCCTAAAAGCTATTGCCTTAATAAATCTCTGCTCATAGGATAATAAATATTTGATATATTTTTTTAAACTTAACTTAGTATGGTTTTGGATAACATTATATTGTTATTTAGATCATATTATTTTTACACAATAATACAAATTATATTGCAGTCATAAAGTTTTAACAAAACTATGTTGTAAGGGCCTAAATCATGAAAAATATTTTGATTTTATAAAAGGTTTATTAATCAAATTTCCATAAAAAATTTGTTTCATAAACCTCTTATTAAACAGAAATATTTTTTATGAATAAGACAGTTAAACTCTAACCATATCGCATTTTCAATGAATATAATACTGTAGTTATTAAATTCAAACATTACTTTGTTTATCGTAACGAAATTAATGTTTAAAATAACAATAATAAGTTTTCAACGACCATACATTTGTTTCAGAGAACACAATATTGTTTTCTCAACCATTCTACAACATTATTTTTTTTGCGTACATACAAATATACAAACATGCAAACATTCAAACATACAAGCATACAAACATACAGATATACACAGACATACAGACATACAAACATACAAGCATTCGAAGCATACAAACATACAAACATATAAACATGCAAACACACAAACATATAAACATACAAACATACAAACACACAAACATATAAATATACAAGCATACAAACACACAAACATATAAACATACAAACATACAAACAAACAAACATACAAATATACAAGCATACAAACATACAAACATACAAATATACAAACATACAAACATACAAACATACAAACATACAAACATACAAACATACAAACATACAAACATACAAACATACAAACATACAAACATACAAACATACAAACATACAAACATACAAACATACAAACATACAAACATACAAAAATACAAACATACAAACATACAAACATACAAACATACAAACATACAAACATACAAACATACAAACATACAAACATATAAACATACAAACATACAAACATACAAACATACAAACATAAAAGCATACAAACATACAAACATACAAACATACAAACATACAAACATACAAACATACAAACATACAAACATACAAACATACAAACATACAAACATACAAACATACAAACATACAAACATACAAACATACAAACATACCAACATACCAACATACCAACATACAAACATACAAACATACAAACATACAAACATACAAACATACAAACATACCAACATACCAACATAGAAACATACAAGCATACAAACATACAAACATACAAACATACAAACATACAAACATACAAACATACAAACATACCAACATACCAACATACCAACATACAAACATACAAACATACAAACATACAAACATACAAACATACAAACATACAAACATACAAACATACAAACATACCAACATACCAACATAGAAACATACAAGCATACAAACATACAAACATACAAACATACAAACATACAAACATACAAACATACAAACATACAAACATACAAACATACAAACATACAAACATACAAACATACAAACATACAAACATACAAACATACAAACATACAAACATACAAACATACAAACATACAAACATACAAACATACAAACATACAAACATACAAACATACAAACATACAAACATACAAACATACAAACATACAAACATACAAACATACAAACATACAAACATATAAACATACAATCATACAAGCATACAAACATACAAAGACGAGTAAAATTTTAAGCAATTACGACTTAAATGCTAATAATGCTATAAGAAAAGTTTTGCCAGAATGGACTGAAGTCAGAGCAACAATTGGAAATTGGGCAAATTTCGGACCAGATTTTCGGTCTATTCCAAATTCAAAATAATCATCCAAGCAAAGAGATAGACAAGCTATGATTTGTTTTCGGATCACATATGCCGCAAATGGTGATATTCTTCAGTAAAGACTCCGCATACGTACGCAGAGAAGAAGTTTGACTTTTTTTTAACCAAAAAGTACTTACAACTTTCTGATGCACAAGTGATATTGTTTTGTCTACAGTGACTTCAGAAAATCAATTAAAAAAAACGGAAATTTCAAGAGAAGGTTTTCGTTGGATTATTTTTTACAACTTTCAACATGGATTACCTCAACAAGAATGAGTCGATGACCTCAGTTCTTTATATAACGATAAAGCATCATTAAAAGCCACAGTATATCGCTGGTAAAGTGAATTCAATCGTGGTCGTAATTCCGTCGCCGACGAATTCCGTGAAGGTCATCCAAAATCAGTTGTTGTGCCACAAAACACCGATGCAGTGTGTGAACTGATAATGCAAGATCGTCATGTAGGGTATTGTGAGATATAAGCATCCTTAAACATTAGTTACACTTCAACACATTCAATTTTGCATGCACAGTTAGTTGTAAAAAAAATTTGTTCTCGTTGGATACCCCATAATTTATGAATCGCTTAAAAAAAGGCTCGCGTCAAGTTGTGTAAGGAAATTATTAAAAAGTTCAACTGTGGTTTTTCAAAAGACGTGTATAAATAAAACAGCAATCTACCTAGTTGGTATTCCAAGACGAGCTAAATCCCACAAAAGTTTTTGGATTTGGTGGAAAAGGCACAGCGAGGCATATAGTTGCCTGTTTCTTTGGCCTAATGGGTCATGTGGCCACTGCTCCGCTTGAGCAGTCAAAACATCGAATTGATTACTTATCCTCCATACAGTCCTGACTTGGCAATCTATGACTTCTTTTTGTTCACGAATATCAAAGGTAAACTGCGTGGTCAACGATTTACGAGCGCCGAGAAAGCAGTTGAAGCGTTATAAAACCATGTTTTGGAGGTGTCTCAAGAGGAATCGAAAAAGTGATATGACAAATGGTTTGAATGAATGCAATAGTGTATTGATCATCAAGGAGAATATTTCAAATAACAATATTTATTTAAAAACGTTTGTTATTATTTGCTATTCCTCAAATGTAAATAGTAGCCACGTATAGTACTCGTAATAAGAATGACCTCAATTACGCCCATAGGGGGCGAACTCTAGGTAAATATCTAATGGAGTTTTCTTTCTAAAATAAAGAGAAATAAATAAATTTAATGTTGCAATTTTTTTGTAGTTAAAAAAAAAAATTTTGCGGTACTATATAATATTACCAAGTTGCTCCGCGCCCACTGTTACGAGAGTATGTTGTTAGTAATTGAATTCTATTTAAATATTTGCTCAAATGCATACGCAGCGCGATGCGTTGAGGTCATTGCGGTTGGGATTTAACTTTTTTGCTCACATGCAACCGAAAATGTAAATTTATCGTTTTGCAACAATTTCAAAACCTGCACGCACGACTTCAAATAATGTCAGTTAGTGAGAAAAAAAATCTAAAAGACAAATTAATAAATTAATTAAAATCAATTTTCTCAAATAATTTATCAGGGGACATAACATGTGGTTGAAAATTAAAATTGATGACAATGTTTTGCCATGTAGGGCGAATAATGTTACTTGAAAAGGATAGTAAAAGGATAACAGTGAATTTAAGTGAAAATAAACCATGCATGATATAAACAAACACATAAATAAATAACAAAAATAAATGTTTTAAAATATTTATAACACTTTTTACAATTTTGCAGTTTTAAGTATTTAATACTTATTAAAACATAAGTATGTATTTATTTTCATCTTCGCCAGATTTTAAATCTTGCAACACCACTGCGTAATGAAAAAATTACATCAACAAAGAAATAAACTTAAAATTAAAGTAAAGAACTCGCTGTTGAAATGAAAAAAATGCTTGTAATATTTTTCATCCTTTTTTTTTTTTGTTCTCTTCACTAAATATCCCTTAAAGAAATGAATGACTGAAACTAACACAAAGAAACTTTTTTCACTAACACATTTGCAATAATTTAAATTGAATTCGATAGTGACAGTCAATTGACTAGTCATTTGATCGGAAGTGATGATGCATTTATTTATTAATTATAGTTGCTCTACTCTAGCATATCTATTAGAGTGAAACATTTAAATTATATATGTATATATGTCAAAACTTTTAAAGAGTTTTATTAAAAAAAAATACAATTCATTCGGTCTGTGAAAATTTAAGTTTATAAAAATTTCTTAATCAGGCTTGAGTTCAGTAATTTCAATTTTTATTGAATGAAATATTTTTATTAATTAATGTGAGTATTTAAAAAGCATACCCAGTAAAAAAAATTGGAAGTCATTCTAAAGGAACTACATTTTCATTGCTTCCAAGAAATCGATATTTTTAATTTGCCGATAGTTAGCAGAAAACCAAGTAGAAGTTTATTTTAGTCATACAAAACCTTGTAAGTCCTCTATAGTTTTAGATATTACTCACCAGAATTAAAAAAAAAAAAATAGATTTTTTTGAAGAAACTTATGAACTAATTTTAGTCTAAAACTTTGAAGTTATTTGCTTAAATTTACATGAAAATACTGTTTAGCGTTTAAATTCCTATAAAAAGAAACTAATTGTTAAAATAGGTAACTATTAACCATTTTTCCTAGATGAAAATATTAACATAGAACACAAAAAAGGACATTTTCTTAAAATCGCTTCCAATTCGGTGACTGGGCATCGAAAAAGAGAACTTCTTGCAATGACAACCCTATGTAAAAATCATTAGATCGGATCGAAATTTGCACTACTTCCAGATCGCAAACTCTACATTTTCATGACTTTTTTGGAGTGTCTTTTTTTACTGGGATAAGAATAAGAAGTAAGAATAGTTAAACATACATAGGAAGAGTGATATAACTTCGTGCTAACCTAAATATAATATGGAAAAACAGAAAATGAATAGTGATACTTACAAATGTGTTTGCCAAAGGCAAATCAATAATTGTATACACAATCAATTCTCATATTCCATTTCATAGAAATTTAAGTTAAATAGCTGATGTTAATAATTATTAAACTTAAAATTAAAGTAAAGAACTCGCTGATGAAATGAAAAAAAAGATTATTAATAATCTCTACCCCAGTAGATAGACATGGGTGCTGATGAAGTGCGTGGCTGCACAGAAAAATATCGGTATTTCCCCCAGCTAATAAAGTCTAGTTTAATTTTTCTTCTCTTCTTTAAATACTCACATTAATTAATAAAAATATTTCATTCAATAAGAATTGAAATTACTGAACTCAAGCCTGATTAAGAAATTATTTCTGATTAAAATTCACTACAGTTCAATTAAATCTAAAAATGTCTCGTTTATAAAAATTTTAAAAAGATAAGTAAAATAGTCAACTTAAAGAAATTTACAAAGTTTAATTTAATATGTGTGACCATCTCCGAGAAAAGGGACCTAGTGTGTAAAGTTTCATAACGCATTATCACTTTAAGCACACCTTCAGTTCGGAGATGCGATTTGGTATGGTTAGTTATGATTGGGTGCCGACTTTGGTGACGTCATGCCTATGTGGTGACGTATTTTTTTCGCCTTTAGTGTGACACTACTTTTCCAAGAATTAAGTAAAATAGAACAAGAAAACAAAATCGAAGCACCGGATCACGAGAAAAAGAAAAAAACTGAAATTGTCAAACGGAAGAAAATCCAAGTACCAGATCACAAAACACCGAAAAAAAGTCCAAACTCCAAAAAAATTCGAAGACTGACGAAAAAAAAACAAATTAAAACCAAAAAATCAAAAAAAAAATAAAATATTAATGTTTTTCTCATTTTTATCGATTTTCCCGAGTTCGGTTTGTACGTTTTTATGGGGTAAATAAATTTTTATCAGAAATCTAACTCATATCATCTTATTCGACACCCTTTTAGGTACAAGAATCCACTCTTAAGTCCAAACCCGTTTTTTGACACATTAGGTCCCTTTTCTCGGAGTAGGTCACATGTATTTCTCTTCCTGCTTAACGTATTTGGTGTTTTTGTTTATTTGTATTTTTCGTTTTAAATATATTATTTAACTTGTGTATTTTAAAGTTATTTTTTTATGATCAGTCAAACTTGACTAATAATTATGCTATCATTGATTAGTAAAAAGCACTAAAGTGAGTAGTGCGACTATTCTCCACTTCATGTTTTACTGTCGTTAGAGTGAGATGCAACATCACATGTACCCAAAAGTTTCCATTAGATTTTTCATATTGCCCTTAATAATGTGATAGAAACTTTGTTCTGCGCAATGATGAATATATCCTGCATGACTTCCGATCAAATGACCGGTCAATTGACTGATACTATTCTTTTGTAGGAATGTGTTTAAATAAATAATTTTTTAAATGTTGTTGTTTGTTATTATTTTTAATATTTTTTTTAGGTGATATCCGTTGGACTGTTGTTACATCCGATATATCCAATGCCGAAGAGAATCGTGAAAATTTAATATTTTGTGACTTTCTGCCAGCCAAGTGGTATCAACTGCGTATTTCGGCCATAAACGATGCTGGCAAAACAACGGAACACTACCATTTTGCCACCACGAATATCGATGGCATAACAATACCGCCACCTTCTGTTTTTCCCTCCGAAAACGATTTGATGAACAATCTGATAAATGCCACAAATCCAACAAATGGTGATTGGCTTTCAACATTAATTGTTATTGTGATAATAACTGTGGCAATAATAACAATGTAAGTATGCATTTACATGTCTGAAAGTATAGAGAAATTTGGAAATTTTGTGAGATGCAGAACTATTTGCGGATTGATTTATTCGTCCTGAACTTTGATTTTCTTGCTTTCAATACAAGTTGTCCATCGAATGTTCTCTGTCGATATCGTTGACTCGGCCGATTATATTTGGTTGCTTAAGTTCTCGCCGTCAAATACAGGAAGTAGAGTTTTCAGTCATGGAAGGCTATTGTGGCTATTTTTATGAATAGGGTTGCATATATATATATATGTGTGTGTGTGTGTGTGTGTGTGTGTGTGTGTGTGAGTGTGTAGTTGTAAGACTCTCATACCCAGCTAGCCTTTTCAATCGCAGAAGACTCTATTGTGAATCTTATGCAGAGCATTTTCAATCGCAGACGAGCTTATATTTTAATAGTGAAAGATTGTTCGCCCGGGAGACAAACTGTTACCGAAAGTGATTCGTGTACAAGAGCCGCAGAAGGCGCTTTAATTTGTCGTAGGTGCAATCATTTAAGATTGATCTAGATATTATCTTACAACTCTTTTTTGAAGAGCATTGAGAATCGTATGAGGCCCTTCAACGTTAATCTTATATGAGCTATTGGGAGAGTTGTATCGATAGCTTAGTATGCCTTTTATTTTGCAAGATAAATATGAAAAAACTTTTCTTCATTAATTAATTAAATACTATTTTATCTACATGCGCAACCAGTCTATACAGAGAACATTTATGATTACTATGTTGAATTTTACTTTATATAATCGTCTATCGCTTCTAGGCTTGGCGTGCACAAAATAGTGCTGCACCGAAATAATTTTGCTTCATAAGTCCAATGGAACAACTTTATTAAATTTTTTTCACAAATCTAATGATAATTTCACAAATCCAATGAAAATTTCATGAATATTGTGAAAAAGTTTCATTGATATTGCTTCCTTGGTATTCTGGTTTCGTAAGAATATTTTATTGGATCTATGCCAACAATATTAAGAAACCTCTTTATATATAAGTTATTTCATTCTTTTCATGAAATTATTTAATTGTTTCGATGAAGTTATAGCACTGCATTAATTACACTATTAAATAAATTTGATGAAGTTTTCAATAAAATAATTCTAACGAAACTGGTTTCATTAATCCAACGAATCGTGACGTTGGTTGAATTTTAATGAATTTTTCATTAGATTAATGTCGAAATTCATAGAACTTAGGCCGAAAATTCTTTCAGTGTGCAATAACTTTGAATGGCAAAGATTTATGAAAAATTCAATTAATTAAAAGAATTAGTTTATCTCAAAAGCTTTTTACGCACCTCCACGCACTTTAATATATCTTTAATTGTTATAAAAAATAAAAACACTCTTTAAACAACCGAGGAGATTCTTTTTCAAATTCAAAAAAGAACGCATCAGCGAAGAAATTAAGAAAAAATAACAATCCAAACAGTAAATATGACAATCAAAAAGGAGAAACATATGTAAGATAAATGTATCGTCGATGAAACATTGCAAGATTTATAAGAGAGAGTTAAACATAAATGTTACAGTATCCACTCTAAATTTAATCAGGAGTTGTATATTAAACACCATCGCTCTTGGCTACCTGGGTAGTAATAGAAAGGCTTTACCGATCGTATCGATCGTATTGAAAACTTTTATCTAACATGGATCTAATGAGATAATTTTGAAGCCTAAGAAATTTCTGAATACAAAATTTTTTTAAATAAGTTTTATAATACTAAATCTTAAAAACATTGACTACTGCAAAGTTTAATTAACAAAATCGATTGATGATCGGTTCGAATCGTTGACGGATAAATTTCTAAAAGGTATTTTATTTTCGATTTTGCAACAATGAATGCTATCCTATTTGAATTGTTTTAAAAGCAAAAAGCATTTGCCGTAAAATTTTGTGAAATAAAAATGTTCTGAGAAGTATCAACTTGTCTTCTATTCATCATCATTTTAAACTTCCCGGTTAGTTCAGGTAGAACTTAGTTGAATAACTCCTATTTCTAGGCTATAAACAACCCAGCAAAAAATTTCAAAAAAGGTAATCGGGTTTGGAATTAAGCATTTTTGGTGGAAGCTGTTCCTTAATGGATTACCAACTTAATGATTTTAACAAGACGTGAGACTAAAATAATCAATTCTTGAGAAGTGCTTACTTTTTTCTTATTTGACAACTTGTTCACGTAATCTTTTTAATCTAAAAAATATATTCTCCTCATTTAGCAACTTGTACATACTTTTTTTAAATTTTAGGTAATGTGATTTGTAAGCGAGTTATGAAATTTGGTAATCAGAAAAGTAAGTCATTATATGGCAAGTAGTTCTGATGGTAATGTGTAATTTTTTGCTGGAAAGTTTCTTAACACTATAAATTGATCTCAAGTAGGCCTAAAATCAACAAGAGTCTTTCTTTAACGTACCTTTTGACAATGTATGGTTAAAAGATAACAGAGACTTTAACTGCAAGTTTTGTATGAAGAACTGTCTGTTAAAGTTCACGTTAACTCTTAACCATACATTGTGAAAAGGGACGTATGTTGTTTTTAGAAGAAGAAAATAATGGATTTGAAATAAAGGAACAACTTTTGATTGTTAAAAATGTTTAATCCGAGAAATTCCACTTTCGTTGTCGCGTGCGACAGCAACCAATGAACCTTGTATTTCTGAACAACGTGACTCGATTTTTCTTAAAATGTTACCTAACATAGAGCTGCTGAGGGCCTACACAAATATATAAAGAAGTAAAAAAAGTTTAATTTTCTTTGAAAAAACACGAAGCATATTTGCTTGCTGTCGCACGCTACAAAAAGTTGACATTCCTGTGGAAATGCCCATATGCTTTAATACTCATACTCGTTTGATTATCAATAATTTATGATTTTCTCTGACTCATATATCTTTTGTTAAGACCAAGGTGTATCTAACTAGGTGGCAGCGCTACTTCAGCTGATAATTTTTTGCTCTATGTGCCTTGTAGCTGAAGAATGTCAAAAACTTCGATTTTGTTTTGGTTCTTTACACAGCTATGGTTGCCGTATTTTTGTATAAGAAATCCTTACGCAGTCACCTGTATAATTACACCATGGTTAAGACCAATTTTTTTTTTTTTGCTTGTTCTACATAAAAAAATGATAGCTTGATTTAAAAATAATTTTAATTAGAGTATAACTTACATAAGCCAATATAATTCAATACAGTCTTAATGAAATATTTTTTCTAAAGCAATTCCTATTAATCCAATCTTTTTTCTAATTTTATTAAAACTTTAAAACTTAGAAATCCTCTAGAAAACAGCCATTAAAGATAAGCTCATTTTTCTATTAACGTTGAGTAAAAAAAATTTAATTAATTTTTTTCTGTACACATTTTCTTGAATTGTCAACAATAAAATATATTTCAACTACAAGGACTTTTTCAACGTAAGAAAAACTAACGAATTAACTTTTGTGTACTCAGTAATTAGTTCTCTTCCTTTATAATATTTTTTTTTTCGTAAAATCTAATATTTCTTAGTTTTTTGAAAGAAGATATAAAAAAAGTTAGGAAAAAAAGGAAACAAGTTGGAAAAAACAAAAAAAAAAAGAAAAAAGAATCAACTAATTCGCACGTTTTTAATTATGTGCCATTTTCTAACAATTTTTATCCTTTTCGTTTTTTTCTAACCATTTTATTTCTTTGCTTGTTGTTTCTTCATTTATGTTTTTCCTGGCCATGGCTATATGTGTGTGTGTGTATGTGCATGTTCTTATGATGGTTTGATGATGGTGCGTTTAACCCTTAGAGCCTTAACAATTAAACATCGTCGCACACTGTGCGGCCCCATGACTGAAGGTTATGAATCCAGAACACTGCCAAGCGACTACAAAGAAGACCATGACAATCGCCGTAATCAGCAAGTGTATAGTGCCTCGCCCGTTAAAACCGTGGACAAAGGAAACGAATCAGGTAAGTTACGATAGACTAAATGAAGTAAATGAAAACAGCTGCAGGATGGGAGCAGATTAAAATAATCTTAGCAAATGCTGTTAGTTGAATATGTCAGTATAGTTGTTGATTGTATAAAATATTACAGTGTTTAAGATTTTTGAGAGAGCAGTAGGGAAATAAAAAAAATTAGGATTTATAGTCACTACATGGACTCGCTTATACTCATATTTCCACTAGGTGCTTTCATACTACATCAAAATGATTTTGACCGATACGACAATATCCTATTATCTGCAACAATCAAAAGGGATATATATTCCCTTCGATCCTTTAAGGAGCATAGGGCTCAAAAAAGATGCTCTAACATTATGTAAGTAACATCACTGATTGATAAAAGCTTTCGTCACACCATCGAGTAAAGTATAGTTGACAGAGAAATCTATTTCAGATGGTAAATACACTTTTTGGCTTCTTGGGATACGAAGAGACTCCTTAATGTCAGTTCTTCATAAAATTATAGTCTAATTGGATTTTGGGATTAATATACAAATTTCTAAGTAGTTTCAGGATATACTTAGTCTAGAGAGAACATCAATTCAGTCAATCTTTTAGCTTGACTGGCTTTGTGAAATCTTTCTTTGAAATAAGCGATAACCAACCTTAATGCTAGGAACACAACTGGGATGAAGGACGAATTTTTCCATGCGCACTGTCGTCATAAGAAATAAAACACATTTGTGCATATGAAAATGAACACAACACCGCCGTACAACGAAATTGGTCGTGCGTGACGAATTCTGAGATAGATATATTTCTAATTTGTATGCCGACGAACGACGAAAAAACAATTTTCTCTCTCTCTCTCTCTCTCTTTGCATCTTTGTATATATAACAGCCCATGATACAATAATACAGGTAACCGCGAGGCGCCAGCTGTTTTGCTTGTTTCGTGATGTGATCTGCCAAATGTTGTTTATGTTTTACTAATACACGTGCATAGTGGCTACCAAAGCTGTACAAATACAAACAATCTTTGCAAATACAAGAGAACATGCAATCATGTTTTACCAACACACGCGCACAGTGTCTATTAAAACTGTACTTATACAAACAAGCTTTGCAAAGCCAAGAGAAAATGCAAGTACATGTCTCTTGTTTTCTCTTGGTTTTTTGACAGTTGTCATCACAAAACAGCAATAAAAATTACTGTTGTTTTATTTGTTGTACATTTGTTGTAGATTCGCGGCTACCTGTATTATTGTATTATAACGCAACACCCTACTTTATCATATATAAGAGAGGAATTCGTTGAGTAGATTCGTCGTTGTTGTGCTTCACATGATGAACTTACGCAACGAGCTCTTATCGACGAATTCGTCGACGTGGAAAGGAAATTCGTCGTTTGTACCAGATGTGTTCCTAGCATAACTTCGTAGCCATCATTGATAGGTTAAATCCAGACTAGCAAAAATTGTAGAACTCAATGATTCGTAAAAGTTATATTGACAACAAGTCAAGGCCAGACTGGACGCTAAAATATACATTGACGAATCCAGAATGACCTGCGTTCTTGGTTCTGGTGTATTCATGCAAAAATACTGTCTCTTAAAACAAGTGGTGGTATGCTATACGACGCATGTATTCAAGGAAAGATCGGAATTTTTTTTATACCATGTCATAGGTTCTTACACTAAGATCTCATATTTCCTTCTTAATTATTGCTAGACAATGATGGTTTTGTGCTATCTTGGATGGGATATTAGACTGATCTTATTCTAGTCTAGGATGCCAAACATAGCAATTTGCTTGAAAACCAGCTGGAAGATTAATTGACTAGGACAGTATTAGTCATAAGTGGCACTTATGCAGTATAACTTATACTATTTAAAACAATATATCCAGAAATTATATTCAGAAAGCGTATGATACGCCGAAATAATTGAGTACTTGTAAGGTCTCAAAGAAAATAATACTATCTTACTATGGCTGTTACTGTTCAGTAAGCAGTTTGTAAACAAAAAATATAGTGAAAGGTAATGGTTCCAACGCTCGTAAGCTCCCAGCAAGAACTACTGCTTCCCAGAAGCAGAGTCCAGAAACGATTTTTGTTATACGTTCCAATCATTAGCTTTGCATGCCTCAATCCTGGGAGATTGAGCTAGAGGTGTTCCCTATTACTATTGACCTACATCGATATATCTTGCCGAATTTTGTTCACTCCGAGTTCACAAAACCGTTCTGGTCTGACCATGTGTGTACTAGTCCCCGTTCTGGCCATTTTGTCTGCATTTTTATTTCCTAACACCCCCGGTGTGACCTTGTTCATGCTGCTTAGCCGATTTAGCTTAATGCGGCATTCCTACGCTAACTTGATGGCAGCCTGACTATCCGAGCAAATGGCTATTTCTTTTCCTCGCTAGCCCCTATCAAGATTGAATTGTGCGCATCTCTCAATGGCATAAACTTCCGACTGAAAGATGGCAGGAGATTTTCCCAACGACTCATGATAGTTAGTCCTTGGTCCTACAACTCCCACACCAGGACATTCCTAGAAGATAATCTTATATAATTATGGAAATTGGATGTAAATCATGAACTTGTCGTTGGTCCTATAAAACAAGTTTTCTTCTCAAGGAAGTATAAGCTATATTAAAAATGTTTATCTACATAATGTTGGAAATGGAAAAAGTTTCTGTACATAATAAATACTAGATACTTTCCAACAATGAAACAGTAAGTGTAGTTAATATATTAACAAAATTTTGTCAGCCTCCATTGTAATATTCAAGACATTAGTTAGAGGAAGTATTTGGTCACACCCGCAACACTAACGCCAAAGTGGTATTTTCTCGTTGGATGTAAATGAAAAAAGTAGCACCATAGCAAGGAACTTAAATGGCACTTCAGATTTTTGTAGGATGTGCGGGGATGAAGAGGAACAAGAAACCATTGAACATATTATCTGTCCCTGCCCAAAGCAGCAACGTCATTGGCTTAGATGGCATTACTTATATCGGGAAGTGTAAACTAGAGGACATCAGGCGCTTCATCATGGCAATTCGGTGGCTGAGTGAGGGGTAATAGGAAACAAATGAGGGGGGGGGGATAAACATTACTTGGTCAACAGAAGGGAATCACAATGGACCCAATTGGGTCCCCGAGTGGAGGTGCGGTGTAGCACTACCCTTCCTAACCTAACCTAAGGAACTTAAAGAAAATAAACAAAAATATGAGCTGCATTTAACGTTAGAGGGAGAGAGAGAAGAGAGAGTGATAAAGGGGAAAAATATAAAGTGCTACAAAAATTATGAACAAATTATCCAAATAGAAAACGAAAAATGATGAATGTCAAAATAGTTATAACCATTTTAATATTTATAATTACATCATACTAAAGTTCGTATCGCTTTGTAAACCAAATTACATGTGATAATTATTAATGAACAAATAACACCAAAGTTAATTGTAAATATTCTGACAAACACGTAGTATAACGGAACAACTAGCTGTTTTTCGAAGGCCACTGCACCTTCATCATCAGCGTTCTTTTTTGTTTGGTCCACTGTGTGAGGCTTCAGTTGAAACTCGTCTATTATTGCAAATGGAATATGTGAATTATGTTAATTCATCTTATTTCAATTTGCTAAAACCTTTTTTGTAATGAAAGCTCAATTTTACCATCTCTAAATTAACAAGACAGTCTTGCCACTGTCGATTGTTCTTTACTAATTATGCACATGTGAGTTAATTTGCTTATGTTTGTTCTACTTAGAGATGGGTAAAATTGAGCTTTCATTACAGAAAAAGCTTTCAGCAAAAAATCTTTGATTTTATTTTTTTAAACTTTGCCTTACCAAAGATTTTTATGTAACTGGTTTACCAATAGATACCCACGCGGTTATTCGTTACAACTGATAATTCGTTATAAATGTAATTCAAATAATAAGCTATTCAATCTCGCTAAATATGAAATAAAAGTTTGTTAAGTTTATAATTCTAATACTTTTTATGCACTTAAAGGTCACATATACATATACTCGTATGTACTGAAAAAATAAGCAATGTAAGGGATATGAATCCAGGCGAGATGTATAAGAAAAACCTTAAGAAATCTCACGTTTGTACAACATTTGCATAAGCTAAAGATCTAGCCACTTGTAAGAATTACGTTGTAGGCATAATACAAAAAAAAATAAAATATATGATCCTGAAAAGTTTACACCTTCCCGAAGCCGCGAAGTTGCATCTAGTCCGAAGGTGTATCATTAGTGTCCTATGATCCTGCCATACTTAAATCAGTTGTGCTGTTGCTAACAAAGCACAAATAAATTACATCTGGTCCACAAAATTAATACGAGATAATTTTATATTACAGTGAAACTAATGGTTGTGTGGACCCGATGGAGAAGATATTGTCACATTGTTCCACAAAATGAGCAAAGTCTGGGTGGCCATTGGCAGTGTTCTTTAACATTTTGGATACAGGAGCTCTTGTTTCATTTATAATATACTCGTACATTGGGGAAAAATCTATGAGGCAATCGCATCGAAAAAAAAAACTATCCAGGGGCTTGGCGAGGACGGATTAGGAGGCCGATAAAACTCCAGGAAGGGATGCGACTGGGCGTTTTAAAATAAGAGGCAAATATGCGGGTATGTTCTGCATTCCACGTGAAAATTCCACGAGTGGAATTGCCATAGCATTGTTGTTATAATTTATATTTCCAACAACAATTTTATGGCAATTCCACTCGTGGAATTTTCACGTGGAATGCAGAACATACCCGATTATATTTCCTCTCAAGAAAACAAAAGAGAAACACGAGGCAAATTTTGCATTAAATACAAGATGCACCTTTGCACAGAACACAGCGTCTGTCTGTTTAATAGCGTTTTTATTGAATAATATATTGTTAAAAAAAATACAATTTTAGGAATGAATAGAGTTAAAAATTTCTTTTGTACCGGCTGGGGATTGGTAAACCTTGAAGAAAAAAAAACACCTTCTAAAAAAATAAAAATTTTATGAAGTCTTTATTAAACTCTACAGAATTCTAAAATTTGTTCAGGGAGTCCTAATTTCATTTAAATCGGAGCAAAATTGAAAAAGTTATTTAAAAATTATATGAAAGAATATGTAGTTTTTAATTCCAAAAAAAAAATATGATCAGCATCAAAAACTGATTTAAAATTGTTTTCAAATAATTGCAGACTTCAATTTAAGCATTTTCATTAATTTTTAGCTTTTACTTACAAAATCCAGCAGCGACTGATGGCACAAAGTATAAGAAGAGAAACATAATTATCTTCCATCTCGTGATATGCCTGTAAATCTTTTGTGACTCAACTTATTTTTTGCTTAAGTATTATCTATATGCATTTCGCTTCTGCTTTGGAACTCATCAATATACTTCTTGCTTGTTTTTGTTTAAGCATTGTCTATATGCATTTCGTTCAAGCTAATGGAACTCATCACTGTACTTCAACTCAAAAGTCTTTATAATAAGCTAAAAGTATTCAAATGTTTAAAACTATAATATGCAACCATAATAAGTTTTAAGACACAAAATAGTGTTAAAAATTGGTGCAAAATTTTAATATATTCAGTACTAAACTTGTTTTTATTTTTCTACGTATGAAAAAAATTTTATAAAAATGTTAAAAAGCTCTTAAACACCTATTAAATGATGTATAACATTTTCATATATATTGTTTTAAATAATAAGAATTAAAAAAAAAATCAAAAAACCCAACTGCGACCAATTTGAACCATTCAATATCCCCAACGGTCATTCTAAATGCAAAATCATAAGAGTAACCTAAAAATAATTTTAAAATACCTGTCGAATGATACCCATTTTAATATAGTTCGCAGACTTTTTTCTTTGTATGTACAAAATGGCGTCTGTTGGCCGCCATATTGAATTTTTACTATTGTCATATCTTTAGTGACACTATCGGGATTAAGACAAATCGATTGACGGAAGAATCATTAAAATTGGTCCACGCGTTCGGTTTATATAAGGCTGCAAAGGAACACACATCCATACATACATACATACATATATTTATAAATAGGATTAAAACACTGCCCAAATTCGCTTTGCGCAGTCGGGTAAAAATAGCCTAAAATATGCCAAATTTACTCACCATTTACTATTTTGCATATGATGACGTATGATTAATACTGATGAAGAATAATGTATTACTCATACGTAGACGGTAAACGGTAAATAATATTCACAATACGAACATACCGGCAGAAAAACGAGAGCACAAAACAAACAAAAAAAATGAACAAAGGACTGTCGATTTTCGACGAAGAAAAAAATTCAACACACTAAATTTTTTTTTACACCTGCACAAAATCTAGCAGATTTCAGTTAAAATCTCTATTAACATTTAAACAGTTTAGACCAAATTTTTCTTGACATTTGTCACGATTTTTATCAAAAACAAATTCTATTAACTGAAAATCTTCCAAAACTACAAACAAACAACTGCAATTTAGCTTATTCACACACCTTTTTAAATACACCGGTGGATTTTTTAGTACAAAAAAAAAAAAAAAAATATAGTTGTTACACTAAGTTCTACTAGACTTTAAGTAGATTTTTGCAAAATCTAGTGACAAAGTAGATTTTGTTTTGTATGAGAAATCTACTAGATTTTGCCTTAAACCTCGTAAGTAGTAGATTTTGCTTTATAAAAATATACAACAATATGAATTTTATATTAAAGATATTTATTTAATATTATTGATATTTGTCTAGTACAAATTTAAGTTAACAAAGGATAATATAATACAAAGCTCCGGCAGTTAAGCCACACAAAAGACCACGAACACTTGAAACTGTGCTTCGATGAAACTGCTTGAAATTATAAAGTTAAAGCAACATAATAACCAATTGAAATTGGTAATGCAGGTATGCTGTAAGTTAACTGTAGACATGTGCCCAGCAAAGTACAACAACAAAAGCTTAAAAGCAACAGCAACAGCGGATTTTTTAGTGTTGTTACTGTTGTGCTGTCAGTTTTTCAAAACGGTTTAAAACAATATGTATGAACAAATACGTAATAAGAAAAATTAAAAATTTTAAAAACCCACGATATATCTAGAAAAGATGTGATATCTTCTAAGCGGCTGGATCAAATTTCTTCAAACCCTGTCGGCGAAGTTACCTTTAAAACAGAATAAACTGAACCACAATCGGTCCAGCCGTTTGATTTCTACGTGGACACGGACAGACACACAGATACACAGACGTTACAAACTTATAGCACCCCTTCTTTTGGTAGAAGCTTAAAAAGAAATAAAATTAATATTGACAATAAAAATTCTAAAAAGTTTTTATTCAAGTCGTCTCCTATTTTATTGTATACTATCTTAACCCGGTGTGTTTCGCTACCCCGCAAAAAAAAATATTTATATATATGGCATTGGTGGTGCAGTATGAAAATTGGATTTTGCCACGCCCCTCCGCCCGCAGACCGAAAATAAAAAAACAGACTTCACAGTGTCACCCGCCTGAATATTCCGAAGATTCTCTGAAAATTTCATCAAAATCGGCCCAGCTGTTTTGGAGTCCATACGTTACATACATACATACACACATCCGGTTTTATATTTTAGATAGAACAAAAAAAAAACTCTACATGTATTTGTGCATAGATTAAAAAAAAAATTTATATATATATATTTTTTTTAGATTTAAAAAAATCTGTGGGAAAGTTTTTCCTTCATCTATAATTTCACCTTAAAAAAATGTATTTGATCAATGCTGTACGTAGGGTGCAAAACTATAAATCACTAACATAACATAACATATTCTAGATATACTTAATAGTAACAAACCAAAAAAGTTTTTCTTAGAACAAAAAATAAGCAAATTAACTAACATGTGCATAATTAGTAAATAACAAACGACAATGGCAAGACTGTTGCAAATTTAGAGATGGTAAAGTTGAGCTTTCATTACAAAAAAAAAAGCTTTCAGAAACTGAATACGATGAATCAAAACAATTCACATATTCCATTTGCAATAAAGCAGAAATCTACATCAAGTGGCACCACACACAGTGTACTAAACACAAAAGAACGCTGATGATGAAGATGTAATGGCTTTCGAGAACAGCTAGTCGTTCCGTTCTACTAAGTGTTTGTCAGAATATTTGTTGTTTGTTCATTAATAATTATCACATGTAATTTGGCTTACAAAGTGATAGGAGTGATAAAGTTGTAATTTTAGTTACATATTATATTCAAATATTTAAGACACAACTTTTATTCATATATATTTGAAAAATTAACACCCTAGTTTTGACTACATAGCTAATTTAATTTGTTGCAAAAAATTTTAAACTGGAATTTGGACACTTGCCATAACTCAAAAGTGATATATGTATATACAATTTTTTAAATTATTATCTTTTAACTTCTAAAAATTTTACAATTAACCAGTTTTGATAATATGCTGAAATACTTTATAAGATACCAGTGAAGAACTAAATTATGGTGTAACTAAAATGCTAATATTTTTGAGGCAACATAAATTGTATTTAATACTTTTTTGGTTTTTAACTTTTTTATACGCTTTTCAAAAACTAAAAAACTTTTAAATCGGTTCAGATTTGTGAAAGTTATGAGCTTAGAAATTCTTCCATAGCCTTAGCTGGTAGCTTTTGCACTCTGCACCTCCAAAAAAGAAAAATATTTTCAAAAAGCTTAGATCCTCTTCTACATTTTTGCTATACATTATTTAATATTTGGACCACCGGTTCAGAAGATATACATATATATTTATTAAATTTTTTTGGCTTAGTAACCACTTTTGCTCGAAAAACTTAAGCACTTACCCTCGATACTAGAAATTATGCGCTCATGCTTATAGTTGTTTACTGAAACAAATACTAGTTTAGCGCCCGCAACTCAATTTTGGACTTTACTTTATTTCATCGAAATTAAGTATAAACGTGCAATTTCCAGAACTCAAGTAAATTAAAACTTAATGAAAACCAATTATTAGGCAATTTACACCTGCACAAAATCCAGCAGATTTTAATTAAAATCTTTATGAAAATCTATAACGTTTACACCAACTTATTTTGACATTTATCAAGATTTTTTTATCCAAAACAAAACCCATTGACTGATAAATTTCCAAAACTACAACCAAACAATTGTAGTGTAGCCAATTCACACACCTTTTCAAGCAGACCGTAGCTAATTCACTCATCTTTTTTTATAAATATGTTGTACAGGGTAGCAAAAAATTAATAAAAAAAACATTAAATTTTTATTAGATTGTCCACAAATCTACTGACAACATAGATTTTTTTTGTATGGGAAATCTTGTAAAAATCAGCGAGATTTAGCTCGAAATCTCGTAAGTACTAGATTTTGAGACAATGTAAATGCCCAATAAGTAACAATTTTATATACATATATAAATTTCAAATTATTTGTTTTAATAGGGCATTTACACCTGCACAAAATCTATTAGGTTTTAGTTAAAATCCTTATGAAAATCTATACCGTTTGCACCAAGTTTATTTGACATTTATAAAGATTTTTTATCCAAAACATAACCCATTAACTGAAAGATTTCCAAACAATTGTAATGTAGCAAATTCACACACCTTTTCCAGCAGACTCTTGCTAATTCAATCATCTTTTATATAAATATTATGCACAGGGTAGTGAAAATAAAATAAAAATATTAGATTTTATGTAGATTTCCTACAAATCTACTCTCAAACTAAATTTAGTTTTGTACAAAGCAGCTAGATTTAAGCGGCCCATACACTACAACAGCATGCACGCGCAATCAAGCTATTGAGCAATCATGTTCGAACCATATAACATACCAGCAAGCTGGTACAATAATCACTTTTTAAAAAAATTCAAGAAGGGAGCTTATAAATAGTGCCACAGTTTTTGCTGCAAGTTTTATTGATATTTTATTAATATTAGCAGCAATGCATAACTAAAGTGCTCAAATTCCATTTTCCATTGCAACAAGTTATTTTTCAACAAATTACGATTTTTAAATGCATATTTACTTCTTGATAACTTTTCCCAACTGAGCTAATTTCACCATACACAATACCAGCAAGCGGTACCATCAGCAAAATATCAAACTCTGTTTGACATCACTACAGGAAAACGTACAATCACACAAAATGCCCATACACGACCCAACCGCTGGCACAAACACTTGATTGCGCATGTATGCTGTTGTAGTGTATGGGCCCCTTTAGGTCGAAATCTCGTAAGTACTAGATTTTGATGAAATTTTCATGGAATCTTCAGAATATTCAGGCGGGTGACACTGTGAAGTCTGATTTTTGATTTTTGATCTGCGGGCGGAGGGGCGAGGCAAAATCCAATTTTCATATTGCACCAACAATGCCATATATATATTTATATTTTTTTTGCGGTGAGGGGAGGGGTAGCGAAGCACAACGGGTTAAGCTAGTGCCGTATAAAAATGAATTGAAAAAGCAAATTGTGTCAGCGTTGAAAAAAGGATTAATTTGAAGGTCTCACATACTATGCAAAAGAGGACAGAATTTTTTACATACCTATACACATATTGATGGTCACAACTAGAAAGGCCCTAACTTGTATTTGTCACGAAATTGAGTTTTTCTGCGATTCCAATACATTTCACACAAATACAGCTCGTCACAAAAATGTAATAGTGTAAAAAATAAAGCTTTTACCAGCAGTTGTACAGCAGTTGTTCTATTAATTATAATATTTTTACCTGCTGCTGTAAAGTGACAATTATTTGTGTTAAGGCCTTTCTCGTTGTGACCAACGATATGTATGTATATAAAAATTTCACTATAAATAGGATTTGTTATCAAAAGTCTCCAATATATCTTAATTATTGCCATCATATGGCAATGCATTAAATATTAATGCCATAAATGCTCGTTACATAATTCCAATCACTGTATAATTCCCAAGCAAAAATAAGACAATAAAACTATGAGTTGCAAAATAAATCTAACCACTTGCCATTAGAATAATATACTCCGTAGTTCCTTTTTACTTTACGAACTAAACGGAAGAAGAGTGTATGAAAACAAAACAAAAGAAAATAAAAAGCAAATGGTGGAAAACGTGATATCCTGGCGAAGCACGTAGTACTTAAATCTTTGCTTTTTTAATTTATTTGTATCTCTGTTATTCTGGTTTTTAAAGTTTTTTTTTTCCTTCAACTCTGTCCGATGATGTTCTTTTTCTCTCTGCTGCCAATTATTTACTTATTTTTCTTCTATGGAATTTTTTCTCATTTTATGTTTATTATTGTAATGTGGTACGTTTACTGCGTGCCTTATGGAATATTATGGTTCCTTGTCATCATCAATTGTGGCGGATTTGGTTTGTCTGGACGAGGGATTTTGCATTAAAACAAAAAAAAACTGAACAATAATAGAAATGTATGAGATTTCGCCTTATGCCACATTTAGCGTTAATGGTGGCCGTACAGGAGCTGCAGTCAAAACACCAACACTTGGTGTTGCCGCCTCACCCATGGACTATACAATGCAATTTAAAACATTTGGTCATCCTGAAGGAGAAAATCTCAATGCCACCGCATATCCATTACTGCCATCTTCCGGATTTGGTCATGTCAAATCAAAATCATCGTGGCATAAACAGCGCTACTTTAATACAGACGGTAAGATAATGTTGAGTTAAAGGGAAATAGCTTGTAAAACTAATGTGGCCCGTTTGCGGTACAAAAACCTAATTTATATTTAAAATAAATTTCACTTTTTGCAGATGAATCGACTTTAAGTAAATCAATGACTATGGCCATTGGCTCTCAGGCGGGCCATATGAAAAAGTCAACACGCAACGACAATGGCCGTAGTGCTGGCAATAAAAGCAACAGCAGCAGTAGCGGTGGTGGTGGAGGTGGCAGCAGCGGTGTAGGTAGTAGTGCTAATAATGGAGTTAGCCGTTGTGAGTCGGAATCGGACACCAGCATAAGTCCTAGTACCGAATTTTCAAATATGCCTACTTATAGAGTTCCTTGTAAGTCACGCAACGCTGATGGTCGTAGTGGAGTAGGTGTGTACTCACACAAGCACACTCACATACACACCCCTTTTATATAAAAATATGTACCTGAAGTTTTTGAGAGGTACAGAGAGGGCTTTGCGAAAGGAAATGCTATATACAGAAATTTCCTTAAACCCATATCGAATGTGAAAACTTTTGTAGCAGCACAAGTTAAAGCTGAGCGCAAAACCCAAACTATTTAAGTACTTATGGCCATATGTATAATGAAAACCTAGCATGAAGTTAGCATAAGTAAAAAAATTTAACATGATCTTAACCAGTTTTGCGATACAATTTGACATTAAAAATCAACGCATAATGTAGTTTTAACCCACTATTAAATCCTGGAGTGATTTTTAATGTAAAATTGTATACTCGTTACGATGATTTTAAATTTTGCCACTTATGCTAACTTCATGCTAGTTTTTCATTATTTATATGGCCGTTAATTGCTATACTTAATTATTTTATTATTTAATTTCTCTTTTATTTTGCTATATTATATTCACAAGCAAAAAAAGAGTTTTCAGCTCCATCTGCTTTTGAATAATAAAAAGGTGGCAGAACAGTAACAAAACAAATGTGGGTTACACCATTTTTGCTCTGATAGCTTCATTTGATGGTGTAAGTTTAGTTAGGTTTTTATATGAATAACTTTATGCTTTAAATAGGACTTAGGGATAGTTGGAAATCAAATTTAAAATTGTTTTTAAGTTATATTTAAATATGAATTTGTGCATATTTAAATAAAACTTAAAAGCCCTACCTTGTGTATTTAAATCATACTTAAGTTTTACTAGCATACCATATGTTTTTGTGTGTGTGTGTGTGTGTTTATTGAAAACACCCGGTCGGAAATTACATTAACTTTAAACTAACTTTAAGCTAACTATTTCGCAACTAGTACTGACTGACACTTGGATTACTTTTCAATGTAATCAACTGACTATTTTAACATCGCGATGTCGTAGACGGTAGTTAAAAGTCTGCATTACTTTTAAACTAACTTAAAGTTGATTTTTTTTAAATCACCGGGTAGTCAGTAAATTAAAAAAATTTTCCGGGGTTCGAACATGTATTAGTACACATTGTGTACTCAACGCGCTACCACTCGGCTAAGGTACCATCTAAAGTAACAGCAGCAAAATGTTAATATAAAACTGAAATGCGTTTCAAAGTAGCTGAGAATAAATTTGTTGGCTCTCATTAAATTCGATTACGTACTCAACTTAAGAATTAATTTTGGGTTTTGTTCTGGATGACATTGCAGTTAGCTTTTAGTCAGTCTAAGAAAAGTTAACTATTTTTGTAGTCAACCACACATTCTCCGACAGAGGATATACAACACATAGTTTCATATCATGCAATAAATTAATATAAAAATGCATTCTGATGCTGGTTTGGGTTCATAACATGTGTTTTTATGCAATTTTAATTTTCCACATGTTGTTAACTTAACTTTTTTACTTATGTGAATCAGCTGTTGTTTGGAAAGCTTTCCACAATATTTCGACATTTTTTAGTGCTGCCGCACTTTCAACGTAATTTAATAAGAACTTTAAAAACCATATTTAAATACAACTTAAATTTAAGTAAAAATTATCTAATTACGTACTTAAATATTAATTTAAAAACTACGAGTTATTTTGTTTCAATGCATTGCAATCATTCAAGTGTCTGTTAACAGAGAGTTTTGGGGCAGTGACCGAAAATATCCCAGCAAAAAATTACACATCACCATCAGAACTACTTGCCATATAATGACTTACTTTTCTGATTACCAAATTTCATTACTCGCTTACAAATCACATTACCTAAAATTTAAAAAAATTATGTACAAGTTGCTAAATGAGGAAAATATTTTTTTTAAATCAAATAGATTACGTGAACAAGTTGCCAAATAAAAAAAGTAAGTACTTCTCAAGAATCGATTATTTTAGTCTGACGCCTTGTTAAATTCATTCGCCCTTATTCCAGTTGTCGACATCGACGTCACTTTAACACAATACCAAAAAATTGGGGTTTGTTTACTCGATCTCGAGAACAATTTTGTACTACTGACAATCTAATTCCGTTCCCTAAGGTCTAGAAAATAGCATAAAACTACCAACAGGAGTCAGTTGTTTTCGACAACGGGTACACAAGCCCCACTTTTTTGGTATTGTGTTAAAGTGACATCGATGTCGACAACTGGAATAATGGTGATTAAGTTGGTAATCCAGTAAGAAACAGCTTCCACCAAAAATGCTTAATTCCAAACCCGGTTACATTTTTGGAAATTTTTTGCTGGGTTCTTGCAGTTTGGGTGAGATTATGCTCTTCTGCTGTTGAAAAAGATATATTGGAATGTTTAGATCCTCTCACTTATTTCTTGAGTGCTGGTGGCTTTATCAAGGGGATTTGCCTTGTAGTTATCATCCGTGTTCTCATGTCCAAGAAGTCATGTAACGGTAACCAGCGAAAGTACTAGCATCTCTTCCAAAGATATTCCGTATTCATGGAAAGGTTTTGATGTGACGGTCTTAATGCACACTTAACTGTGAGTAATAGTGAGAAGTTATGTACGTATATAGGGTTAGGTCCTATGCTCCTTGCATGAGTAAAAGGTTAGCTTAAGTTAGATAACGGTGGCAGACTCACTTAGACGCTTATAAACCATTGTGATACCAACGATACTTTGTTAATCGAAGAAACCGCTGAAGTCGAACCAACCAGTCTTCGTTTCTGTGACTTGTGAGAAGTTCTCGCATCGAAAAAAAAAATCATGATATTGGTTGTCCTATTTTAAACAGGGATATTCATATAAATATAGTTTTTTTCTTACTCACCCTGTGTTTCACAGGATGAAAAAACATTTTTTTATACTCGAAAAGTTCTCACATTCCTTACAGAAACAAAGCACAGAGCTCAATATATAGTTCCCTGAATTTAAGATCGCTTGTAGTGGCCATTTTCTTTGCTAATCGAATTTAATCATAAAAAAATTTTCAAAATTGTTCTTCTTCAGGAATGCTTTGGCAAACTGCGGCAAAAGTCGTTGTATTAAATTTAAACACGAACACTCAAACCTAGATTTTTTCCCATTTCTTGAAATAAAAGAAACCGTGTTTATCTCAAGTGGGTGAGTCCATAACTGCCCACTTTAAATTTGTTTTTTTTTTCTCAGTGTTGCACCTTAGCCTGAGTAAGCGTAAACCTGCACATTCAATATTTAATGAAATTTTTAAGGATATCCCAATTTTTTCAAGCACATCGGCTCTAGAGTATCCCTCAGATCGTAGTCGGCCAAGGCTGCTTATACAAATGAATACACATACACGAATACATTTGTCTCAATGGCCAGCTCTGATGTAGATAATCCTACATCTGCATCTCGTTTAGACATGATAGGCTTTTGAGGATTGTTGTTGTTGAAGTAACATTCACTCACTCTCAACCAATCCATAAATTCCTTAACAGCAAGAATCTCTGACTGGTAAGCAGAGATCCGGTAGTCATTTTACAATACGATGACCTTATGTTCTTGACTAAAGTTCGTAATCCATAGCTACTTGAGTTTTTGAATGTAATAGTGTTTTCACACTGAAAGTTAAAACCATAAACAACTGATTTTGCATTCACACTGCAAGTTTGTTAAATTCAGGTTTTAGCTCACAGACTGTCTAATAACTTTGTTCAAAATTATATAAGTCTCCTGCAGAAATGCGTGTATTTGTTGTTGTATTTATTCTGCTTTTAATCACATTTATTTGACAAACTGTACAACAACTGTTTTTGTTTGTACAAAAAACTCAGATATTTCACAATGCGCTCTAAAATGGAAATTATTTTAAATTTTGTAAATTAAAATTTTTTTAATTATGGAACTTCTTATACAAAGTGAAGAAGTGCTTGGAAATAAGGTTATTATGTATAAAAATGCACAAGTACATTATAAGATAAACCTTTTTCATAAGTAGATGAATGTGTCATATAGTCAATTTTAACTTCCCAGAGGTCAATGGAAATATTTTCGTTGATTTAATTTTTTTCATATACTTTCAATCAACATCTATTCTATTCTTATTCACTGGCATAAGCATTATCAGCTGTTTTCAATAATTTTAACTTGGCAGCACTAAATTTAGCACAGTGAAGACAAGGTTGCATTTCATAAAACCAATTTTAAAATGGTCTTAAGTTGGTTTTAACAAAAACAATTTGTATTTTAAAACCAGGTTTCAACAGTTGGTTTTAACTTTAAAACCAACTTTTATTAAAACCATGTCAGTGTGAACACACTATAAGGGCTAGCGATGACTAATTACGTTTGCCACGATATCAATTATATTGAGTTTTTCAAGCACGCAGGCAATTTTGTTCAGATACCGTACATCTATTTCTGCTTGAGTTTTATTATTTTTTGATCGTTAAACGAATTGTCCCAACTTTGATCTAATGTACGAGTTCTTATAATACAGTACTATGTGCTGCTATTAAACCTAGCTTGCAGATGAGAAGATGATATTATCTTTGCTTGTCATAGCAGGACATGGTTCCTGTCAAACGGCTGCTTACTTAATTTTCCTAAACTTGTTGGGTGAACTCTGAATAGCTTACAGATTTTTTACAGAAAACCTGACAAAGTTTTTGAAATTTTCTCTTTAGCCGGATGTAAAGTAGAGTTTTCGAAATAGCTTTGAAACACGGTGGCATATTAATGAATTAATTTTTTACTTGATTTTTTTAACATAAAAACCTTTTGATCTATATTGACATTAACCATGTTTAAATAGCAAAACTCTATATTTCTCAACAGAGACTTGCTATCACATTTTCCCAATTATAATTTGTTTTACAAAAATATTCTCTTACTTTTTTTTTAAATATTAACAGATATGTTTCGCCCCGACTCATCGACAGAATCGAACAACGATCAACCTTCGCCGGTGGACAGGCGCATAAATGCCCAAAGATATGCCAAGGATAACAATAGTTTAAGTTCATCGGGCGATAAGCGCGCAAATCGCAATCGCAAGCATCAACAGCAGCAAATCAATGCCAAAGATTCGTTGGAGCGACGTATATGCCCTGGTAGTAACAACAGGTAGTTCAGGTACCTAAACCCCAAAATCCAAAAAAAAACAAAGAAAAATGCATTAAACACATTCACCGCAGCAAGCTACCGGCTACCAAATGTCATGTTTATATGAAAAAGATTCTTTTGAAGACAGCAAGGCAACCTGGCGGCAGGTTGTTGTCTATGCTGATTGTGTCGTTGTACTCCGATTAAACTAATTTCTATTTCTTTGGCTACAATGAGCAAATGCAGTGTTGCCAGTAGGATATAAAATGTTGAATGAATGATGCGGTACAATTATTTCATATTATTTACCAGAAACAATATTCTAAAATTGATGTAAAGAATAAATTGATTCATTTTTGTACTTGTACTTGAAATAAGTACATTTTATAAAGAGTAATTAATTCTTATAAATGCAAAATATTTATGAAAGTGGCAATACTGAACTATGAATTTGCACTTGAATACCAGATGGTGCTGCTGCCGTCTCCAAAATAATTAAGTTGCTGGCTACGAGGCGACAAATGCTGCTAGCGGCATTTGAAGTCGTGTGTTTGTGTAGCCTGCTGTGGTGAATGTGTTTAAGGCAAAAAACTTACTTATTAACAGTAATAAATTGGCCATTACTAGTTTCATACACTCTTCAAAAAAAATTATCTAAGAATTATAAACACAGATACAAACTATCGCGATTAACAGAGCTCATCTTAAGACATAAACCTTTGGTTATTTCATTAGTGTCCGAAATTTCACTTTTTGAGGCCGATAATGAGGCTGCATTTTCTAAATTCAGCCTCCTCAAAACCGAAATTTTCCTATTATGACCAGAAACACCAGGATATTTTTAATGTTAATTAGTTTATTAAGCAGGCAAAGTAATTTATTTATACACATAATTGATTATAAAACAAACAATAAATCTGAATTTCCGTTTGAATTTTATGTACGAAGCAAAATATCAATTCAACCAGCAGAGACAAAAACCAAAAATATTATCAAAGCCAATCTTAAATCACTTATTACACCTGCATAAAATTATGCCGATTTAAATTAATAGGTCATTTATATCAGCACAAAATCTAGCATATTTTGATTAAAATCTTTATGAAAATCTATACCGTTTACACTAACTCTTCTTGGCATTTATCAAGATATTTTTTATCCAAAACAAAACCCATCAACTGATTTGTTTCCAATATTACTATCAAATAACTACAACCTAGCCAATTCACACACTTTTTTAAGCAGACCGTAGAGCTACTTCACTCACCTTTTGTTCTGCAGGGTAGTAAACAATAATTAAAAACATTTGATTTTTTTTACATTTCCTACAAATCTACTGAAAAATTATATTTCGTTTTGCAAGGGAAATCTGGAAAAAGCAGCTTGATTTAGCTCGAAATCTTCAAAGTACTACATTTCGAGACAGCGTAAATGAACTATAAATCTTTGTGAAAATCGATACCAAGTTTTGTTGAAATATATGAAGATTTTTTATCGAAAACAAAACCCATACTCCTCAAATAATCCAAAAATGTAACAAAACAACTGCAGTATAGCCAATTCACGCACCTTTTTGTGTACACAGTAGACTTGTATCGAACTCTTTCAGTAGCTTGTTTTTGACACAAACCTAAGATCAAACCCACTTAAATTACCTGGTTCTGACCATTGGTTTGTGTCAAAAACGAGCTACTGAAAGAGTTCAATACAAATCTAGTACACCGGTGGAAGTTTTAGTACAAATTAAAAAAAAACCATAGTTGTTTCAATAAGTTCTACTAGATTTTAAGTAGATTTTGCAAAATCTAGTGAAAAGTTCAATTTTGTTTTGCATTGGAAATCTACCAAATTTTGCCCGAAATCTCGTAAGCGCTAGATTTTATTCTAATGTAAACGCACTATTATTGGACATCTAGGCCTGCACTATTCTATTAAAATCTATCAAAAAGCATTTCCACTAGATTTTGTCAAAATCTACCTTAAATCTAATAGAACTCAGTGATGCAACTATGATTTTTTCAAATTTGTATAAAAGGTAAGCCTCTGTACTTTAAAAGGTGTGTGACTTGGCTAACTTACAGTTATTTTGGTTGTAGTTTAATAAAACTTTCAGTTAATGGGTTTTGTCTTGAATAAGAAATCTTAAAAAATTTTAAAAACACTTGACATAAACGGGTGTGTGACTTGGCTAACTTACAGTTATTTTGGTTGTAGTTTAATAAAACTTTCAGTTAATGGGTTTTGTCTTGAATAAGAAATCTTAAAAAATTTTAAAAACACTTGACATAAACGGTATAGATTTTCATAAAGATTTCGTATCCAAAACAAAAACCATTGACTGAAATTCTTCTAATAGTGCATTTACACTGTCTCGAAATCTAGTCCGAGATTTCGAGTTGAATTAAGCTGCTTTTTTCCAGATTTCCCATACAAAAGGAAATCTAATTTTTCAGTTGATTTATAGGAAATCTAACAAAAATCTAATATTTTTTATTTATTCTTTACTAGCCTGTACAACAAAAGGTGAGTGAATTAGCTAGGGTCTGCTTAAACAAGTGTGTGAATTGGCTACAATGCAGTTGTTTGGTTGTAGTTTATGGAAACAAATCAGTTGATGGGTTTTGTTTTGGATAAAAAATATCTTGATAAATGTCAAAAAAAAACAAGTAAGAGTGCTATATTCGGCTGTGCCGAATCTTATATACCCTTTACCAACGTACGTACATATATATATTTTTTGTAAAAAAATTTATAATTTTTTTAAAGTTTCCATCTATGGAGCTATAATTTTAATTTTTCAAATTTCATACGCCAAACTTTTCTTTCAGAAGCATAAAATATATTCAATTTATAAAGAAAAAGAAAAAAAATTTTAGACCTATTTAATTTTACATAACCCAAAAAGTGTGAGTTTTCCAACCCTGGAGTCATAATTTTGGATTTTTCTGATTATTGATACCAATCTAGATCTTTAAAAAATACATACAAAAACATAAGAAAGAACCTAGTTTCATTTAATTCCTTTAATATTAAAAAATTCAGTAAAGTGCGACTTTGAATCGCGCACGAAAGGTAGGCTTTTTTGTTTTTTTGAATTTTTTTTCAGCTTAAACGATTTTTTCAGTTTTGTCGCTTTTTTCTCGTTTTGGCGATTTTTTCTGTTTTTGGAGGTTTTTTTCATTTTGGCGATATTTTTCTGTTTTTGGGCTTTTCTTCATTTTGGAGATTTTTCCCATTTTGACGATTTCTTTTCATTTTGGCGATTTTTTTTTTGTTTTTGGGTTGATCGCCTGAATAGGCGATTTTTTTCTTTTTATACCCTTTACCAACAAAAATGGTAAAAGGGTATATATAGGTTTGTCATTCCGTTTGTAATTTCTGTAATATCAATAAGCGACACATAAAATATATATATTCTGGATCCTTATGCATAGGGAAGACGAATAAGCGATGTCCGTCTGTCCGTCTGTCCGTCTGTCCGTCTGTCCGTCTGTCCGTCTGTCCGTCTGTCCGTCTGTCCGTCTGTCCGTCTGTCCGTCTGTCCGTCTGTCTGTACGTGAAATCGGTTTTCCGAAGCTCCCAGAAGAGCTAGAGACTTCGTTCTTGGACTGGTGTGTCAGAAATTTTCCAAAATAGATTGGTATTGAAATTCAGCAAAATCGGGCAGACGATTGCAGAGCTGGAAAACTTAAACTTCATTTTGCCATATAAAAGTAACTCCCGAAAACAAATTTTTATTTTTTTTTAATAAATAAACTTATTTTACACTTCCGTATGACTATAATTGGAATTCTAAATTAAAAAAATACAAAAAAATTAAAAAGACGTTTCCAGGGTTGGAAAACTTTAACTTTTTGTGTTATGTAAAATTAACTATGTCTAAAACTATATTAGTATTTTCTCGAGAACCGTAAGAGCTACAGACCTGAAATTTGGACACAGTGTGTAGACCTTTGGCCGCTACAACAACAAATACATGAGAATTGGAAATTAAAGGGTGTTTCAAAACGAGCAACGAAAAATTTTAAAATCCCATGTAATATACATATAATTGTATGTATGTATGTATATACACTTAAAATTTGTGAGGTTAGTGTATTTTTATACAGACTACAAAAATTAACACTAAAATTTCAAAAAACTTAAAATAAAGGGTGTTGCATCAGTTAATGCAATTTTGACTATGCAATTTTGACAACTTGCTGTATCTTGGAAACCGTAAGAGCAAAACTCTTGAAATTTTCAAAAACGGTAAAACTAAAAAATCAAAAAATTATAAAATTGCCAAACCGAAAAAAATCGCCAAAAACAAAAAAAAAATCGCCAAAATGAAAAAAAGCACCAAATTACAAAAAAAAATTTCTAAGACTAAAACACATCGCGAATAACCGGAAAAATTGCTAAAATAAAAAAAAATCGCTAAAATGAAAGAAAATCACCAAAATGAAAAAAAACCCCAAAATGAAAGAAAAAATCGCCAAAATGAAAAAATGGCCAAAACGAAAAAAACCCCAAAAAACAGAAAAAATCGCCAAAATAAAAAAAACCCAAAAACAGGAAAAAATCGCCAAAATGAAAAAAAGTCGCCAAGATGAAAAAATTCGCCAAAATGAAAAAAAACCCAAAAACAGGAAAAAATCGCCAAAATAAAAAAAAAATCGCCAAAACTAAAAAAAATCTCCAAAATGAAAAAAAGCCCCAAAAACAGAAAAAAATCGCCAAAATTAAAAAAAAAAACCCCAAAACAGTAAAAAAAATCGCCAAAATTAAAAAAAAAACCCCAAAATAGTAAAAAAAATCGCCAAAATGAAAAAAATCGCCAATATGAAAAAAAAATCTCCAAATTAAAAAAAAACCCAAAAAACAGAAAAAAAATCGCCAAAATGGAAAAAAAACGCCAAAATGAAAAAACATCGCCAAAATTAAAAAAACCTTAAAATAAAAAAAAGTCGCAAAAATTAAAAAAAATCGCCAAAAGGAAAAAAATCTCCAAAATGAAAATAAACCCTTAAAAAAGAGAAAAAATCGCCAAAATGAAAAAAAACTGCCAAAATGAAAAAAAATCGCCAAAACGAAAAAAACCCCAAAAAACAGAAAAAAATCGCCAAAATGAAAAAAAACCAAAAAACCGGAAAAAATCGCCAAAATGAAAAAAAATCGCTAATATGAAAAAAATCTCCAAAATAAAAAAAGTCCCATAAACAGAAAAAAAATCTCCAAAATGAAAAAAAAAAATCACCAAAATGAAAAAAACTCCCAAAATAGGAAAAAATCGCCAAAATGGAAAAAGAATCGCCAAAATGAAAAAACATCGCCAAAATGAAAATAACCCCAAAATAAAAAAAAAAATCTCCAAAATGAAAATAAACCCCCAAAAACAGAAAAAAAAATCGCCAAAATGAAAAAAACAGAAAAAAATGGTCAAAATGAGAAAAAAGCGACAAAACTGAAAAAATCGTTTAAACTGAAAAAAACTGCGCGAGTCAAAGTCGCACTTTACTGAATTTTTTAATATTAAAGGAATTAAATGAAACTAAGTTTTTTCTTATTTCGTTTTTGTTTCGTTCACTTAACAAATTTTATGTATTTTTTAAAAAACTAGATTGGTATCAATAATCAGAAAAATCCAAAATTATGACTCCAGGGTTGGAAAACTCACACTTTTTGTGTCATGTAAAATTAAATAGGTCTAAAATTTTTTTCTTTTTCTTTATAAATTGAATATATTTTATGCTTCTGAAAGAAAAGTTTGGCGTATGAAATTTGAAAAATGAAAATTACAGCTCCAAAGATGGAAACTTTAAAAAATGATAAATTTTTTCATGTATGTATGTGTATGTATACTATATATATGTACGTACGTTGGTAAAGGGTATATAAGATTCGGCACAGACGAATATAGCACTCTTACTTGTTTTTGTTTTTTTTCATTTTGGCGATTTTTTTGGGGTTTTTTTCGTTTTGGCGATTTTTTTCATTTTGGCGATTTTTTTTCCTTTTGGTGATTTTTGTCTGTTTTTAGGTTTTTTTTTCGTTTTGGCGATTTTTTTCATTTTGGCGATTTTTTTTCATTTTGGCGATTTTCTTTCATTTAGGCGATTTTTTTTTGTTTTTATTTTTATTTAGGCGATTTTTTTGTTTTTTTTTTCATTTTGGCGATTTTTTTTTCATTTTGGCGATTTTTGTCTGTTTTTTAGGTTTTTTTTCGTTTTGGCGATTTTTTTCATTTTGGCGACTTTTTTTTCGTTTTGGCAATTTTTTTTTTGTTTTTGGCGATTTTTTCCTGTTTTGGGTTTTTTTTTTCATTTTGGCGACTTTTTTCTGTTTTTTTGGGTTTTTTTCGTTTTGGCGATTTTTTTTCATCTTGGCGATTTTTTCATTTTAGCGATTTTCTTTCATTTTGGCGATTTTTTTTACATTTTAGCAATTCTTCCGTTTTATGCGATTTATTTTAGCTTTAGAAATTTTTTTTAATTTGGTCCTTTTTTTCGTTTTGGCGATTTTTTTTTTTGTTTTTGGCGATTTTTTCGTTTTGGCGATTTTATAATTTTTTGTTTTTTTAGTTTTACCGTTTTTGAAAATTTCAAGAGTTTTGCTCTTACGGTTTCCAAGATACAGCAAGTTGTAAAAATTGCATAGTCAAAATTGCATTAACTGATGGAACACCCTTTAATTTAAATTTTTGGAAGTTTTAGTGTTAATTTTTGTAGTCTGTATAAAAAGTGTATACACATATAATTGTATGTATATTACATGGGATTTTAACATTTTTCGTTGCTCGTTTTGGAACACCCTTTAATTTCCAATTCTCATGTATTTGTTGTTGTAGCGGCTAAAGGTCTACACACTGTGTCCAAATTTCAAGTCTCTAGCTCTTACGGTTCTCGAGAAAATACTAATATAGTTTTAGACATAGTTAATTTTACGTAACACAAAAAGTTAAAGTTTTCCAACCCTGGAAACGTCTTTTTAATTTTTTTCATATTTTTTTAATTTAAAATTCCAATTTTAGTCGTACTGAAGTGTAAAATAAATTTATTTATTAAAAAAAATAAAAATTTGTTTTCGGTAGTTACTTTTATATGGCAAAATAAAGTTTAAGTTTTCCAGCTCTGCAATGGTCTGCTCGATTTTGCTGAATTTCAATACCAATCTATTTTGGAAAATTTCTGACACACCAGTCCAAGAACGAAGTCTCTAGCTTTTCTGGGAGCTTCGGAAAACCGATTTCACGTACAGACAGACGGACAGACGGACAGACGGACAGACGGACATCGCTTATTCGTCTTCCCTATGCATAAGGATCCAGAATATATATATTTTATGTGTCGCTTATTGATATTATAGAAATTACAAACGGAATGACAAACCTATATATACCCTTTTACCATTTTTGTTGGTAAAGGGTATAAAAACTGCTGTAAACGGTATAGATTTTCATAAAGGTAAATGCCCTATAAGACTACAAGAAAAAATTTCACTATAGCTAATTCAGACACCTTTTCAAGTAAATCGGTTTATTTTTTAGTACAATTTTCTTAAAAAAAAAATCTAGTGATTTTACTTTGTGTGGGAAATATCTTCGAAATCTATTAGATTTTGCTTGAAATCTCATAAATACTAGATTTTGTTCAGATGTAAATGCACTATTAATTATTAACAATTAAAATTTAATTACCAGGTAGCATAAGCTTGCCTCTAAGTTTGCGCTCACTTAAGGTAAAAGTAGACTTGTAGTAATTGATTAGAATTTTATTTTAAAGAAAAATCTCATTGAATTTTCAAAAATATTGAATAATATTAAGAGACAAGAGTCTAGCACATATTTCATTTAAATTAAGTATAGTATAGAGAAATTAATATAAAATTTCTTTGGCTTGTTTTCTTCCTCTATGAATCCAGTTTAGACAGTGAGGTTAACAATTCGGAAACATCGGCTTCAATAGCAGCCACAATTGCAGCAATGACCGGCGCAAACAATATGGGCTTTCGACCACCTTCGGGATTTATTGATTCTCGAGAATTCAGTGAAGCTGAGTGTGATCATGAGCAGCGAGCATTAGATTTGGAAGTGCAACGAGTTATGGAAAATAAAGATGGTCAGTTGAGTAAGGTGGATAGGGAGGAACTAACCTCACTGTTGGCAAGATATCATGAGAAAAAGGAACAGGAACGTCAAGAATTCACAATACATGTTTAGAACTGCGTACAGCTCAAAGATAAGGGCAAAGTGAAAACCAAATTAAAAAAATATTATATAAAAAAGTAAATTAAAGATAAAAGGTAAGAACAAAAATATGCATTTACAAAATCGCAAATAGAATATATCAAAATTAGCCATAAGAAAATATTACAGAACTCACCTACAAACAAAAGATAATAGAACTGTTTATATAGTTTTAAGAACTTGTAATATATTTACTATATTAAGATAAAACTAAATTTCTTTTTAAGCCGGTACTGCATTTTAAACCGAAAGTACTCTAAAATATAACAAGTGTTTTTTTTTTTTTGTTAATTTAAAAATATAACAAACAAGACTTGCATATTTGATTTGCTTTATTCAACTTTTTTAAGTAGAAGTAAGTTCAAGTATTTTTTTTTTAATTTATATTTTATTAATAAGCTGATGAATTTGATGTGATAATCAAAAAGTCCCGGTCCATACTTGCAATTTTTGTTGCAGCAATTCGTGATTATGTGTGAGAGTGTTGAAATAGAAATATATACTTTTTGTATTCCTCTCTCGCTCTTTTGCATTAAAAAATAAAAATTTGCTGCAACAAAAATTGCAAATCTGGACTGGGACAAAAATATTATAAATAAATTTTCACAAATATGTTTTATATGAAAAGAATTAACTTAATAAAAACACGAAAATGAGAGTTGGCCAAGATAGTTTGAATATGTGATAAACATTAAAATTTTTTTATGTACACTGAACTTATAAAGAAAAATATGCTTAGAAAAGCGTTTATGAATACATGGAGCGAATATTGTACGAAATTAAATATAAAGCAATTTGCTGATGAAATACATGCATATTGGACCGATGTAAAGTATTGAATTTGCTAAAAAAAGTTAATGGTAAAATTGTACGTACAATGTTTTCCCCAAGAGGTGATTATACGAAGGCGGGTGGGAAGGGGCTAAATGTATATATATTCATTTTATTTTTCAATATAATCTTTAATCTGTACTCTTTGTCAAACGTTTATCCGATTCTTTTTCCCAGATTATTATATTGTTTCAGTCATATCTCATTCCGCTGAGATAATGCTTTATATTTGGGAACAAGAATTTTTCACGCGGTGTGAAGTAAAAGAATATAGTGCAATGCGAAGCATAATTCATGGATTTTTTATTCTGGGTCAAATGATATCGTATTTTTTTCAAATACTCAGTAAACCTACGCAATTATTTGCGTTATATTTACCATAAATTGGTTTTGCATTTAGAAGGTAAGCAATGTTAATGAAACCTCGTGTACTCCCAAAAACGTTCGGCATGACCTTATTGGCTGATAAACACATCTTGGCTTTTTTTTTGGCACTGATTCACTATGAGAAACAAACTCTTTTGATTGCAGTTTGGTCTCTAGTGTATTGTGTTAGCCGCGGACAAAACAAAGCAAAAACTCGTTCATATTTCGGTTGAAAAACGCAAAACAATCCTGCGAAATTGTCACACGGTTGGTTGTATTTGTGGTGGATTGTGAGCAAACGCGGCATCCATCTTGCCCAAAGCTTTCTCATATTTATGTAATTATTCAAAATTTAAACGATTGAGCTATATGATATGCTTATGGCTTCCACAGTCTCTCCCAAGTATTTCGCGAGTAGAAACCGCAACTAGGTGTATTTGCTATCTTCTTTGCTTATGCGCCCAGAAGGACATTCAAAAACTACTTTTTTTTACTAAAATTTATCTAGTTTAGCCTTAATGAGCACATGAAAATCACTTTTCATTTCTTATATAATCACGCTGCACTATGCTATTAATGGCTATCAAACACAAACTAAATGATGGAGCTTATTTAAATTTCAACAGGAGGCAACTGACAGTTGCTGAATGTCAGGAACAGTATTGTCTCTTCAAGAAAATAATTTCAAAAAGTCACGTCCGTATTGACCCGCCCCCTTGCACAAATATTTTGTATAAAATTTTTACACAATGTAAATAACGATGTGGGAATTAATTCTGTAAGAGTAATACATGCACTATGTTGAGTTATAACTATTTTGCAACAAATACTCGATAACGTGAAACGAAAATAATTTAATAACGTTTGCATTATCTTGAGCAGATGCACATCCCAGCTATGCATAGATACCAGAGAACAGAAATGAGTAGTGAAAAAGTGAGTAGACTTGAATTATGACTTATAATTTCTTCTACTTATGCGCACTCATACTTATTACAATGTTGTCTATGAATCATATTCACTCAAAAGTTTGAAGTGCTCATCGAACTCATACTTAGCAACATTTAGGACGTTGTTGATTCCGACTTTCCTTAACTCAATGGACGATGCAAAATAAGTATGATTCACAATGTGAACTTCGCATATGAGATTATGTGTTTCTCTGTTGCTTTTTTGTTTCTTTTTTTTTGCAGGAATTCAAAAACAACCTTATTTACAATTTCTGTTACTACTTGAAAATTGTTTAATGACTAAACTTTTAAATAAACATACATGCATGAGTTGAGTGAGCTAAATCAATGTGAGCAGTATAAGTATTTTTCTGAAATAAGAAATCAAACTGAGGTGATTTATGAGTCTGAGTGTGGTATGACTATAATGTTGACGTCGCATTCATATTTATTTCTACTCAATTATATTTAAAGTTTCATGAGCATACTGAGCATAGCTCAAAAGCGCTTAATTGCCGATCACTGGATATATACTCAAAACTGCTATAACCTTAAATAAAAAACACATTTCCAGTCATGTGGTGTATACTCTCTATGCAATAATACACGATAGAACCAAAAAGTTAGCAAAGACGACAAATTTTAATTTCGAAAAACTTTAAAATATTCTCCGAAGAAAGGTTTGTTGAAAACACAACAAAAACTCGAGCAAAAGTGAATAAAAATTGGGTAAAAAATGTAGCAAACTTATTTTTCGCCATTTTAAGGGTCTTATGAGACATATTTCTTATTAAGGAACAAATCTTATAAAAATTTTTTATGTTCATGCTGCGGTGTCCTATTTCGTTATTTATGAAGTTGAAAGTAACTATATAATTAATTTATAGTCTCTCTCCTTAAAAAATTTTTCAACCAGTTGATGTTTTCTTATATGAGTCGTGCAAAATTAATCACTACGAGGGCGGTTCGGAAACTTCTTAGCCTATCAATGAAAGAGAATAGTAAGTTTTTCAAAAATATTTTTATTTTTCAATATAATCTCCTGAAACTTCAATACACTTAGTCCAACGCTTTTCTAGCAATTCTATCCCTTGATTAAAATAGTTTTCCTCAAGGTCTTCAAAATAGTGGTTTACAACTGTAATTGCATCTTCATTTGAGGTAAAACGCTTGCCAACAAGGAATTTTTTTAGATTTGGGAACAGGTAAAAGTCACTGGGAGCCAAATCAGGAGAATAAGGTGGGTGGTCAAGCAACTCGTACTTTAATTCGTTGATTTTAGCCATTGTTAAAACACTCTTGTGCGCTGGTGCGTTGTCTTGATGAAAAATTATTTTTTTGTGTTGTAAGCCAGGACGTTTTTCTCGAATTTGTACATTTAATTGATCCAAAAGGTTGCAATAGTACTCTGAATTTATTGTTTTACCCTTTTGCAGATAGTCAATCAATAAAATACCTTTAAAGTCCAAAAAAACCGTTACCATAACCTTACCAGCCGATTGAATTGTTTTTGCCCTCTTTGGGGTACTTCCTCCAGCTTCAGTCCATTGTTTGGATTGTTCTTTTGTCTGTGGTGTATAGTGGTGGATCCATGTCTCATCAACAGTTATGAAACGACGCTTAAATTCCACTTTATTTCGCTTAAAACGATCCAAACAGGCTTGAGAAATGTTCATTCTTATGCGTTTTTGGTCGACTGTTAACAAATGCGGCACCCATCTTGCAGAAAGCTTTTTCATCTGAAGTTCTTCATGCAAAATTAAATGGACTCGATCATTTGAGATGCCCATGATATTAGCTATTTCATGCACTTTTATTCGTCGATCATTTAATACCATATCATGCACTTTGGCTACAATTTCTGTTGTTGTTGCTGCTTTTGGACGTCCACTACGTGGTTCATCTTTAATGCTTGTACGACCACGTTTAAGTTCAGCAACCCAATTTTTTACTGTTGCATATGAAGGAGCACTTTCACCTAACACATTCACCATATCATTATGAATTTCTTGTCCCGATAAACCTTTTTTATGTAAATATTTAATGACACCACGTATTTCTAATTTTTCCATTGTTAAAAAATCGCGGATGCGTCTTTTGTGAACACCTGTTTCTATATGAAGGAGTTGCCAGATCGAAACAAAATTTAACATGTGTTCATAGCAGAGATGGAAGTTTCCAAAACACTTAACTTTTTTCTGTTTATACCGCGCTTTTTGTGCTAGGCTAAGAAGTTTCCGAACCGCCCTCGTATATGGAAAGATGTTATAATTTTTGCAAATGTCAGTTCAGATTTGACATTTATGGAGTAAACAAATAAAGAATATACGTAAATAAGACTTGAATCGCTATACTCCTCAAGAACGCGGAGTAATTGCTTTGATATTTTTTTCCATAACTTATTATAACTACCTTTTCGTTTTATTTATTGTAAGCAAAATTATCGCTTGTGGGCATCGAAAATTCGCGTATAACACTCAAAAAGCCATTACAACCACTTTAAATTATTGTATGGGCATAATATTTTGGAAACCAAGCTCACCAAACGACTACTGTGAAAGGCGAGCGCCACCTAGCTCTGATCAGTGACTTTCTCCTTCCTCAACGGGACAAATTGGTACTGTAGATTATAAGGTATCTACAGGTTGCACCAATGGCTCATACTGTTTTTCATTTATTAAAAATAAAACATGCTTAATATAAATGTAATCCCTTCTTACATTCTATTTGCTATTACATGTTTGTAATTTGATAGTGTTTAATACATAATCCTTTCTGCATACAAAATTGTACTGTATTAACATTTTCAATTATTTTAAAATATTTTCTAATCAGAAATACATCAGTGAGAGTACTTTGATATTTATACTAGATACAACCTTGCAGCTGCTTAATACAAGTTTCTAGGCGTATATGTATATACTGTGAGCGCCACAAGTGAGTCGACAGTTGTAATATTTCTATTTTTCATTATTTGTTTTCGCCTCGGATGTAAAATGTTAGTATTTCGTCTTCAAAACACACACACAGCTGATTGATTTAATTCGAAAAAGGAAGAGTTGGAAACATAAATCAGCCAGGATAGAAACACAAATGAACACATTAATGTTGTTCTTTGTTTTCAAAGAATTTAAAATTATTCAGTATCGAAATATCATATTTAAAATATTAAATCTTATTATTATTATTAGTAAATGATGTGTAAAAATACTGAAACTCAAAAAACTATAATTGCACTTCTCGAATACTAATTCAATTAACTTTTTAAATTAAATTTTGATTTACTGATGTTAGACACTTACAACGAAAAACATGAGGAGTAGTTAATTAAAGAATGCTTAAATAGAGATCAGGGTTCCGTTTCTCAGAATTACAAATCTACAAATAAAATACACGGAAAACAACAATAAAATTTGTAAAAGTGGTGTTGTTTTGTGTGTATTTTACTTGTAGATTTGTAACTTGTAGCTGTGAGAAACGGGCCCCGGTTCCTTATAATGGAAATTTATTCACCCACATCTAAAGCAACTAGAATCGGCATATGTCTACAACTATAAGTGGAATATTTTGCCAGTCTTTGTCATATTGATACTGATACCGAAAATTGATTAATTAATTAAATAAATATTCATAATGATACCAAAACCAATTTTTATTTTAAAACATCTTTTGCATACAAAATCTGAATAAATTCATAAATTCAACTATGATTTTTACAAGAAATAACAGAAACTATGGCAAAGATGGAAAATAAGCTACAATTGAAGTTATCCTCTTTTATAACACACATACTCGTATGATGTTCCAAAATCGTGCTACAATTTGATAATCCTAAAATAATGTTGCATCGCCATACCAACTAAGAAAATTTATTTCGTATTTTGCGATATTTAATGAATCTTAATATTGCAAAACTGTTTAGTGCCTCAATTCAAAAATCCTATTGCAAAACTGCACATTCACTTATTTCGCGATATAATGTAAACTATTTATTCTCAAAGAATTTTTCGAATTTTTTTCAGCAGAAAGAAACAGTTTCAGAGATATGAAAGGGAATATGTCCTTCAATTTATTTTGTAGTTGTGAATATTCTTTAGCGATATATTTTATTATCTCCCTTAATTAGTAATAAGAACTCGTTAAAGGTTGTCAGAGTATGACCACCAATTTGAGAGCATAATATGCAACATCCCAGCAAAAAATTACACATTATCATCGGAACTACTTCCCATATAATGCCTTACTTTTCTTATTTCCAAATTTAATTACATTATATTATTTTTCATTATTTAACTTAAATAAATATCAATTTTATTTATACAGAAATATTATACTGATTTAACTAAAAAAAATATTTTAAGTAGATACTTTTATATACCAAAAAAATTAAGTTAAATTTTCCAGCTCTGAAAACGTATCTCTGATTTTGCAAATCTATTTTGGACCATTTATGACAAATGAGTCCAAGACCGAAGTCTCTAGCGTACAGACAGACGGACAGACGGACCTCGCTTATTCGTCTTCCTTATTTAATTTTTGGAGTTATGACACTATTGAATTAAATGAGCGATATATGTATATTTAATGGGTCCATAATATTCATATATGGAAAGGACACATAAAATGACAAGATGCTGATATTTATAGTTTTTGCAAAATAGAAGACCAGGTAATCATTACATCTTCTCCTGGAACTTTAAATAGTGTTCCAAATGTTGAGTTAGTAATGGGTGATTTTTGCAAAGAATTTTTATAGAGAACAGGTCCATAAATTTTTCACTGTTTAAAACTTAAAGTTTTACTTAAAGGTAAAACTTAAAGTTTAAGAGAATCTACCATTTTTCTTTTTAATACACTCAAAAAGTAGAGTTTTTTTTTGTCTTTATTTGAAAATCCTCTGATCAATTTTTCAACTTCATATGAAAACAAAAAAAAAACAGCTGATTATTTACGGCCTGTCCCAGAATTCGTTCGATCGAATACTTATATTGAAAATAACAACAAAGTTTTTGATGTTATTGTTGTTTGCAATACAAATTGTGGATCGAACGATTTCTGGTGACATCGTGGGAAAGGCCGTTAATTCTTGCCCGAACTTGTCCAAAAGAAAAAGTTCGTGCAACTTTGTACAGGAAATAAAGAAAGTCAATTTCTCATTCCCTCTCATAATTGCAAAAGATTGTTGTTTCGAACGTTTTCTAATAACTATGAAAAAATTTCGAGCTATTTCGTTGTCCATTTGGAACAGAGCTAATAATAATTGAGACCATTAGCGCAAAAATGGTGTAACCCACATTTGTTTTTTTTTTTGTTGCTGTTCTGCTGATAAATACATTGTTTATCAAAAAAGTAGAGTAAGTCACCTTTTTGTATTCTAAAGAAAATGGAGCTGAAAAATCTTATTTATACAAATTATAATATTTGCAAAGTAATAAAGCAATTATATATATTATATATTTGTTCCTTTTTACTCTTGGAAGGATTATAGGGCCTCAACTAGATTATTCCAACGCCGATCCTGTGATAGATTTTTTACTTCATTCCAAAGAAGATGTAAGTGGTATAGTTCAATTTCGGTTTGTTATTTCCAAGTTTATGCTGGTCGTCCTCGTCTTAGACTGCCTTGTGGATTCCAGTCTATAGCTTTCCTCGCGATATCAACCGGAGATTTACGCAGATTGTGTCCAATCCATCCCCACTTGCGCTTTCGGATTTCATCTGTGATTGGCTTCTGATTGGTTTCTAGCCTAAGCTGATTATTTTTGATTGTTTTTGGCCAGTATATTCGAAGGATCTTCCTTAAGCATTCGCTTACAAAAACTTGCGTAGATTTTAGTTCGCATGATGATGTGTTCCATGTCTCATATGCGTATAGTAGTGTGGATTTCACATTTTTGTCGAATATTTTTAACTTTATTCTTCTTGATATGTATGAAAAGTAACATACTGATTTAAGTCGACCAAATTGTTGAGATGTCAGCTTTGGAACCACCACTCTTATGTAGTCTGCTGCCCAGGTAATAGAAGGTGTTTACTTCTTCAAACGCTTGGCCCCTTACAAAAATCTTTGCTTGTTATTCGCAATTATTCACATTGTTTTTGTTTTATTGATATTTATTTTTAAGCCAACATAAGATGCAGTTTTCTGGAGCATCGTCAGTTTAGCTTGCATATCTGAAAATGTGTGGGAGAGTAGGCAAATATCGTCCCCATAATCCAGGTCCTCCAATCCTGACTGTAGCCTCCAGGTTATAACCCTTCTGTTTGCCATTGACTTATGCACTACTACATCAGCAGCGGTGATAGTACACAGCCTTGACGTACTTGATTTTGATTTTCCTGCTTAGCTGGTTTTCATGGAGGACCCGGCAGGTAGCGTTTGCATAAAGACTTATTATTTTGGGGGGTACACCCTTATAATGAAGTGCGTACCATATTGCAGAGTGACTTAGGGTATCGAAAGCCTTTTCAAAATCTATAAATGTTAGGTATAGAGGTGGTGTCCACTCTACGGACTATTCAACAATCACTCTTATGCTGTTGGCATGGTCAACACATGACTTACGGGCTCGGAAACTGGCTTGTTCCTTTCTAAGCACAAGACTAGTTGACAATCTTTTATTTATAATTTGCGCTATTGTTGCCTTATTTATCATGGATAGAATGGCGATTACCCTCCAAACTTTTCCGCTCCAATAGATCTCCTTTCTTCGGCAAGTTTACCATCACACCTTCAGCGATTTCATCTGACAGGAAATCTGATCTCCAGAAATGGTTAATAACTGGAGCAAGAATTTTGGCGCTCGTGATTGCATTGGCTTTTGACATCTCTGAACATGCTTTGTTGTTTTTCAGATTAATTATGAAAGTGCTCTAAGTCATATATATCTTTGGTCGAGATATTTAGTATATTACATTTGAACAAATCGAAAAATATTTGTATATTATGCAACACTTTAATTTAGAGATGTACTAGTCTCAATTAATATAAATTTATTTTAATTATATAAATTTATATTAAATAAATTGATGTGGGTTACACCACTTTTGCGCTGATGGCCTCATTTAATATGTTATATTACTATTACAAATAACAAAATGTGGCTTAAAAAATTCCTAACTGTTGTCTCACTTACAACGCCCACTATACATGCATATATATGTATGTGAGTATGTATTATCGTACTTGAATCTGAAGGGCTTATTTGAGACTTAAATAACATATAGATTGATTGCAGTTGTGTTTGTACAGCACATTTAATTACTTTATGTTAATATTAACTCTAAATATATTGTATTATAATTTCAAATTGCAATGCCCTAGAAGGCCATAAATACATTTTTAAACCAGAAACGCCAAAGCAAAACACACACACAAAAGTATATAATGAAAATCTTATGTAAATTATAACAATTGCAGCTTAAATCATACGCGATTGCTGGGGCCAGTGTATGTGTGTGTGTGTGTGTTTGAGTGTGTGTGTTTAGTATGTATGTGTGGTCGTATGACTTGATCTGCTGGCTTGACAGTTTATTGCTGCATTTACTCATGCATTAAACATACCAAAATATGTGTAAAATTTTATGCATTTAAATTTTTGCATTTATTTATTTAAAAAAAACAATTTTTTATAAAAAATTCTTGCAATTATTGTTATATATGCGTATGTGCACATGTTCTATGGGTCTACATTATATTTATTTGAATGTGTTTGTGTAATTTTTAGTAAAAGTTATTTATTTATTTGCGCAAATCTTTAGTTATATACTCGTAAAGGGTGTTTTTTATTGAGGTATAGAACTTTAAGTTGGCATCACTTTTTTAACTGGCGGCCATTTTGTCAGCTGTCAAGTGATTAATATTTAGTTTGGTTTGCCATTTCATCATGAACAGGTTGACAAAAGAACAACGCTTGCAAATCGTGCAAATTTATTTCGAAAATAATGGTTCAGTTCGCGAAGTTTACCGCAAGCTCCGTCCATTTTATGGTCGACATAATCGTCCATCAGAGCAATTAATTCGGTTAACCATGGATCGTTTTCGCACTACGTTTACTCTATGTGATAATACGCATCCGCAGAGACGTCGAACAGTGCGCACCGAAGAAACAATTGCCGCTGTAGAGCAAAGTGTTGAAGAGGACCCGAATGAATCGATTCGCCACCGTGCACAGCAATTGGAGCTTTGTCCATCAACTTTATGGAAAATTTTGAAGATTTTGAATGTGGATGAGTTGTGGTTCCAACAAGACGGCGCTACATGCCACACAGCGCACGTCACAATCGATTTATTGAAGGAAACATTCGATGAGCGCATAATTTCGCGGAATGGACCTGTCAATTGGCCACCAAGATCGTGTGATTTGACACCATTGGATTATTTTCTTTGGGGATATGTGAAGTCGCTCGTCTACGCCAACAAACCAGAAACGTTAGGGGACTTGGAAGCCAACATTCGTGGCGTTATTGCCAACATACGGCCCCATATGCTCGAAAAAGTGGTTGAAAATTGGACCTGTAGAATTGGCTTTATTCGAGCCAGCCGCGGCGGGCACATGCCCGAAATCATATTTAAACATTAATGGCATAAAATTATCCTTCCAATAAAGCCAAATTGATGGACATTAAAACGATTTTCTTGTGTTTTATTTCAATTCGAAGTTCTATACCTCAAAAAAAACACCCTTTATAATAATTTCAATTAAATACTAAGTACTTATGCAACAAACTGAATTAGAATTTATTTAAATTTATTAAATAAACATCAAGCGTAAAATGCAAATAAATTTAATTGAACAAATGCAATGTACAAACATACATATCGCTCGTTTGCCAACACAATGTCATAAGTCAAAAATACTAGTTTTGCAGAAATCTAGTACAACTCAAAGGAAAAGGAGAAGAGTTGAGTACATATAACAAATATTTGTATAAAATTTTAACACAATGATATGAGCATTGATTCTGCATTATTAACTGAAAAATTTAATTTTCCAGTTACCATGTTCTTGCAGTAAATAAGCGATATGTGTATAAATAGACATAAACAAAAACTGTATTATTATACAAACGAATAGTAGTAGTATCTGTTAAAACATTTTAAATTAAATATTATTTTAATAATGGAATTAAAAATGTTTGCATTAATAATAACAAATAGTTATAAAAATATACGTATGTGCATATATCGATGGCTTAATATAAAAAGGGCCTAACTTAATTTTTTTAGAAATCACGTTTATAACGTATAATTGCATCCTCCTTGAAGATCTTAGTACGTTACAGTTCAAAATCAAGGACTTATGGCAACTTAAAAAACTACTTCTGCATGTAAATGCTTTGATTTTTCTTCCGTTTCTTGCTGCTCCTGTAAAATATAGAAAATTCGAGTTAGGCCCTTTTTATATTAAGCCATCGATATGAAAAAATGAGTATGTTAAAAGAAAAAAAGTAGGATATACAAACATACATATGTATATATAAGTATATATGTATTAAAAAAGTAATCTTAATTAAATTTAAAATGGCAAATTATATGCAAATGTCTAAAGGCTCTGAATAAAACTAATAAAAAGTTTTATGTGTAAATTGTAATTTTAGTTTAAGATAAATTGGAATTAAAGAAAAACAGACTAAAAATCAATCAAAAATAAAAAAAAAACTTATGAAATAATAAGAAACAAACTGTTTATTTCAAATTGCAAAAAATGTTTTCTTATTTTTTATTAATAGAAAACACAGGTATGATAAGGTTAATACAATTGTATCATTTTTTGGTGCAAGTCAAAGTGCAAAAATCTTGTGGTACTCTAGTCACTGATTTCGCACTTCTGTGGTTTACTCAAGTGTTGAGTATACAAGATATTTGTATAAAATTTTTTCACTTATTGTTAATGATGTTATAAGGATTAATTCTACATTATTAACTATTAAGTACAATTTTTGGAATTATGGTGCTGTTCAAGTGAACTAGCGATATATGCATACTAGCATTTCATTTAAGGTAAGTATGAGTTATATTTTTGTTTTTGTAAAAATTAAGTATACGCTGTATAAAAGAGTGCAATTAAAGAAAATTGGTAAATAGTCCACAATTTCGAAAAACCCAAAACTTTTGAATATAAAAGGTAGCGCCATTGTAGTCAGAGGCACCAGTTAGCTCTGAAGAGCGTCAATATTGGAAACTGCTGGTGTCACAATTCTTTCGGACCTTATAACTTGTGTCAATATCAACCGATCAAAATTATGTTCTAATGCAGCAATTAAAGTTGAGAAACAGAAAAAATAGTGCCAACATTTCTATTTTATATCTTATAGCTTGCCAGTTATTAAACTTGCAGTTGTTTTAGCCCATGACATTTGTTTTAGCACATAACTTCTTAACAAACACACTTGGTTTTTATCTAATTTTTAATGAAAAAAATCAAAATTGTTTGCGAAAAATTTTTCTTATGTTTTTAAATTTTTTTTACATATTATTAAACATTTAGCAAAAATTAAAATTTTTTTCTAAGAGACCAGGCTCTAGGAGAGACTTACTTTTTTCAAGTGCATAATGCATTGTCGAAAATTAGAATTTTTTTTTAGAAAAATCATATCTTTGGGTGTGGAAAAAAATTACTGGCTCTCTTTTGCAAACTTTTTTACGAACTTATTTCAAGTAACTAGTAAAAAACGATTGACTTCCCACACATACATAAACGTAGCCTGATTTTCAAATAATTGTCACATTTTTATAAGAAAATTTTTTTCATAACAATAATAGTTTTAAAATATTTCAATTTGCACATTTTAATAGCATACAGGCCATTCTATAATGTTGCAAAAAAGTTGTGTAATATCTTTAATGCTTTTCGAGATATTGAAAGTAACAGTTTTTTATATAAAATTTAATTTTACGAATTTTTTGCCTTAATTTCAGTTCTTTCTTCAAACTTGCGGCAGCCGCGGTTTCCAAAATTTATGCTCCTTGTCGCTACTTGATCTTGCAACAAGAAGCCTTAAAATGCAATTCTTCAAAAATTGAAAACTTTTATGCCATACAGTTGGTTTTATCGAAATCACAGTTGTGGATTTTAAAAAACTTTTTTTAATTTCAATTTTTAAAAAATTAATTAACAGCCTGTTTTTTGAATATTGATAATAGTCCCTACAAGAATAGTATCAGTCAATTGACCAGTCATTTAATCGGTAGTCATGCAAGACATATTCATCATTGCGTAGAACAAACTTTCCATCACATTATTAAAGACAAAGTGAAAAATGTGATGGAAGCTTTTGTGTACGTGTGATGTGTGATGTGTGATCGCTCCCTAACTATTGAATTTCGCCAAATATCATAATATATCATAATTGACTAATATATCCCCCACAATATATGTAGGGCCTAAATCATAAAAAATATTTTGATTTTATAAAAGGTTTATTAATCAAATTTCCATAGAAAATTTGTTTCATAAACCTCTTATTAAACAGAAATATTTTTTATGAATAAGGCAGGTAGTCTTTACATTATTTTAATGGTTTTTTATTCACAATTAAATAAAATATTTAAAACGAAAAATGTAAATCAGCAAAAACACAAAAAAAACCTAAGCTTCATCTAGTCCTCTTCAGACTTTTTTAAACTCCAACGCACCAGGCTTTTTTAAAAATATTTAAATTTTGAAAATAAATATACATATACATACATCAATTAAAACTTTGTTAATTTCTTTTATTCACTATTTTACTTATCCTTTTTAAACCCCCCGAACAGAAAGAGGGGTGTTATAAGTTTGTTGTGTGTCAGTATGTGTGTCTGTGTATCTGCGTGCCTGTACGACTCCACGTACAGACCAAATGGCTGCACCGATTTTGATTAAGATTTTTTTGTTTGAAAGCTGACTTCATCGACTTTCAACTATGTCTGAAGAAAACCAGTCTAGCCGTTTAGAAGACATCATATTTTTTTCTAGATATATTCAGTTCAATCTGTGTGTCCTTGACGCTATAGCCCCCAAACGGAAATACCGATTTGAATTGGTTTTTTCCCCCTTTAAAAGGTGACTTGATCTTATATCTTCTAGTCTATACTTGAAGATAATTGGTCCAGACGTTTGCTCTGCACGTCGGGGGACTTTAAAATTTTTAATTTTTATATATAAAAGAGAAAATCATCCAAATACGTAAAATTTGTATGAAAACCCGAAACAAAAATAAGTATTTAGTTAAATATCTCAATTGGTAGGTTGCTAATGGTCAAGTTTTATGTACCATTGGATGCTGCTGCAAAAACTCTTTTTGATGATACCAATTTTTATTTATGTCGTCTTGGAGCAAACTACAAAAAAATTCGAAAAACTGAAAAAAGACCTTTTTTAAAAAATAGTCCAGCTCAGGGATGGTCAACACAAGTACCAAAATATTTTGGGAATCATCATAAAACATATGAAGCTTTATTTTCAGAGGGATAACAAAATCACTTTTTTTTTGAGTCGCTCTAATGTACATTAGGCGTTCTACTTTGATAGATATGCTAGAATACAGCAACTATAATTATTAAAAAAATTAGTCATCACTGCCGATTAAATGACTAGTCAATTGACTGCCACTGACGGGTTCAAGACACAAGAAGTTGTGGAGTATATAGTATTTTCAGGGACTTTAGGTCTTCGTATTGCAAGGCGACTTCCAGATCACTGTCTTCCAGGTAGAGATCCTTGCTATAAAGAAGTTGCGGATTGGTTGAAAGTGAATGTCACTTCAACGACTTAAATTAACATATGCACTGATAGTGGAGTAGCTACTTGAATCCCCACTTATAAGAACAACAACAACAGCTGTCGCATGCAGATCATCTTTAAATGAGATGACAGGGCAATTTGATATTAGGATCATCTGGATTCCAGTGCATAGAGGCTTTCAGGGAGGCACTTTATGGCTGATGAGCTTGCTAGAAGTGGGACAACCTTTCAAGTTTTACCGGATTAGGAATGTGTGGGTTTACCCCTGCTGTCTTGCAAACTCAGACCCAGGCGCAAGACAGAAGATGAAAAACAAGGCAGTTATGGATCCATCTAAATAGGAAAAATACAGCTTCTTTAATTTTAAAGAATAGGAAACAAATCTCGATTTTAGTTCTCGTTTTAACCGGACTCTCATAGGTAGGCATGCAGAAAGGTTAAAGGCCGAACACAATGATTTTTGCCGCAGCTGGTATTGATGAAAAGGAAAGTGTAGAATATTTTCTGTGTCACAGTTCACTGTTGAGTTCAGGGCACTTTCTGACATTACTAGTGGTGAACTGCAACGTATTAGTAGCTCCGGTTGGTTCGACTGTGGGGACCAAGACGGTGAATCCGGGTTTCTTGCTGCCTAACCTTACCTAACCTAGTTGCAGTCATTCATTTGTTGAAGATATACTTCTTAAAAATAACGAATGAAAGCGTTTTTATGTTTCTGTAACATTTAATCATTTTCATGTGAGTGAAAAAAAATTCTTTCAATTTTCTATATGGTTTTGGTTAAACAGAAAATAAAATATTATTTTTATTTCAAAATAATATTTTTTTTTTATTTCAAACTCTAAAAAAATTTAGAGTTCTCGTTGTACCTTCATAGTGAACAGACGTATTAGCGGATTTTTTTTTACATACATAATAAAAAAAATCATACAAAAAAATATTTGTAGTACATAATATTCGTTGTACATTAACTTTGATAAATAAGCTTTTTTTGCTTTGCTAATATTTTTTTACATAGACAGTAATAACTAAAACAAAAATAAAACAAAAACAACCGTAAACAAAATAACTCAAAGTGCCCTTGAGGAATACACTAACAAAGTGCCCTTGAGGAATACTCTATATGAGTACCTCAAAAACAAATAATTGTGAAGTGAGTGATAACGGCAGAAATGCCTATCTTACTGTGAGCTCTGATGATCTTAATGATAACAATAAAAAATCTGATGATATACTTACTGTGAGTTCTGATGCTCTTAATATAAACAAAATAAATAAAAAACCTGATGACAGACTTTTTTTAACGGCTAAGCCAATTTTTCGTCAGCGATCAACTTCGCTTTGTCCAATGTCAACTAGTGATTTGTTAACATTACAGTTGCCTACTACTTCGTCATTTAAATCAGCGATATCATCCGATTCAGGCTCGTGTTCATCACTTACCCAAATTGTCAATATAAATAAGAGTAGCCCAAAACCCAAGGTCCAAGTCGGAATGGACCGATATATAATGGTGGGAAAGCGCGGGCGAAGCCCAAATTCTAATAAAATTGCATCTGCTTCAAAGGTATCTAGGGATAACAGCGCATCCTCCACTAATCGTTTTCAAATATTGCAAGATGACAACGACACACCTGATATATCTGAGAAAAAAACCTCCAAGCCGCCACCAATATATTTGAGAGAAAAAAATTCAAACGCTCTTATTAAGAAATTAATTTCGGTCATTGGTGAGAAAAAATTTCACATTGTTCCAATAAAACGTGGCAATATCGATGAAACGAAAATTCAAATTTATGACGAAACAGATTTCCGTAAAATGGTTTCTGAATTTGAAAAAAATAAAACAAGTTTCTACACATACCAGCTCAAGAGTGCTAAAGGCCTGCAGATCGTATTGAAGGGCATAGATTCTTATGTTGTTCCCGAAGAAATAAAAGACGCACTCGTCCTCCAGGGATTCAAGGTAAAAAATGTTTCAAATATAATAAATAGGGAGAAGATCCCCCAGCCTCTATTTCGCGTTGAACTTGAGCCGAATGATATAAAATTGAGAAAAAATGAGACGCACCCAATTTATAATTTAAAATATCTTTTATACCGAAAAATAACAGTTGAAGAACCACACAAGCGTTCTGGACCCGTACAGTGCCATAATTGTCAAGAATATGGCCACACAAAAACTTACTGCAAATTACCTACAGTTTGTGTTATTTGCGGTGAATTGCACGGTACTGCTAGTTGCAATAAACCGAAAGATCAAAGTAACAAAAAATGCAGTAATTGTGGAGAAAATCACACTGCTAACTACAGAGGTTGTCGTGTATATTCTTTCGTTAAAAAGACAATGGGGCAAAAACCTAAAGTAGCTCCAGCACAAACAGCAAACACTTACTCCGCCACTCTTGCCCAAGTGAGCCAACCAGTTAATTCACGTGTATCGTATGCCGATGCTGCAAAAACAAGCTCTATTCCCACACAAAATGTTTCACGGCCAAATACTTCAATAAATACAAACTCAGGCTTTAATTTTAATCGCCTTGAAGCTACTATTGAAAATCTGGTGCAAACTATAAACAATTTTACAACAAGTATGACTAGCATGATGCAAGAAATGTTGCGAATGCAGAATACTCTGCTTCAAGCAATACTTAATAAGCCATGAACACGTTAACAATATGTTTCTGGAACGCAAACGGCATTCGCCAACATAAAAATGAACTTGAGCACTTCCTCACGGAAAAAAATATTGATATAATGTTGGTCTCTGAGACTCATTTGACTTCGAGAAGCCTTTTTAAAATTTATGGCTACACCTTATATGATTCAAAGGACCCGAGAGGAAGAGCATGCGGTGGATCAGCAATTTTAATAAAGTCAAGACTCAAGCATTATATTATTGACAACATTTGCGAAGAACATTTACAAGCAACGAATATTTGTATCGAAAATTTTTGCACTAATTTTGTCATATCATCAATTTACTCCCCTCCTAGGTTTGCAATTACTGAGGACCAATACGAGAATTTCTACAAATCCCTTGGCCCTTGCTTCGTAGCAGCTGGCGACTACAATGCAAAACATACGTTCTGGGGTTCGCGTCTTATTACACCTAGAGGTCGGGCATTCTTCAACACAATTTCAAAAATGGGCTTGGACGTCATTTCGAGTGGGGAGCCCACTTACTGGCCTACGGACATACAAAAAATTCCGGATGTTATAGATTTTGGAGTCATGAAAAATATTTCTAGGGAATTAGTTCATGTTGAAGCGTCTCAAGATCTTTCCTCCGATCACTCTCCCACGATCGTTACAATTTGTAGCCCACTAAGTAGTGACTTACCTCACCCGTATGTGAAGACGATCAACCGTGTTAATTGGCTGGGGTTCAGAAAATATCTCAGTACTCATTGTACGGAAAACATTATACTAAGAACATCCGAAGATATTGAATTTAACATTGGCAATCTTATCAAAAATATAAAACAGGCTGCTGAACATGCGACTACCTCCTACCCGCAGACTGGATTTAATAGAATTTATTCTACGGATATTGAACGTCTTGTAAGTGAAAAAAGAAGAGCTAGAAGGGAATGGCAACAGCACAGATCACCACAACATAAAATCAGATTTAAAGAGTGCACTAAACGACTCCAAGACTTGCTTGCATTTGAAAAAACTGCATCTTTTAAAAACTATCTGGAAGGTCTTGATGTCACTCCAGCATCTAATTACTCCTTGTGGCGCGCTGCTAGAAAGCTTAAAACACCTGTTGCGTTTAAACCACCTCTGCGTACATCTACAGGGGGTTGGGCAAGAAGCGATACTGAAAAAGGTAAACTATTTGCTGAGCATTTAAAATCAGTATTTACCCCTAACTCGTGTACTGGTGTTATTGATTTGCCGAATGTAGTGGCGCTACCCCCTCGACCCATAAAATTTAGAACGTGTGATGTACAAAAAGTAATTGCTGAACTTATTGATGGAATTAGTAACCAGATGCTAATAAAGTTGCCTCGTATTGCAATTAGAATCCTATTATTTATTTTTAACGCCATTTTACGACTGGAGTATTTTCCAAATAGCTGGAAGCTTGCCAAAGTTAAAATGATTCCAAAGCCGGGCAAAGACCTTACCAAGGCTGAGTCATACAGGCCAATAAGTCTGCTATCAACAATGTCAAAACTTTTCGAAAAACTGCTCATGACAAAATTGTCCCCAATTCTAGTTAGTAATGGGTGCATACCGGACCATCAATTTGGTTTTAGAAGTCAGCATAGCACCATCGAACAAACTCATAGATTGGTTCAATTTATAAGAAGAACATTTGAAGAAAAGAAGTATTGTTCTGCGCTGTTTATCGACGTTTCTCAGGCATTTGATAAAGTGTGGCATGAAGGTCTTATTTTAAAATTGAAATCATATTTACCAATAAATTTTCTGAAGCTATTAGAAAGTTATATTACTACCCGGAAGTTTACGGTTGTGGAAGGAGACTTCATGAGTGTGCCCGAATCTATATCATCCGGTGTGCCACAGGGGAGCATACTGGGGCCAGTTTTGTATTTGATTTACACTTGTGATATGCCTTTGAGCAGCAATATTCATACATCTACGTTTGCCGATGATACAGCCTGCCTTAGTATGCACGAAAACCCTCACGAGGCTTCCCGATATCTACAAGAACATATTACACAACTGGAACTATGGTTAAATTTATGGAGAATCAAAGTAAACGAGCAAAAGTGTGTCCAGGTAACATTTACCCTGCGAAGAGATACTTGTTCCCCTATTCGAATCAACAATCAAGTTGTTCTTCAACATTCACACGTAAAATACCTTGGTATACACCTTGATCGACGGCTTACATGGAAGCCCCATATTGACTCAAAGCTAACACAAATGAAACTGAAATTAACTCAGCTACATTGGCTGATTGGTAGAAATTCTTCACTCAGTCTAGATTGTAAACTTTTAATATACAAGACGATTTTGAAACCAATATGGTGCTACGGAATACAGTTATGGGGCACTGCTTCAGCTTCTAATGTCGAGAGAATCCAACGAAGGCAAAACAAAATTTTACGCTTAATAACATTGGCTCCATGGTATATAAAAAATTCAAATATACATCGTGATTTAAATATGCCACTAGTGACTGAAGAAATTGCAAAATACGCTGGCAAATATTTAACAAAACTCGAGTCACATCCTAATCCGCTTGCCCGTAATATTTTGAACTTTACTGGACACATCCACCTAAAAAAGAGGGACACATGGGCTCTTATTCATAGCACTCCAGATGGGACTTCTTGAAAATACTTTATTTTTTTCCTTTTGACTATCACTACTTATGTATTATATATAACTATTACTAAGCTTATGTCCGACACTGGTCGGGCCTAATTATATTTTTAGATTTAAGATTTGAATACTTATTGTTAGTTCATATATGAAGATACAATAAATAAAAAATCATGCATTCAAAAAAAAAAAAAAAAAAATTTCAAAATTTAATAGACGAAAGCTTTTGAATATATTACAAAAATCCATATTTCAAACGACATAAGTAAGAGGAGGCGTATGTTTGCAAAAAAACCGGCTGTAAATATATTAAGAGCTTTTTAGCAAAAAAAAAAAAAGTTAATCAAAGTTCATGCATACGGGCGAGTGCATATTTTTTTTATTCTTATTTTTTTTAATTTTTTTTATTAACAACCACAACCCGCTAAGCGATTAGCTTGTCTGCAGAAAACAGCCAGGGTCTATGGCGAGAATCGAACCCTCGACCTCTGGACTGAGAAGCTAGCATACCTACCACTCAGCCACAGGGGCACCTTGTGTCGAACGACATTCGAAATTTAGATACAGTGCCTTATTTCTGTAACTTGTGAGAAGTTCTCCCATCGAGTACAATTAAATAATTATATTTGTTATCCTATTTTACACAGCATTGTTCATATAAAAACTTAAATGAACATACAAAAAATATCAACAATTATAGTTTTTGTCGTATTCTCCCTTTTTTCACATTCCTTACAGAAACGAGGCACAGGATGTATATTTTTCAATATTGGACAAAGTTTTGGATTCAAGGCAGTACAAGCTAATACTTGAAATATTTAAAATTTGTAGAAATTTCCTAGTACATATGTACATATGTATGTATGAAGAAGGTATTGTCATAATTTATTTTTGTTTTAAGTCCTCCAAAAATTAAATATGCATCACTTCTACAAGCAATACTACAAATACCTCGAGTAAATAGCAATATATACATATTTCCGTTTCACTGTAGCGTTTAAGGCCCAAACGAAATTATTTTTGGAATATAAAACAAAAAATACTTAGAGATAAAAACATCACTCGATAGTTATATTACAAACAAAAACAAATAAAATTGAAATTTAACTATAAATTTAAACAAAAAAGTGCATACGTAAGCCATTTTAATTTCCTCCTTTCACATTAACACAATTACAAAACACACACACACACACAAACACAAATAAAAGGCAACGAGTGTAACTGCAACAAAAGGAGATTATAAAACCACAAATACGTACATACACTTCTGTGTATGTATTCAATACATGAATGTGTATGCAAAGTGAATGCATTATAACCAGCGTTACCGTTGTAAAATTTCAAAAAGTGGCACAAAAAGGGGATTTTTTTTAAAAAGGTGGCACCAAAAAGGGGATTTTAAGAAAAAAGGGGCAACCTTAAAAAAAAAAGAAAAATTAAAACAAATCTGATTATTTTTAAAAACATCAAGAACAAAAATCAGGTTTTGCATATTTAAAGACTAAAATATACTATTTTCATGATAAAATAAAGCCACAAACTGTAAAAATAATTCATATAATAGGTGCTTGAATTTTCTGAAGATACGGATACATTTTTAATGCTTTTTTGGCATTGGAACTAATTTACAAAAAAATTAACTCAGTTTATTTACTTTAGATAAAATTTACTTAACTTTTTATAAATATCTGAATATTGAATTATGAAGAGATAGGCACAAGACAATTCTATAAATTTTTTGTACACTGCATTTTTTTAATTGATGGGAAAACAACGTTTTTAGAAATGTTTAAGTTATTGAATGCCTATGTCTTGAAACTGTATATATGTGCTTTTGAATATGTTCATCAATTGGAATCTAGTCTTTCAAATCCCTTTGCTACAAACTTAAAGTAGATAACATGGAATGACAAGTTTAAACTTTCAGTGTGTTAGGCCGGGTTTACATAGGTGTGCCAAATGCCACACAAGCGTAAAAAAAGCGTAACCACTAATTACTAATATAAAACTGTTTGATTCAGACATGTATTTATTAAGTTAAATAGTTCCATACTTAACTAATAGAAAATTTTATAGAATCCAACATGATTGAAAACTTTTTAAATCAATAAATATATGTCTGAATCAAACAGTTTTTCATTAGTAATTAGTTGGTTGCGTTTTTTTTTTGTTCAAATGACACACAAGAAATTCCAGATGTAAACTCAGCCTTAGATAATTTATTTTCTAATGATGCAAGTTTAGCAAAAAAATAACGCTTAGCGGAAGAATTAGTTTGCAGCTTACTAAATACATATATATGGATCAAACATATACAATTTTGATTATAAATTTTCATCCATGCAATTTGAAAAATTCTTTTTTTTTGTACCAACAATTCAGACATTTGAGAATTGCATGAAAGCTTTCCTTATTCCTTTAACTATTTTACAAAACCCTAAAGTTCACTTATTATATTAATAAAAACGGAAACAATTTCAAAGTGTCCTCAATTGATTTAATAAATACTGGATCTAAATAAATACTTTAATACAATCAGTCTTCTATCGTATAGGAAATTTTTTATCGAAATATATGCATAAGCTAACCACACATGATAAAGAAAAAGATTTCGTATAGGTTTACATATCAATATAATTAAAACAACATAACTTTTATATTAATAACACCGAAAGTACAAAAAATATATCTTCATTCAGTAAAAAGTATCAAAAAGTGGCCAAAATTAGAAAAAGTATCAAATTTAGGTGCATTTTGTAAAGGTAGCAGAATAGTACCCAAGCAGTCGTAAAAGTGGCAAATTGCTACTTTAGTGGCACCAACGGTAACGCTGATTATAACAAACATAAATGGAAATTACAACACACACACACACACACAAATGCATAGACCGGATGTGTAGTGAAAGCTTGTGTATATATACATATGTGTATGAAATAACTAAATTTGAACGAATTTAGGCTGTAAAATCTAAAATCGATATTTTGATGTTGGCTTTTTTGCCAAAAATGCTCGTACGTTTACATACACTCTTACTAAAACAACTACTTATACAAAATAACATATTTAGTTTTAGTAAAACAAATGCGAGGAAGAAGTACAAGATATAATGTAATGTTGCATCGACAACATCAATGAGGCACAAGTTTGATTTACTTTTTTTCATACGAGTATTTGGTATAAAATTAAAATTTGTTCAAATAATATATTTATAATTGGAAGCTTATGTTTTAAAAAAGTTTTACCATAAATTGTAGATTTTCCAAAGGATGGCCAAATATTATATCACAGATATTGCATAATAATATTACTTGGGCAATTTATAATAAGGCCAGGCATGAGCTTTTTTTAAAATATTTACTCCTGTAATTTGGGTTTGAAGTGTTCGTTAAAACAAAATTTTCATACAAACTTTGACTAAATAACTCTTGAAATAAAGTTTAATATTTTTTTTTTTTTTTGGATAAGGCCGTGAAACAGGAAAATTTCTGTTTTAAATAATCGAAAGCTGCCAAGGACAGAAAGGGCATGCTAAGGTAATCCAATGATACCCCCGAATGGTTCTTATATGAAGGATTTTGACCCTGCTACAATCATGTGCTCACACACACTGTATATGTTGTTTGTACCAGTGTCTTACTTATGTATGCGCTACAGTGGGGTCGTGAATTAAACATCTTAGAATATACCAAACCTAATAGTAAAAACTGTATGGTAATAAAAAAGAGGGTATTTTGTGTAAAGGATTTAATAATTTAAAGTATTTTCCTATCCTTTACAAAAAGAGAGGGTATGCTTTTATTACTAAAGTGTTGTGCATAAATACTCATATACTACAAACACATAACATAACATGAGAAGAACACGAAAGAAACGAAAATGTAAATGAAACAGGTAAGAGTAATATATTCGGTTGTGCCAAATCCTATAGACATTTCACCGACTTATGTATGGAGTATATACATACATTACGATATTTTCCGAGCAACTATAGTTTTCTCAAGGATTGTCACCGAGCAACAGTGGTTCACTCAAGATGATGGAAAAATATGACTGTCTCTCTTACAAAATTGCGTCGTTTGTTATATTCACCCTTATTCTAATTGTTGACATCGACGTCACTTTAACACAATACCAAAACATTGGGGCTTGTTTACTCGTTCTCGAGAACAATTTTTTGCTACTGGTAATCTATTTCCGTTCTCTAAGGTCTAGAAAATAGCATAAACCTGCCAACAGGTCCCAGTAGTTTTCGCCAACGGATATACAGACCTTAATTTTTTGGTGTTGTGTTAAAGTGACGTCGATGTCGACAATTAGAATAAGGGTGATTAGGCATGAGAAGTTCTAGGTTATAGTTTTCTTTGGTTATTTATAATACATTATTGATAATTATTTTTAACACTGACGGTATTCGGTGTTTGATGCAAATGGTTTAGCGTAAGTGTAATTGCTAAAAAAGGTTGCTTTTCTTTAAAAGGAACAACAACAAAATACACACAAAATCCAAGTAAAAGCTACGATATTTTGCATTTACACTTATGCAAGACTAGTTGCATCAAACACTGAATACCGCCATTATTTTATTCATGGGAAAATAAAGAGTCATTTGAGAAATATACTCAAGGTTAAATAATAAATTATTTTCCCTTAAATAAAAGTGAAGTGCACCACACACACGCTCCACAACACTCGCATCGTGGGTAGTTTCAAATACACTCACTTAAGACAACATTCAGAGTATTGTTCAAATGCTAATGCAACGGCATGATCGGCATACAACAAGAGTGTCACATGACATCCTCCACCCGTGTGAGTTCCTGGCTGACACATTATAACATATATTATATGCAGGTCCTTAAAGCATTGACTTTATGCAGTGGTATGTCAGTTTATAAAATAATTAAACTAATTATAGTAGGGTTAAACTAGATTTGTATATAAAAATTGGACAAATATACCAAAACTAATGAGTAAAAATCTCTCTGAAAAATAAATAACAAAAATTAAAAACTTTAAAATCCTCGGATATATCTAGAAAATGTGTGATATATTCTAAACATATTTCGATTTTCTGCAAACATATATCAGAACACTTTCGATCAAACACTTTCGTACAAGTACACAAATAAACAGACACACGCTAAAAAATTGTAAAACCCCTTTTTTGGTCGGGGTTTAATAAAAAATAATAACAATTTGTATTTGATTAGGCTGAAGTTCCTATCGCTTTGTAAGCCAAATTACATGTGATAATTATTAATGAACAAAGAACACAAAAGTTAATTGTAAAAACATTCTGACAAACATTTAGTAGAACGGAACAACTAGCTGTTTTTGCTTCATATACTCAGCTTTTATTGCAAATGTAATTGGGTGGTTGGTTGCTTTACGTGGCTGCCTACTACACGCAGGCATTAAAGTAGAATCTAAATGATTTCTTTTTGAAAGGACCACTACTCTCATCATAAGTATACTGATACGGTGATAGTTACTAGATCTAACCTGTCGCATTAACATATCTGATAAGATCATTCAACCCAATCTCAGGTAAATCTGAAAGATCGTCTAGTACATGACTTCCTAAGAATTTCTGTCTCGAGAGATGCAAGGCTGGACACTCGCAAAGAAATTGGAAGATTGTCTCTTCTTTGCTTTCTTCTCGAAAACTCTCTTAAAACTCATTATAGGATAGGCATGTCTGACGACCGTCCAGTGCCCCGTCATGACTGCAACGATCCTCGAGATGTCCCTATGGTTTCTATTTGTTAGTTGCATTGAACGCCTATCATTATAGCGAGGCCACATTTTCTCAGCAACCTTACACTTGGCTATGTTGCGCCATCTGCATTCAGCCTTATAAATGTAGTGCTTGAATATACCGCTTTTAATACCACCAAGCGGCATGGCTACCGAATCGGCATGAGAGGCATTCATAGCCAAGCCAGCTCTAGCAAGCTCGTCGCCCGTTCATTACCTAAAAAATTGCTTTGTGCTGGAACCCAGATGAGGGTGAGGTCATCCTAACCACCCAGTCTAGTTAGCAACTTTGGCACTGCCCGACTAGAATGGACGAAGTGATAAATGATCTTAGGAATAAAAGCGCCGCCTGGCTGTCAATAAAGATAACACCTTTATCTTACACCTTCCTAGCCGCTTCCCTTACCGCCAAACTTTCAGCCTGAAATACAGTGGCTTCGTTAGGGAGACGAAAGGAGCATTCTATACCAAGAAAATACTGCAGAGCCTCTATCAGTGTAAGTTCTGACGTCATATCCTCTTACAATTGTATCTCCCTTCCACTCCCGACAAAGTCCAGATGAGCCACCATGCAATGAGTAGATTCCCTCAGCGAAGGGATTTTGGCATGGCCATAGGATCTTGATCTCCTCCAGCCAGATGCCGCTAATCTTGCCGCACTGCTTGAGGATACCGCCAATACATGAAGGTTGATCGGAATAAGGTTTAGTATAGCAAATGGTAAAATTGAGCTTTTATTACAAAAAAAGCTTTCAGCAAATTGTAATACAATGAATCGAAACAATTCACATATTCCATTTGCAATATTGGCTGAGTATATAAAGCGGAAATTTACATCAACTAACACCACACATAGTGGACAATACACAAAAGAATGCTGATGATGAAGGTGTAGTGACCTTCGAAAACAGTTAGTTGTTCCGTTCTACTAAGTGTTGGTCAGACTATTTTCAACTAACTTTGGTGTCATTTGTTCATTAATAGTTATCGCATGTAATTTGACTTGCAAAACGATACAAAATCTAGCTTAATCAAATCATAAATATAGAAACAAATGAAGTTCGTACAATAATAATAAAATTAACCATAATAAACATTTTGTTACTTTGTTGTTTTACATACTAGTTTAAGTATTCCAGCCCTGGAAACATGTTTTTGATGTTGTGCATTTTCAAAACCAATATTTCTAAAATATTTATCAAAAAGATCTAAAGATCTATTTTTATGAACCTAAAAACAAAAAAAAATTTAAATGTTCCAACCCTGGAATCTTTTCTTCATTTCGTCGGCTTCGAGTGCAAACCTGCTAAATCCACTTTTTGTTAAATATGACATTTTAATGTCTTTTGAAAGAGAAAGAGACGCTGTACTGACTGGCTGAAATATTTGTTCTAATTTTAAGCTATACATGTCAAAAAAAAAAACTTAAAGTATTAGGCTAATTTCTTAAGCTATGTATAGAAAATTTTTATAGTATTTTGTCCCTCCTGTAAAATTTGGTTGGAGTGAGTTAGCAGATTTGCACTCTATGCCAACGATTTTCCGGATTTTTAAAAATTAAAAACAACAAAGGCTTGTTATGGTATGGTGAAACTAAATTTTTATATAAAAATTTTTCGATTATATGAAAATTCCTTAAGACTTTAATTTGGCTTACAGTAAGATACGAACTTTAACCTAATCGAATCATAAACAGACAAAACTATTATTTGCTTCCTTTTACTCTCCTTTAAGTTGGTAAGTATGTTACTATGTACACGTATCTGTCTGCTATGGAATTGTATTGTATGAGAAGTCAGCAAAACATTGTAATGTGAACATTGGTATTGTTAATTTAGTGCAGATCCACAGTGGTTTGCTCTTCACAAGGAACCAAAAAGGCGCATATGGGCACTTCCAGAGAAAAGTCTACCATGACGGAAAAAATTTAAGTTCACCAACAGATTTGTTTTCTTTTGTATTATAAACTAGAAACATTTTCAATTAACTAAATTTAAGAGTTCGAAGCTTTCCTTAGTTGTGATGGCGAAATAATGGGCTACAAAGTTAGCCTTCTCGTTTTGGTAAGTTTTACTTAATTTAATTAAATCTGCCATGGCGGTCACCAACGAGCAACGCATGGGCCACATTTTTTCTAAACTCGGAAGCCGTCAAAAATATAACCAGCTTGAATCACGTCGAGATATGATCGACTAAAATTTCTCATATTTTACTTTGCTTTTTGTTGCTTATTTTTGTTGTTTATTCCTTGTTGTGTAATTTGAGGTATGATGTAAAGGTGACTTGAGGTCAACGACTTTTGAATTAAAAAAAAATTGGTCTGCCTCAGACAGTTTCATCCATATATTATACTTTAATATCTGAATATAAATAATGAACCTATTATAAATTTAAAAAGGTGACCCCTACGGTCTGCAACAATGAATTTATAAAAGCATTTTTTAAATAGTTGTGCTGTAATTATCGAAATACTTTCTTAGCAAAAGTTTTATGATTTTTTGCGAGCTATAAATTTTTTAACATTAGGGTGTCACATTAGGGTGGTAGAAAATGGGATTTGGGATGTAACTACTAGAACGGTACACTTGAGGTCAATGGACCTAAGAGCAGAAATATTGGCCTCCCTGGGGGAAAGAAATTCGCTATATCAAACTTTGAGATCGGACTGTAAATATGGAAGATATAACGAAAAAACTAAAAAGACGACCCCTACGTTCGGCAAAAAAAAATTATTTTGAGATGTCCTTGGAACTATACTTTATATTTGCTGGTGTACGGAGCACTTTTTGTTTTGTGATACGGTCTAATGTACATGTGTGTTCAACGTGATAGTTTGGCTTAACAATTTTCTCATTGCCGTGATGCACACCAATATCTGTTAATTAAGTTAACTTTTTTCTTCACGAAATTCTTATTATACTGAATATAGAGTGCAGCTTAACAATAAACTGGGGATCTCTTAACCAAAACCAGGAAATGGATCCACATGCATTGGGAGAAAAAACTAAACAACATGTATATGATGGGAATTAGCAAACACATACATACATACGTTCGTACTTCGTGTAAACATTTACAACATAAGCCCAACCAACACAAAACAAAACCCGATATAAGACTTAGCAGTTGTTGTTGCTGTTATTGTTGTTATTGTAAACATACAATTTTTAAATTCACTCGTTCTCGTACTGCTACACTTAACTGCATCAATAGCTGTATGCAGTGATTTGTTTAATATTAGCATCTCTATGGATACTCAGGCTTACAAATAACCATAAATTTACTGTAAATATAAACACAAGTATATCTACACTGAGAAAAAAGTTTCATTAAAAAAAACGAATTTGCTCTTAAATTTGGTCGCAGCATGTTATGATTGCAGTTGCCAACTATTTTTATCGTAAAGAGATATTCGGATTTTTAGTATCAAATAAACAACATCAAATAACCGAAAAAGCAAAAAATTCTGCATAACACTAAGAATATTTTTTATTTTTTCTGTGTACAAACATTTTGATCCCTGATATTTATAACTATTTGCATACACATACATACATATATGCATGTACATATACATATATGTATGTAAATAAATTTTTGCTGTAAACAGTTCATAGTCATGGTGATGTTTAAACAGCATCTATTTCGTCATCACTCCCATCGTTTCCACATCCGTCTATGCTTGCTGCCAATTATAATGTTTTTTTTTTTTTGCTGAAGTAAATACAGGGTGGCCCAGAATGTCCGAAGTGGTTTCAATTCCTTATAACTTTTTTATTATAATTTTTTTATTATTTTTCTTTTCAGTATTTTGTAGGGAAGACTTGGAGCAGTACACAATTCAACAACGATATCTAATACCAGTGATGGAAATGACGACGAAACACCGCACCAAACGGTTCACTTAAGTGGACGTAATTCTCGCTGTTTAACCACTCCAGGATTTTCCGTAGCCCATAGGCAGTTTTGCCTATAAACGAACCTATTTAATTGGAAATGAGCTTCGTTGCTCATAATTAAGTTATGAATAAGATCACGATTTTCTTCTGCTTTTTGACGAAAATAATTTGCATAATCAAGTCGTTGCTGGTAATCTGTCGGTTTCAGTTGTTGGACAAATTCCCCAAGCCTTCTTTACAAAATACTGAAAAGAAAAATAATAAAAAAGTTATAATAAAAAAGTTATAAGGAATTGAAACCACTTCGGCCATTCTGGGCCGCCCTATACTTTCAAAGTCAAGCAAGAGGGTTGGGCTTAAATGCTTGTTAACAATTTTTATAAGTCAACAAATGTGATCAGCGAAGAACTCAATTTATTTTATTGCAAAATTATTACGAAACTAATTAGTACGAAGACAAAAAAGTTAACATTAACACATGCCCTTAATTATAAAAGTGGTCTGATTTATATGCATTTTTGTTTCGAAATATTAAATGAATTTTAAATATATATATATATAATTTAAATATATAATTTTTTTATATATTTAATATTATTTTTATATTCTTTACCAAAAAATGGTAAAAGGGTATATATAGGTTTATCATTCCGTTTTTAATTTCTATAATATTAGTAAGCAACCCATAAGGTATATATATTCTGGATCCTTATGCATAGGGAAGACAGATAAGCTATGTCCGTCTGTCCGTCTGTCTGTACGTGAAAATTTTTCCGAAACTCCCAGAAAAGCTGGAGACTTTGTTCTTGGACTGGTGTATCAGAAATGGTCCAAAATAGATTGGTATTAAAAATCAGCAAAATCGAGCAGACAATTGAAGCACAGCCGCGAATAACGTTGTAAAAGACAATTTTTAAAAAAGCAGTTTTTTCATAGATTACCATTAACATAACTCTCTTGCGTTGTTCAAATATAAAACCATTCAAAATTATGCATTTTATCGCCGTCAAAATACAATTACAAATCGGTCAGTCAGTGCAAAACTTTGTAAGTAACTAATAAATCATGCAAACGAAATTGTCGAAAATAATTGATAAATGTAGCAGAGATACAAAAAGAAAAGCTAATGCTAGTTATCATTATTTTCAATAAGCTAAAAAAATTTTAACGAAAAAAGCAATATTGTTTCAAAATACGTTTATTGGCTCTCCTGAAAAATTATTATTTTGTCACTTAAAACGTTATTCGCGACTAACCTTCAATTGCAGAGCTTTAAAGCTTAAACTTTATTTTGCTATATAAAAGTAACTACCGAAAATTAATTTTTATTTTTTTTAATAAATAAACAGTATAAAATAGCTTCAGTACGAATAAAATTAGTATTTCAATTAAAAAAAAAAAAATAAAAAAATTAAAAAGACGTTTTCAGGTTTGGAAAACTTTAATTTTTTTTTGTTATATAAAAGTAACTTACTGAAACTAATTTTTCCTTTTTTTCTATAAAATAAATATATATTATATTCTTAAAAGAAAAAGATTGGTGTAAGAAATCAGAAAAATAAAAACGGTTCATGCCAGGGTTGGGAAACTTACACTTTTAGTGATATATAAAAGTAAGTAGGTCTAATTAATTTATTTCTTTATCTTTATAAATTATATATATTTTACGTTTTGGAGAGATAAATTAGGTGTAAAAAATTATAAAAATAAGAACCAGCTGCAGAGCTGGAAATTTTTACCTTTTTTTCTGGATATTAAAGTTAATAAATAAAACAATTTTTTTTTAATTTTCTTTTTTCTTTTTTCACTTAAATAATTTATAGATTTGCCTAAGACCTACTAGATTGGTATAAGGAATCAGAAAAAATCAAAAATTATGATTCCAGGGTTGGAAAACTAATTTTTTTTGTATATAAAAGTAACTAGGTCAAACTATTTTTTCTTTTTGTTAAACCGTAAGAGCTGCGGACCTGAAATATGGACAGAGTATGTAGAACTTTGGCCGCTATAACAGCAAATACATGTGAGTTAAAAATTAAAGGGTGTTCCAAAACGAGCAACGAAATATGTTAAAGTCCCATGTAATATACATACATACAATTGTATGTATGTATGTATATAGTGATGTAAACCTCCATTTGCACAACATATCACATACACACATGCATACATACATACTTACAGATATGTATTATTGTAAGACTTAGTTATAAGAGAGACTAGGAGTAAGTTTTCGTAAAGTTAGGTTTAGTATGATTTAAATAAAATAAAGAACCTCTGTTCTGTTTGATACTCTTTGAAGAAAGCATTGTTTCATTTAAGAACATTATTATATACGCTATAAATTTGTAAAGTTAGTCTATTTTTATGCAGACTATAACAATTAATACTAAAATTTCAAAAAATTTAAATTAAAGGGTGTTCCATCAGCTTATGCAACTTTGACTATGTAATTTTGACAACTTGCTGTATCGTAGAAACCGCAAGAGCCAAATCCTTGAAAATTTCTAAAACTAAAAAAAAAATTCTAAAACTAAATATTTATATATACATACATACAGGTCTCAGCATAAATGAAGGCTACATCCCTCGCTGTTTATAACAAAACTTGTGTGTTCAAAACCGAATGTGCCTGTTTGGATAATTTGCATCTAAATGGAAATTTTAATGTTTTGATAACGCATTTCTAAACACACATACGAACATATTATGAACATACATAAGTTCACTCACAGAAACTTACATACATACATATGGATGGTCTCAAGTAGAAAGGCCTTAACTCAAATAATTGTAACTTTACAAGAGAAGGTAAAACATAATAGAAATTGTAATATTCACAATGGAAATTTTTTTGTAAAACTGTTTGTAAAAGCGCTATTTTTTACAATATTATATATATATATTTATGAGAAGATGTATTTGTGTGAAATGTATTAGAATCACTGAAAAAGTCAATTTCGTAAAAACACGAGTTAGGGCCTTTCTACCTGAGATCATCGATATATACATGCTTAACACCACAAAAAAAACAATCATATTCGTCCTTATTAACCCCATTCCAACTTAGAATCTGTTCATTTGTTAAGACAGAAAATAAAATGCACAAATATTTTCAATCTATAACTAATAAATTTAAGTACGAGTACTTTCATCGATATTTTATGAAAATAAATTGAATTTTTGGAAAAAGCATTTATTTGTATGCATACCCAGTAAAAAAAGACAATCCAAAAAAGTCATGAAAATGTAGAGTTTGCGATCTGGAAGTAGTGCAAATTTCGATCCGATCTAATGATTTTTACATAGGGTTGTCATTGCAAGAAGTTCTCTTTTTCGATGCCTTGTCACCGAATTGGAAGCGATTTTAAGAAAAATGTACTTTTTTGTGTTCTTTGATAATATTTTCATCTAGGAAAAATGGTTAATAGTTACCTATTTTAAAAACTATTTTCTTTTTATAGTAATTTAAACGCGAAACAGTATTCTCATGTAAATTTAAGCAAATAACTTCAAAATTTTAGACCAAAATTAATTCATAAGTTTCTTGAAAAATATCGATTTTTTTAAAATTCTGGTGAGTAATTTCTAAAACTATACAGGACTTACAAGGTTCTGTATGACAAAAATAAACTTCTACTTGGTTTTCTACTAACTATCGGCAAATTAAAAATATCGAATTTTTAGAAGCAATGAAAATGTAGTTCCTTTAGAATGACTTCCAATTTTTTTTACTGGGTACATGTGCATATATGTATGTGTTTTTGTTTAATTAGGATTTGGTGTTCAAAAACAATCTACAAGGGACAGAAACAACAATAAAATTTTTTATATAGATTTCGCTAGTTTTGATACACCCAAACAATTTTTGTTTTATGTTTTGGTAGGCCAGAAGCAGCTAAATAAATGGCAAAAGTACTATTGCCAAAATTCCTACAGAAATTTAAATTGAAAGAGTATGACTGGACTTCGTCTTTCTAGGCATCAGTTTAGTGATTAAAAGAACTTAAACTTAAGTTCAAAACGAAATTGCTTCTTGCTTAATTTTTGTGTTCAATGAATTGTATAAATATAAAATAAAAATACTTTTAGTAACTTACAACATTAAATAAATAGCATACAATTGCTATTTATTCTTTATTAATCAATCAACATACCTATCCCTTTGTTCATTTTTTGTTTTTTACTTAACATACTCATAGAATATTTTCACTCACTCCATAGAATATTTTCTAAAAATTCCATTAACAAGTCCTAGGATATCAGTTGAGCTGACCCCCAATGTGCAATTCGAAAAACGTGTTAAACACAAAACCAATAGATGTTTATAAATATTTACGAATTTCCAGGACATGCATTATCACACTCAAGCATGCAGTTTTTGTTTTTGAAATTTTTGCAATTATTTCCTTTCTACTTGTGTATTTTTGTACGCAGCACAGTGTCGTCATTGGAAATGACAACTGACCAAATATCGAATAAGTTATACTTTTTAAATAAATATGGTATGTTTTCTAATATGTCTTCAAGTAAATGATTTTTTCTTTGAAGCAATTATAAGACTGCCTGTCATATAACATGGACGCTAAAAATGCCAACAAAGGAAACTTTTAAATTTGGTAGAAATTTTCTACCATATATATATATAGATCGTTTAGTTCCTATAAGGAGCATAGGAGCTCAACAAAAGCATTCCAATCGTTTCTGTTTGATGCTAGGCTTTAAGCTTTTTCTTGTCTGTGAAGACTCTGCCTCTACTTGTCTTTGCCAAGTGTGGGCAGGTCGTCCTCTCCTTCTGCTACCTTGCAAATTGCAGTCAATGGCATTGCGGGTGACGTCTTCGGGTAGTCATCGTAATGAGTGGCCAATCCATCTCAAGGTGTTCACGTCTTTTGCCACCATATTCCATATTTCACATTCATAGAGGAGCACAGACTTCACGCAAGAACTGAATATTGTTGTATTAGTGTTACTGTGTTAGTAGTTACTGTGTTTAGTTGGCCGAACACTTGCCGAGCTCCCATGAAGCGATTTGAAATGTCTTGGGAAGAGCCTCCAGTGTTCACTTCACGTCTTCGAGTTTGATGTTCTGGATAGTTAATAGTTGGTTGGATGTGGCGTTTGGATTGTTCTGGATAGCTAATGGTCGGTTGGATGTTGCGTTTGCTTACTCACAAAACTTTCGTCTTGTTTATGTTTATTTTTAATCCTGCCTTTGTAGCTTCTGGCTTTACCATTTTGAGGCTTTCCGCCATGTCGGAGTGACTGTGTGTTAGAAGGCATTGTGACAAATTTAACCAGTATATACTAATGAGATATCTTTTGATTCAGACACGTGTTTATTAAGTTCAATAGTTTCCAATAATATTGTATTCTTTAAGTTTGCCTATTTGTTAAATACGAAACTAATTAACTTAATAAACACGTGTCTGAAGCAAAAAATTTTGCATTAGTATTTACTGGTTACGCTTTTTTGGGCAAATATTTGTCAAGTGTAACCGTAGCTTTACACAGCAAAAAAAAAAGGAAATCCATCACAACTTCTTGCCATATAAAGGATATTTTTTTATAGATGTATGAAGTTTTATGTTGGCTGCTATTTTATCAGTTGTCAGGTGATCTGTGTTTAGTTTGGTTTCGCATTTCAACATGAATAGACTGACGCCTGAATAAGAGGTCTACTATATTATTCGAAACATAAAGCAATTGTTTTTGAAATGCAATGTTAATAACACGCGAATTCTAAAGCATTTTCCTTCGTTTTGAAATACAGAGTAAACCCCCAAAGCTTCCAAATTGTGCAAATTTATTTTGAAAATCATGATTCTGTTCAAAATACGTATCGCGCACTGTGTCCATTTTACGGTCAACATTGTCGTCCATCACAGCAATTAATTCGATTAAATATAGAACATTTTTGCACCACGTTTACTTCAAATGATAGTACGTATATAAAGAGACGTCATACAGTGCGTATAGAAGAAATCGTTTCTGCTGTAGAGCGTAGAGTAGAAGAAGATCCGAATCAGTCTAACCTCCGCTATTGATCCATAATTACTGAATTATTTGTTCATCAATTGAACAAACGTGATGTGCAGGAGCTGTGGTTTCAACAAAACAGCACACCATATCACACAGCTTGTGCCACAATTGATTTATTGAAAGGAACGTTTGGTAACCGTATAGTTTCACGTTTCGGACTCGTGAATCGGCCTCCAAGATCATGCGATGTAACTCCGTTAGACTATTTTCTGTTGGGATATGTGAAATCACTAGTCTACGCCAATAAACCCGACATTATAGATCACTTGGAGGAGAACATTTGCCACATTTTTGCCAATATACGGCCACAAATATTGGAAAAAGTATTCGAAAATTGGATCTTTAGATCAGACGACGTCCGAGCCAGCCGTAGCTATCATACGCCAGAAGTAATATTTAAATTATAGTGCAAGAAGATTATCTTTCGAATAAAGTAAATTTCATGTCAATTTAAAGAAATCATCTTTGTTTCAAACTTAATACCTGAATTAAAAACACCTGAATTAAAAGCAACTTTCATCACTCGCTTACAAACCACAATACATAAAATGAAAAAAAAAATTATAGAATTTGATTTTTTAATAGATTACGCGAACATGTTTCCAAATAAACAAAGTAAATAAATCTCAGGAATCGATTATTTTAGTCTCACGCGTTTTTAAAACCATTAAGTTAGTAATCCACCAAAAATGCTTCCATACCCGATAACGTTTTTTCCCGACTGCGCAACGCAAAGAAGGGTATTGTGCTTATCAGCCTATGTGTGTATGTATGTGTGTTCCATTGCGGTAATCAATTTGGCTTAATACCGAGAGTGTCACTAAAGATATGTCAGTTGTCAAAATTCAATGTGGCGGCCAACAGACGCCATTTTGTAAATATGAAAAAATAAAAAGTCGTCAGGTATTTTAAAATCATCTTTGGGTTTCTGTTATGAATTTTCATTTCAAAGTTATACGCAATCAGTTTTTTTGTATAGATACTTGTTTGGAATTGTTTGCTGGATATATTTTATTTTTAGACAGATACTCTTTTTATACCCTTTACCAACAAAAATGGTAAAAGGGTATATATAGGTTTGTCATTCCGTTTGTAATTTCTATAATATCCATAAGCGACACATAAAATATATATATTCTGGATCCTTATGCATATGGAAGACGAATAAGCGATGTCCGTCTGTCCGTCTGTCTGTACGTGAAATCGGTTTTCCGAAGCTCCCAGAAAAGCTAGAGACTTCGTTCTTGGACTGGTGTGTCAGAAATTTTCCAAAATATATTGGTATTGAAATTCAGCAAAATCGAGCAGACGATTGCCGAGCTGGAAAAATTAAACTTTATTTTGCCATATAAAAGTAACTACCGAAAACAAATTTTTATTTTTTTAATAAATAAACTTATTTTACACTTCAGTACGACTAAAATTGGTATTTTAAATTAAAAAAATATGAAAAAATTACAAAGACGTTTCCAGGGTTGGAAAACTTTAACTTTTTGTGTTATGTAAAATTAACTATGTCTAAAACTATATTAGTATTTTCTCGAGAGCCGTAAGAGCTACAGACCTGAAATTTGGACACAGTATGTAGACCTTTGGCCGCTACAACAGCAAATACATGAGAATTGGAAATTAAAGGGTGTTCCAAAACGAGCAACGAAAAATGTTAAAATCCCATGTAATATACATACAATTGTATATATGTATGTATATACACTTGAAATTTGTAAGTTTGGTGAATTTTTATACAGACAACAAAAATGATTACTAAAATTTCCAAAAATTTAAATTAAAGGGTGTTGCATCAGTTAATGCAATTTTGACTATGCAATTTTGACAACTTGCTGTATCTTGGAAACCGTAAGAGCAAAACTCTTGAAATTTTCAAAAACGGTAAAACTAAAAAAACAAAAAATTATAAAATCGCCAAACCGAAAAAAATCGCCAAATCAAAAAAAAATCGCCAAAACGAAAAAAAGCACCAAATTAAAAAAATTTCTAAAGTTAAAATAAATCGCATAAAACGGAAGAATTGCTAAAATGAAAAAAAAATCGCCAAAATGAAAGAAAATCGCTAAAACGAAAAAAAATCGCCAAAATTAAAAAAATCGCCAAAACGAAAAAAAAAACCTAAAAAACAGACGAAAATTGCCAAAATGAAAAAAAATCGCCAAAATGAAAAGAAACAAAAAAAAAATAAAAAAATCGCCTAAATAAAAATAAGCACAAAAACAAAAAAAATCGCCAAAATGAAAAAAATCGCCAAAACGAAAAAAAACCTTAAAACATACAAAAATCGCCAAAATGAAAAAAATCGCCAAAATGAAAAAAATCGCCAAAACGAAAAAACTTAAAAAAATCGCCAAAATGAAAAAAAGAAAAAAAAATCGCCTAAATAAAAGTAAACCCAAAAAGAAAAAAAATCGCCAAAATGAAAAAAAAAATCGTCAAAATAGGAAAAATCTCCAAAATGAAGAAAAGCCCAAAAACAGAAAAATATTGCCAAAATGAAAAAACCTCCAAAAACTGAAAAAATCGCCAAAACAAGAAAAAAGCGACAAAACTAAAAAAATGGTTTAAGCTGAAAAAAACTTCAAAAAAGCCTACCTTTCGTGCGCGATTCAAAGTCGCACTTTACTGAATTTTTTAATATTAAAGGAATTAAACGAAACAAGGTTCTTTCTTATTTCGTTTTTGCTTCGTTCACTTAACATATTTTATGTATTTTTTAAAGAACTAGATTGGTATCAATAATCAAAAAAATCCAAAATTATGACTCCAGGGTTGGAAAACTCACACTTTTTGTGTTATGTAAAATTAAATAGGTCTAAAAATTTTTTTCTTTTTCTTTATAAATTGAATATATTTTATGCTTCTGAAAGAAAAGTTTGGCGTATGAAATTTGAAAAATGAAAATTATAGCTACAAAGATGGAAACTTTAAAAAAATTATAAATTTTTTTACAAAACAAATATGTATGTATGTGTCTGTATACTATATATATGTACATACGTTGGTAAAGGGTATATAAGATTCGGCACAGCCGAATATAGCACTCTTACTTGTTAAGACTCCGACATCACGCATATGATGAATATATAACGATATATCTTTTTTCCATACCATAAATTTCTCACTACTTTTGGCAACACTACCATTTTCTCAAGTCATAGGACTAGTACGTTTGGATGATTTGCCACCAAATTTTCTTTAGAGTGCCTGGTGACCATCAGTCACATGTAAATTACTGTATAGGTATTATCAATCTCAACAACGAAGAGGTTGATTTTGAGTCAAAAATCATTACGAGTGATGAGGCGCATTTTCATTGAAGCGGTAACGTCAACATACAAAATATTCGTTTCGGGTACACAAAATCCACGTATGAAGCACTCAAAGCCTCTCTTTGACGAGGCGTTCACACTGAAAGAGTGATTGCACCATATTTTATTTAAGGATGCTAACGGAAATACAATTGCTATTAATGGAGAATGATACAGGACCATGATAAACAAGTTTTTAGTAAAGGAGTCGTATGAGCGAGACTTGCTAAATATGTAATTTGAACAAGGCAGTGCAACGAGGCGTTCACACGGAAGGAGTGATTGCACCATATTAAGTTTGAGAACGCTAACGGCAATACAATTGCTGTTAATGGCGAATGATGACTATGATAAATGAGCGAGACTTGGTTAATATATAATTTCAACAAGACAGTGTAACTGCACACGCAGCAGGAGCCACAATGCATACTGTAAAGGAAACATTTCCTGGGCGGTTAATCTCCCGTTTGAGGATTTGACAGGTCCTGAAATATCACCCGATTTAACCATGTAGACTTCATTCTTTGGAGTTAATTCAAGTCGCGGGCTTATGGCAACAAGTCCCAGACAATTGCAGCCTTTAAGGAATGCGATTAGTTATCAGCGAAAACCTTGTGAAAAGTCATGGAAAATGCAATAAAACCAATAAAACGCAAGTGTGTTTCAACACTGGCAGCCAGTTAGCGGATATCATGTTTTATACTGAACAAAAAAAAAATTAAAGCTACAAATGAAGATTTCCTTCAAACACTTTATTTAGTAAAAAAAATTATTAAAAAATTGAATGATTAATGTTTAGTTTACACAATGCAAGCATGCGACTTGTCTAGAAAAAAATATTTTAGCATGAAAATTCCAGGGCTTTTCTTTTCTCTTCGAATTATTGAGTACACCCCCTTAAAAATATCTTTCAATCATTTAATGAAGTAGTAAAATATATTATGATGGCTCGACAGGAGGACTCTTTGACGTCTCTCTTTTCATGAAATATAATTTCTTTTAAGAACACTAGGAAATGTAACATAACGTACGCCTTAGATTTGAGATAATCATGCAAGAAAGAGTCCATAAAGGTCTATAGGAGTTAAATCAAGACCAGAGGCAAATTTTCTAGGGAAGTCAAGTCTCTGACTGGCATGCTGAGGGTTTTATTTTTGTGCAAATTGGATTTTATAGGAATACAGCATAACTTCCTGTTTCCACAAAGCGGACGGTCGACTTGAGTAGAAAATGTATACGAAAAACACTCTTCATGTAAATAGCACTTGCTCCCACCCATCCACGTTTTCCAGCCTTCTTATAGGTAATGCACATATTTATAATTGGTCAGCAAATAACAAAGCTAAAGAGTTACATATAAAAATAAATCCGAATTGGGAATATTATTTTTTCAAAGTGGTTGAAAATCTTTTGAATCTTTTTTACAATGAAAAAATTCTAAATAGTACAAAAAATGTTTTGATACTTAGAGCATTTAATTTTCATGTTTTTCACAGCCTCTGAACACTGTGCGTATTGTTATAAGGCCACTGTGACTGTGTCTGTCAACCAAGCCCAACCATTTGAACACAGCAGAAACTCAACTAATGGGCAGGTGGGGTAGAATTTTTGTTGCCTCTCCAATTGAGAGCATATTTACAAATGTACTCTTGTGTATTGTTGTTAAAAATACCCACTGAAAAGCAGCAGCATGTTAGTACAGCACAATCATAAATTGTTACATCAAAAATAACATTATTTTAAGGACATACTCGAAGGAGTGAGTATGAGTGATAAAATAAACACTCATAGGCTTGTTAAATTTTAATAATGAATACTACGAGTAGTTTTAAGTGCCATATAAAATAATTGGCTGTACTTATTTATCTATAGTTATAACTACATATTATCCTTAAGTAAAAAAACTAAAACTAAAACTATTCATTAGAATATCATAAGTTTATATATATATGTATATCATTAACTGAAAGAAATTTTATTGAAATTTGTATAATAAGTATTTTTTATTTTGTTAGCCAGCAAGAAATATCGGAACTAATTCCAAAGGTTTACCACTTTCATTGCATACAAATCACTGCAGGGAGTCTACTCTGTGTTTCGAAACGAAAGAAAATGCTTTCGAATTTGTATATTATTAGCATTGCAATTCAAAAGCAGTTGCTTTCGTTTCGCATTACAGAGTAGACCCCCAGGTACTGAAATTATTATTCTAAGCTGTTGTTTATATCAAAAAATGTCCCCAACAACCTTTTAAGTGCATATTACGCACTTATTTGGATCACTTCCCTCCTTTGACAACCATGTGTTAAATTAAAAGATGTTTTAACCAGAAATGGAACTACTTGGAACTGAGTTCATCAATAATGTAACTAATGATTTATGTTTGCTTGGTATTAATATAAAACGTGCACCTTATGCAAAATAATAGTTTTACAATGAATATACACGAATTTGTAAACATATTCCAGGATATGCAAAATACTTAAATTTTGTGAAAAAAAGTTATAGTCAAGTGAATTTTAAACTCCAGTTATTTTTCTAAAAATTAAAAAACGAAGTTCATTTTTAGAATCAATTCGAAGTTAATTTTTAGAATTAATAAATTTTTCTCAATATATATTTCATTAAAATCTGGAATTACTCAAATAAATACTGTCATTATTATTGATGGCATTAGTAACAAGATGCTGATGAATTTGCCTCATATTGCAATAAGAATCTTGCTATTTATTTTTAATGCAATTTTACGAATGCAGTATTTTCCACATAACTGGAAACTTGCCAAGATTAAAATGATTCCAAAGCCAGGCAAAGATGTTACCAAGGCTGAGTCATATAGGCCTATAAGCTTACTTTCAACAATTTCAAAGCTTTTCGAAAAGCTGCTCATGACTAAATTGTCCACAATTTTAGCTGATAGTGGGTGCATCCCGGACCATCAATTTGGCTTTAGAAGTCAGCATAGCACTATTGAGCAAACGCATAGATTGGTTCAAGTTTTAAGGAGGACATTTGAAGAAAAAAGTATTGTTCTGCCCTTTTTATTGATGTTTCTCAGGCATTTGATAAAGTATGGCACGAAGGCCTGGTTTTAAAACTGAAGACATACCTACCAATAAACATACAAAAGCTTTTGGAAAGTTATATCCTTGATAGGAAATTTACTGTTGTGGAAGGAGACTTCATGAGTGTACCCGAGTCTATATCTTCTGGTGTGCAACAGGGTAGTATTCTGGGGCCAGTCTTGTATCTAATTTATACTTGTGATATGCCTGTGAGCAATAACATCAACACTTCTACATTTGCCGATGATACAGCCTGTTTGAGTATTCACAAAAATCCTGATGAGGCATCCCGCAATCTCCAAGCACACATTACCCAGCTTGAAATATGGTTGAACTTATGGAGAATTAAAGTAAATGAACAAAAGTGTGTTCATATAACGTTTACCCTAAGAAAAGATACCTGTTCCCCCATTCGAATCAACAATCAAAATATTCCTCAACATTCTCAAGTGAAATACCTTGGAATACACTTTGATCGAAGGCTTACATGGAAATATCATATTGACTCTAAGTTAACCCAAATGAAACTTAAATTAACTCAAATATATTGGTTAATTGGCAGAAATTCAACACTCAGCCTAGACTGCATACTTTTGATATACAAGTCGCTTTTGAAGCCCATATGGTGCTATGGAATTCAGCTGTGGGGCACTGCTTCAGCTTCAAATGTCGAGAGAATCCAACGAAGGCAAAACAAAATTTTACGTTTGATAACATCTGCTCCATGGTACGTTAAAAATTCAAATATTCATCGTGATTTAAATATGCCACTAGTGACTGAAGAAATTGCAAAATACGCAGGCAAATATTTAACTAAACTCGAGTCACATCCTAATCCGCTTGCCCGTAATATTTTGAGCTTTACTGGACACATCCGCTTAAAAAAAAGGGACACAAGGGCTCTTATACCCAACACTCCAGATGGGACTGCTTAAGAATACTTCTTTTTGATTATCACTACTTATGTATTATTTATAACTATCACTAAGCTTATGTCCGATATTGGTCGGGCCTAATAATTATATTTAGATTTAAGATTTGATTACTTATTGTTAGTTCATTTTTGAAGATACAATAAATAAAAATGTATATGAAAAAAAAAAAAAAAAAATTATTATTTATATAAAATAATTAGATCAAAAAGTAAAACTCATTACTTTGTAATTCATTAAAAGACTACTACTATCCATAATAAAATTTCGAAAAGTTTTTTCTGGGCGACTACCTTATTCGAAAAGATCTACAATATTTGTATTTAATGGGATCGCATATTGTAGAAATTATCCTCGAAATGACAAACAATTTTTGGTGAAAGATATAAAAATAAATCGTTTGCCAAACAAAAAACAAAACTAAATACCGAAATTGTTTTCATTGCTTTTTTATAACTCTATTCTGACTTCAATATGTCAAAAATATAATAGCCATGTTTATATGAGAATGATTATTTTGACAACAGCAAAGCAACACGGCGGCAGGTGGTTACTTGTGCTGATTTTGTCCCCTGCAGAAAATTTGGTGACAATTGATCCAAACGTACTCGTCCTATAACTGGAGAAAATGTGGGTGTTATCAAAAGTCCTATCGTTTAAATGGTGACATATTGACCATTTTCGTGGTGTATCGTCTTGATCTTGAGCCAATTTAATTCGGACTCGGTCTAGTATTGTAGTAAACTGCACTGAACATGTTCGATGTGGCCGAACACAGGACCTATCAAATAGTGTAAATATAATGTTAATTGCTCCCTTCAATGTGACTCTGGGATCAGTCCCGTAACTATACTTAGATATTAACCTAAGCTTAAATGGTATTTATACTTTTGAAATATGAGTGGCCCTGTGGTCGAGTGGGTGGGTAGTGTGCCAGCCTGTCATGCACGAGGTTGTCGGTTCGAATCTCAAAAAATTTTCAGATTAAAAATAAAATTAAAAAAAATGTCATTGCATTTGTAACAATAAAAAAATATATAAGCGTTAATTGTTACAGTTAAATGTCGAAATTTTATTTATAAATAATTTATATTATTATACATCGAATAGGTGCCTATGGGATAGTTCAGTGACAAGTCACAAGGTGCATACAAAGTATCAATTAACCCCATCCTAGGCCATCCCCATGTATAAGTGACTGGTCCGCTTCATAGGAAGTGTTAGAACTCGGACTGGTCCCTATCACTTGGGGACCGGTCACGTGACTAGTCTTGTGTCAGTACCATTTCCTGCAGGGTCACTATAGTCCAATTAAACTAATTTATATTTTTGTTAGCGACAATGATCAAACATATTGTAAAAAAATTTAAAATTAATGATAGCTTAGGCCCTTTTCAGATTAGGCAACTTTACTTGCGCAAGTCTTGTGTTTGTGGGTGTGAGAGGAAAGGTCGGTTTGAAGGGGAAAGAATTGCCGAGACTTGAGTACAGACTTGCTTGTACTTGGCAATTCTGTACTTCTACTTGGCAATTATGTATATTCAAGTATATCATTAACTAAATTACTTTTTTCTTCAACTTCCATTGTATACACCAAATTTAAAACCACCTTCACAATTACAATGAATATAAAAATGAAACAAAACGTCAACAAATTAAGAAAATTCAAGCATAATAAAATTAAACTTGCTCAACAAAGTTGCTGAATGTGAACATAAAAGCAAGTTCAAAAGAAAAAAAATAAAAATGAAAATTATACTTGCGCAATTAAAGTTAACTAATCTGAAAAGGGCCTTACAATTATTTCATAATATTTAAAGGAAATTTCAAAATTTATGTAAAGAAATTAATTGAATATATTTTATACTTATGCGTGATATCAGCACATTTTGAAACAGTAATTTTATATTTATAAATGTCCAATATTTGAATATCAAGTGAAACTGTCTCCAAAACAATCACGTAACAAGCAACAAGGTGACAAACGTTGCTAGCGGCATTTGAAGTTACGTATTCGTGTAGTCTGCCGTGGTGAATGTGTTTATTGCATTATGCCAATATACTTGAATTTCTAGTACCCACTTGAACTGAGATTCGATAAAAACGGATGCTCATTAAAGCGAAGAAATTTCGAAACAAAATTGTCCGATATTTGTTCGCAAACCTTACAAAATTTGAATGTTCGCTAAAGCTTCGAACTTCGAACTTCTCTCGATAGTTTTTCGAATATGCGACGGTAGCCGAGTGGATGTGTGCTAGTGTGTTAGAATGGAACTAACATGTTCAAATTCTACAGCGTAAGTTAAGGTGTTCAAAAATTAAATTAAATAAGTAAGTTAAAATAAATAAATTAAAAAATAAAAAATTACTTTTTACTTTTTCTGCTGTTTTTGCGATATCGAAATTAGTACGATATTCTCTCACTTTTGATATGCTAGCGAAACTTTGATTTCGAAGGTCTTTTGGGGCAAAACTGAGCGACAGGTGAACTTTTTTCGATTCATGTCTTAGTGTCACTCTCTATAGTTTTAGACGGTAAATATTCGAGATATATATGAAATCGATATCAATAACGAAAGTCCTGGTCAACTGGGTATACTATGTATTCTTACGAGGAAAAGTTTTCTAGTATATGTTTATCTTCTCATTTTCCCCTTTGATAATATATCACCTAAAAGTATTTTTAAAAATATTCGCCTTAAAAATCTACTATAAATGTCGCCATATTTAAGCTTGTAACTTAACCTTTAGTTTCATACTTCCTTGAAACTCTAATTATAATTGGACTGTGTTAATTTGAAAATAAAGTTAAATAACAACCATAAATTATAATAGCCCTATTCACAATCTTGTGCAAATGCTCTTGCATCGTAGCATGTGCAAAATGGTATAGTATATTGATACTCACCACCAGTGTTGTCAGATTTATTTTCAGCCTCCTCGCCAAATGACTTGTCGAATATCGCCAAATATCGCCAATATAATAAAACATTAAATTTTAGCTACAAAAATATTTTTATTATGTAATTGCATTGCAAATATCGTTAAATTTTAAATTCAGTAGGTATCGTAAAACATAAAAAATATGTTGTTTAAAGCGGCGCACCCACTTGCAATATATCTGTGGCAAAAAGGAAAAGTGCTTAAGTCGAGATAAGCAAATTTTGAGTTAATGGTACGTCCGTAATCTGGTCAAAATCTCAATTTATTAGTGTGATTTTTCATGAAGTTATAGCACTATGACTTCGACTTATTTTTTTTAGACTTCTAATCTCATTTGGAATAATATCTTAATTAAGGTTATAATATGGTATATTTCAACTCAAATATCTTACGTATAGTGTGTAAAACGATGATTGGTTAAAAAAATAAAGGTTAACAGAAAATTTCCTAATTTATCTGTAAAAAAAATAAATTTCTGAAAATTGACTTGAAACCTTAAAAGTGCTCTCCTGTAAAAGAGTAAAATATGACTTAAGCAATTTTTCCTTATTGCCACAGATATGTAATTGTGCAATTTTTCGTATTGTACAATAATATCGCCAATGTGTATGTCATATTCGAAGGTAACACAATATACACATTGGCAAATATCAAAAGACTTCTGATTTTTATTGTACAATCAAGGGAATTGTGTAATGTGGTGGCAACATTTTTCAATGTTGTTTACTTTTTCAATGTCAGGAATATTGGGCAATATTTTCTTTGCAATAATATTGCAAAGTATTTAAATTAACATATAAAAAGTACTGGCGTATAAAAGACTTAAAAATAACTTATTGCAGAAATCAATCTTAATAGGATAAATTGAACTTGAACACCAAGATCAAAATTATTATTTAAATCTTGTGATAAAACGGAATTAACGTTCACTTAAATGTGTGTTAAAGTACACATATCATATCCTTGAAGTAGTAAGTGCCAGCAGCATCGTCATAATAATACAATTTAGGCGAGAACTCTTTCAGCCTTTTCCTGCTTCATTATCAAAATGTTGGTTCCAATTTATAAAAGGAAGTTTTCTTAACTGTGTTGTGTAAACATCAAATGAGATTTTTTGTTCCATAATTTTTTTTAACTTCTTGAGTTTCAGATAAAGACTCACAACATTTAGAATTTTTTGCACGAAATATTTTATGTTGGAGAAAAAATTGCTTTATTACTACGTTTATACGCGCACTATTTGCAAATAAAATTATTTGCAAATAAATTAACTCACTGTTTATACGGCTTAGCAAAAGTACACAAACTTGGTAGCACTTCTATAGAAAGCTTACTTATGTTGAGCAAAAAATAGTGTAAATGCACAAAATATTAAATAATTATTTGTTTTAATTGTCATTATTTGCTTCTATCAATGTTTTTTGTTGCAATATTTGTCCATTTATTGTTTTTGTTATCAAACATTTGTAAGCGTGGCAACCTTAGGCATTTTATTTGCAAATAGTGCGTTAATCGTGAATAGTTTTCTGAATTAGTAAGTCGCAATAAAAACAATAATATGACAACAATTTACTGTTTTATTTGCAAATAAGCCCTACGTATAAACGTAGTATATATAATCATATTTTTTAACATTATTCTATTTTATTGAAATCTTAAAAATATAGCCAAAAATATCGCCAAAAATATCGCCAAGGAGTTCAAATATCGCCAAGTAAATCGCCAATCGCCATTTCAAAATTTTCATCGCCAAAACCAAATTTTTGTCGCCACGTTTGGCGAGATATCGCCATATCTGACAACACTGCTCACCACTAAGAATTGTTAAGTGGTGAGTATCAATATAATATAACATTTTGCACATGCTACGATGCAATACCATTTGCACAAGATTGTGAATTGGGCTAATATCTTAAAGTGAGTACATTATGCTGTTGCTTGGTATTTGTTTTTTCCAGCAAACTAACTAATCACATTTGTTGCTGCGGGAATTGTTCTACTGACACTTATTGTTTAACCTGCCTGCGTTTATGTATGTATGTGACTCTGGATAATTTGATTTGTATGTTTGTGCGTTGAAAGGATATATGAAAACTTTTGTAAATGTATTGAAATGAGTTCTGTCATAAGTTGACCGAGAAAATTATAAAAAAAAAAATTGCCACACTGATACACTAAACTTTCTGAGATTGTTAAAAGTGCACATGCCACAAAATGCACACCAATGCAGATGGAATTACTAATAGTAATATTGTCTCATTAACTGACCTCACAGGTGTGTGCATATGAAAATAATTGCTCACAAATATCCTTGTTTTCATAGAGATCAAAATCGTATCATAATAAAAGGCCGACCAGCTACATTATAAATGAGTCTTAAATATTCTGTGGAAAATATTTAGTATATTTAAATGCGTCCTCAAAATAAATACGCCATAAGATGATTCTTTTAATAATAAAACTGTCAACAAAAACTTTATGGAAAATTAACAAGTTAAATAATGCATATGGGTAATTCCGTTGTGACGGGTGGGACCAAAATGCTCTCAATTCTTGTTATATTTCACAAATAAACAATTTATAATTTAACTAAAGGCACGGATCCCAAAAATGTTAATCTTTAAAGCATTTAGCAATAGGTAGACACTGAAAGAACTTGATTTATGCTCAGAGTGGCCAATAGAAGACTGTGACGGGTATCAGATCTTACAAATCTGAATTTAGAATATATAGTGAAAAATCTTCCGTAGAACGCAGTAAATTGTTCAAAAAACTTTTGATTGTCCATTGACATTCCCCCAGGAGGATCTATAGTAGATCACGGGTGTTGGCAATCCCGGGGCCCCAGCTAGGGTAATGTTGATTTTTCCCTTGACGTACCTTTGATACATTACCCATAGAACTTATGTGTTACTACCCAATCTCTGGCAACAGAGCAATGGATGTGCACATATTTATAAAAAGAAACAGGTCTGTTATGTCAATCAGGTGCAGCATTACCTGAAACTTCCCTAAGTTCAAAAGACAATAGATTGGAAGCCTTTTGCAATGGCACTTGGAGACAAGCATCTGGTGGCTTGTCTATAGTACCACGGCTGCCGGTTACCCGACAGCAAGGCTGCTATAGGAGTTTGAGTGTATGTACCGGTCGTCAGGATCCTTTGCTAAAAGGTCGATTTCATTCTACACCACGGGTTTAAAGGAATGATGTTGAGCAGTGTGGAGTATGCATTGAATACCTGATGGCATAGGCATACGTCCAGCTCTGATGAGTGAGCACGCAATTTGGCTAGCAGCGTGAAAACTTGGAGAATCTTACGTAGTGGCTGTTGGTTGCCACCAAAATTGCTGGGAAAATAGTCTTGGCAATGATAGTGGTTGGTGTGATAAGTACTGTGATCGAAGATTGCAATCTATGTGCTCATGGAGTGACGCTTAGTGCATTCTAAGGGTGCATGGGGGTGATAGTTGGCATCTTACCTACACACGGTATTTACACCACCGTGAGATAAGGCCATAAAGGCAGGTGCTCACGTTAATCTGAAACACATCTGTCCATTTTCATTTATTTATTAAAAAGTTGGGAAATTCAACTTAAAAATATGAACGCATCACATTAATTGAATAATTTTAAATACAATATAAAATGTATATTGAGATACTTAAAAATAAATTAAGTAAATAAATAAATAGTGTAAATTAATATTTTTCCATACTGAAATAAAAAATTTCAACAAAGCTAGACTTTCGTTAATGTTTCTTATTAATTGAATATGGTTTTTATTGATTTTAAGCTGTTTGTTTTTTACCTGGGTTAGAAGTCGTAAACAAAAAATTTCTGAGGTTGCTGGGTTAACGGTTAAAATATCGGGCAATATTAATTAAAAATGATTTTTCAAAAGATATTCTAGGAATAATAACCCATGGGTTCCGTACACAGAGAAAATAGTGCCTACTAAATACCTCATAAAATAGAACAAAATTAATAAGAAATCTCTATGTTTTTTTTCAATAAATAAATCTTATTAATTTCATAGGGAAAACCTTTTTGAAAAAATCAAGAAGAAGTCCTCTAGTTTTTATTAGGTTATCTTATTGATTTTTTCAATAAGGTTTTCTTTTTGTTTTTATTAGGCGACCTAATAAAAAATAAATAAAAAATTGTGTCTTTATTCTCTGTACTTATGTATTTAAATTCTATACCATATACATATGTATCTATGTATGTATGTAGTATATTGTAGATGTTATTTATTTATACATACATACATACACATTAGGTTATATTCCTAACTAACTTACTCACCAAGTATTGAACCAGCAAACTTCTGACTGATAGACAAGCACTCTAACCAATATGCTAACAAGCAGCCTGAATAACCATTGAAATTATCGTGCAAACATTCTTATACAAAAATAAAAAAGGTCATGAAAAAAACTGTCTCTATTTCTATTTATATATAACGGGTGTTTTTTTAGAGGTATAGAACTTCGAATTGAAATAAAACACAAGAAAATCGCTTTAATGTCCATCAATTTGGCTTTATTGGAAGGATAATTTTATGCCATTAATGTTTAAATATGATTTCGGGCATGTGGCCGCCGCGGCTGGCTCGAATAAAGCCAATTCTACAGGTCCAATTTTCAACCACTTTTTCGAGCATATGGGGCCGTATGTTGGCAATAACGCCACGAATGTTGGCTTCCAAGTCCCCTAACGTTTCTGGTTTGTTGGCGTAGACGAGCGACTTCACATATCCCCAAAGAAAATAATCCAATGGTGTCAAATCACACGATCTTGGTGGCCAATTGACAGGTCCATTCCGCGAAATTATGCGCTCATCGAATGTTTCCTTCAATAAATCGATTGTGACGTGCGCTGTGTGGCATGTAGCGCCGTCTTGTTGGAACCACAACTCATCCACATTCAAAATCTTCAAAATCTTCCATAAAGTTGATGGACAAAGCTCCAATTGCTGTGCACGGTGGCGAATCGATTCATTCGGGTCCTCTTCAACACTTTGCTCTACAGCGGCAATTGTTTCTTCGGTGCGCACTGTTCGACGTCTCTGCGGATGCGTATTATCACATAGAGTAAACGTAGTGCGAAAACGATTCATGGTTAACCGAATTAATTGCTCTGATGGACGATTATGTCGACCATAAAATGGACGGAGCTTGCGGTAAACTTCGCGAACTGAACCATTATTTTCGAAATAAATTTGCACGATTTGCAAGCGTTGTTTTTTTGTCAACCTGTTCATGATTAAATGGCAAACCAAACTAAATATTAATCACTTGACAGCTGACAAAATGGCCGCCAGTTAAAAAAGTGATGCCAACTTAAAGTTCTATACCTCAATAAAAAACACCCATCATAAAATAACAAGACACCTCATAAAATCAGGAAGATTTCCTTATTAAAAAAATCAATAAGATGCTTTACACATAATCATATAGGAACCTTTTTAAAAAAATCAATAAGGTAACCAAATAAAATCAATAAGAAATCCCTATAGTTTACAATTTATAAGAAAAACTGATAGAATCAAGAAATTTTTCTCTATGGATTTTTTTTTGGTGCCAAAAATAACTTAAATTGATTAAAAAGTTGTGAATAATAAGATTTCTTCTTGATTTTATATGGTGTTCTTCTTGATAAAATTAATAAGATTTACCACATAAAAACAATAAGGAATCTCTATGAAAAAATCTTCGTTTCTTTTGTAACCTAATAAAATCAAGAAGAAAACCTTTTTAAATAAATCAATAGGGTAACCTAATAAAATCAATAAGAAATCCCTATAGTTTACAATTTAAAAGAAAACCTAATAGAATCAAGAAATTTTTCTCTATGGATTTTTTTGGTGCCAAAAATAACTTAAATTGATTAAAAAGTTGTGAATAATAAGATTTCTTCTTGATTTTATGTCGTTTTCTTCTTGACAAAATTAATAAGATTTACCACATAAAAACAGTAAGGAATCTCTATGAAAAAATCTTCGTTTCTTTCTGCTGAGATACCCGTCAGCCTAAAAACGTTTCATAAGAAAATCTTCTTGATTCTATGATGCAGTTTTTTTCTCTGTTACGAAAATTTATTGGATTGCTACTTCCAATGACACCGCAGACAAATATTAGGTTCCTAAAAACAAGAAAGTTTTAAAACGAGTAGCCAATAAGCTGACATACAAATTCATAAATATGGTCACGAAAACCAATATTATATACGAAACGAACGAATCTTATTGACAATCCATTTCAGTTTTGACACGTTGGATGCATTTGCATCGGAAACAGCCTCGAGCCCCTTTAGAGCCAGAGGCATTAGTTAGGCGTGAGCTGGTCTTACTTACGCAAAACGCCAAAGATTTTACCATGCAAAATGCTAAAATGAAGACTGAATGAAAGCCTATTATCAACAATAACATCCAGTGCCAAAATACTATTATCAAAATCGATAGTTATTCCATCTAAACTTATAACAAAATCAAAGACAAAACGTGACGATTTACTAAAACTAATGGCTTTTGTTTTGGCAATATTTAATGGAAGTGAATTGGTTAGAGTCCATTGGAGAACACGTTTTAAACCAAAACTAATATTGTTTTCCAGCACATCAGAAAAATCACGTTCACATTTAAATAATAGAAAAACGTCATCTGCACAAATGAGAGCTCTACAAAGATGGGAGATGACACAATCACTAAGATTATTGATTTATTTCATTATTAATTCCCATATTTCTACTATTTTACATTGGTATCAATAAAACTGAATTTATCAAATAAAAAAATTGTGTTTTTAATCCAATTTACTTCCTAACCATAAATTTGGCCACCCTTTATGTGCCCTTAATTATGAAAATGGTGTAAGTCATATGCTTCGAAATATTAATTAAACAAATCTAAAAAAAACTGCAATAAATATTTTTTAAAATAAAACTGTAAATGAATATGTTGTTTAATATAAAAATGTTTTTCGATTTATTAAATTTTAAAATTTAAAGTACAAAATATATCTACCAAAGAAATATATGACTTAAACCACTTTCATAATTAAGGGCAAATATGTACTCGTTCTACCCTACGGTGCTGGTAAATTGTCTGTTTATTCTTCGAGTCATTCTGTGTACCTAAATGAACATTTTCATTTTTACCTTGTTAAAAGTTTTTTTTTTTTTTTTTTTTTTTTTTTTAATAGTATATTTATTTATTGTATCTTCAAAAATGAACTAACAATAAGTAAAAAAAGTGACCGACAAATAGTGATAAGGATAACTGAACTTCATTCAACAATATAAATATTGATTCTAAAAAAGCAAAAGAAAAATTTTATAAAAAATAATATGAACAAGTAAGAGTGCTATATTCGGCTGTGCCGAATCTTATATACCCTTTACCAACGTACGTACATATATATAGTATACAGACACATACATACATATTTGTTTTGTAAAAAAATTATATTTTTTTTCTCTAAAACAATTAATAGTAAGTGATCTTTCAGTATTTTTCGATTAAAGAATTTGATTCAATTATTTTATTTTCGATATTAGCAATAGTTGAATATTTTACTCTACATTCTGTGGTTAAGATATATTTTACATTCACTCTTATTTCAGTCAACATCGACGTCACGTCAATACATTACCAAAATATTGGGGCTTGTTTACTCGCTCTCGAGATGTTCAAAAACCGTGCTGCTATTTAATAACTCTAAAATAGTCTAACTTGTTTTATATTTCCCCGTATTTAATAATCATTGATGTTGCAAAACTGCTTAGTGTCTTGATTTAAATTTCCCATTGCAAATGGTATATATCGTGGTATTATGTAAACGTTTTATTCCTACAGGATTTGTTTGAAATTTGTTCAGCAGAAAGGAAAGGTATCAGGAAAATGAAACGGAACATGTCCTTTATGTCTTTAGCGATAAATTTTAGTTTTATCTCCATTTACTAAAAATTAATAGTTATTATGCTAAGAGCACAATAAGCACAAACCTTCGTTTATACTTCAATTAGTTTAGATATCCATAAAAAAATTAACCATGTATAAAAAATATTGAGTAATGATTTTCCTAAAACATGAAATCTGTTTAACTGAAAAAAAAAATATTTTTGGTTATTTTTTTACCGAAACTTTTTTTAAGCTCCAACCCTGGAACCATTTTTCTGAGTTTTTTTTTTATAAAATATAGAATATATGTAATTACCAAAGTAATAATTAGTTTTATATACTAGAAAAAATTTAAGCTTTCCAGCTCTGGAGCTATGTTTTTTATTTTTCTAATTTCTACGCCAAACTATTTCATTCTAAGTCATAAAGTATATAAAACTTGCAAACAAAAAGAAAAAACTAACTTGACCTAGTTACTTTTGTAAAAAAACAATAAATTTAGCAACCTTTTCTGATTTAAAAAATTAATAAAGTGTGTTAAGTGAACAAAGAAATAAAAAAAAATTAATTTTATACCTTAATATCAAAAAAAATCAAAGTTTCCATCTTTGGAGCTGTAATTTTCATTTTTAAAATTTTATACGCCAAACTTTTTTTTCAGAAGCATAAAATATATTCAATTTATAAAGGAAAAGAAAAAAATTTGTAGACCTATTTAATTTTACATAACACAAAAAGTGTAAGTTTTCCAACCATGGAATCATAATTTAGGATTTTTCTAATTCCTTATACCAATCTAATGCTTTAACAAATTACATAAAATATGTTAAGTGAACAAAGAAAAAACTTAGTTTAATATAATTCCTTAAATTTTAAAAATTTCAGTAAAGTGCGACTTTGACTCGCGCACGAAGGGTTCCGTACATTCGGTTTTGCGCATTTTTTAATGAGGCTTTTTTGCTTATTTGAAGTTTTTTTTTTCAGTTAAAACGATTTTTTCAATTTTGTCGCTTTTTTCTCATTTTGGCGATTATTTTCTGTTTTGGGGGGTTTATTTTCATTTTGAAGATTTTTTTCATTTTGGCGATTCTTTTTCCATTTTGGCGATTTTTTTCTATTTTGGGTTTTTTTTTCATTTTGGCGACTTTTTCCTGTTTATGTTTTTTTTCATTTTGACGATTTTTTCTGTTATTTGGGGTTTTTTTCGTTTTGGCGATTTTTTTTTTCATTTTGGCGACTTTTTTTTCATTTTGGCGATTTTTTTCTGTTTTTTGGGGTTTTTTTCGTTTTGGCGATTTTTTTTCATTTTGGCAATTTTTTTTTATTTTGGCGATTTTTTTCTGTTTTTGGGCTTTTTTTTCATTTTGGCGATTTTTTTCTGTTATTTGGGGTTTTTTTCGTTTTGGCGATTTTTTTTCATTTTGGCGACTTTTTTTTTCATTTTGGCGATTTTTTTCTGTTTTTTGGGCTTTTTTTCATTTTGGAGATTTTTGCTTGTTTTGGAGTTTTTTTCATTTAGGCGATTTTTTTCGGTTTTTTTTAGGGCTTTTTTTATTTTGGAGATTTTTTTAATTTTAACGATTTTTTTTCATTTTGGCGTTTTTTTTTTCATTTTGGCGATTTGTTTTCATTTTTGGTTTTTTTCTCATTTTGTTTAAGTTAAATTTTTTTTAATTTTAGTGTTAATTTTTGTAGTCTGTATAAAAATACACTAACCTTACAAATTTCAAGTGTATAGACATACATACATACAATTGTATGTATATTACATAAGATTTTAAAATTTTTCGTTGCTAATTTTGGAACACCCTTTAATTTCCAATTCTCATGTATTTGTTGTTGTAGCGGCCAAAGGTCTACACACTGTGTCCAAATTTCAGGTCTCTAGCTCTTACGGTTCTCGAGAAAATACCCTGACATAGTTTTAGACATAGTTAATTTTACATAACACAAAAAGTTAAAGTTTTCCAACCCTGGAAACGTCTTTTTAATTTTTTTATATTTTTTTAATTTAAAATACCAATTTTAGTCGTACTGAAGTGTAAAATAAGTTCATTTATTAAAAAAAAATAAAAATTTGTTTTCGGTAGTTACTTTTATATGGCAAAATAAAGTTTCAGCTTTCCAGCTCTGCAATCGTCTGCCCGATTTTGCTGAATTTCAATACCAATCTATTTTGTAAAATTTCCGACACACCAATCCAAGAACGAAGTCTCTAGCTCTTCTGGGAGCTTCGTTTTGGCGATTTTATTTTTGTTTTGGCGATTTTTTTTGGTTTGGTGATTTTATAATTTTGGGATTTTTTTGTTTTACCGTTTCTGAAAATTTCAAGAGTTTGGCTCTTACGGTTTCCAAGATAAAGCAAATTATCAAAGTTACTTAGTCAAAATTGCATTAACTGATGACATACCCTTTAATTGAAATTATTTAAATTTAAGTGTTAATTGTTATAGCCTGTACAAAAATTTACTAACTTTACAAATTTAAAGTGTATATACATACATACAATTGTTTGTATATTATAAGGGACTTTAACATTTTTCATTGCTGGTTTTGGAACACCTTTTAATTTTTAACTCTCATGTATATTTTGTTGCAGCGCTCAAAGGTCTACACACTGTGTCCAAATTTCAGGTCCGTAGCTCTTACCGTTCTCGAGAAAACACCCTGTGATAGACAGACGGACAGCGTAGCAAAAACAACAGCGTTCCTTTTCACCTTTGGTGTACGGAACCCTAAAAAAATTCAAAGTTTCCATCTCTGGAGGTGTGGTTTTCATTTTTCTAATTATTTATGCCAAACTTTTATTTCAAAAGCATAGAATATATTTAAATTAAAAGAAAGAGAAAAAAAAATTAATTATTCCTTGTTGCTTTTATATATAAAAAAAGTGTAAGTTTCCCAACCCTGGAATCGTCACTTTAAATTTCTTTTTAATTTGAAATACCAATTTTATTTGTACTGTAGTATAAAATAAGTTTATTTATAAAATAAATAAAACAAGTAAGAGTGCTATATTCGGCTGTGCCGAATCTTATATACCCTTTACCAACGTGCGTACATATATATAGTATACAGACACATACATACATATTTGTTTTGTGAAAAAATTTATAATTTTTTTCTCTAAAGCAATTAATAGTAAGTGACCTTTCAGTATTTTTGATTAAAGAATTTGATTCAATTATTTTATTTTCGATATTAGCAATTGTTGAATATTTTACTCTACACTCTGTGGTTAAGATATATTTTACATTCACTCTTATTTCAGTCAACATCGACGTCACGTCAATACATTACCAAAATATTGGGGCTTGTTTACTCGCTCTCGAGATGTTCAAAAACCGTTCTGCTATTTAATAACTCTAAAATATTCTTAGTATTGCACCTCCATACCAAGTAAACTAACTTGTTTTATATTTTCCCGTATTTAATAATCATTGATGTTGCAAAGCTGCTTAGTGTCTTGATTTAAAGTTCCCATTGCAAATGATATACATCGTGGTATTATGTAAACGTTTTATTCCTACAGGATTTTTTTGAAATTTGTTCAGCAGAAAGGAAAGGTATCAGGAAAATGAAACGGAACATGTCCTTTAATTTATCCTTAGCGATAAATTTTAGTTTTATCTCTATTTACTAAAAATTAATAGTTATTATGCTGAGAGCACAATAAGCACAAACCTTCGTTTATACTTCAATTAGATTAGATATCCATAAAAAAATTAAACATCTATAAAAAATCTGGAGTAATGATATTTCTAAAACATGAAATCTGTTTAACTGAAAAAAAATATTTTTGGTTATTTTTTTTACCGAAACTTTTTTTAAGCTCTAACCCTGGAACCATTTTTCTGCGTTTCTTTATAAAATATAGAATATATGTAATAACCAAAGAAATAATTAGTTTTATATACCAGAAAAAATTTAAGTTTTCCACCTCTGGAGCTATGTTTTTCTTTTTTCTAATTTCTATGCCAAACTATTTCATTCTAAGTCATAAAGTATATAAAACTTGTAAACAAAAAGAAAAAACTAACTTGACCTAGTTACTTTTGTAAAAAAAACAATAACTTACCAACCCTGGCATCAACCTTTTAGATTTTTCTGATTTAAAAAATTAATAAAGTGTGTTAAGTAATTAAGTAAATAAGAAAAAATTTAGTTTCATTTAATTCCTTTAATATTAAAAAATTCAGTAAAGTGCGACTTTGACTCGCGCACGAAGGCTTCCGTCCATTCGGTTCTGAGCATTTTTTAATGTGGCTTTTTTGCTTTTTTGAAGTTTTTTTCAGTTTCAATGATTATTTCAGTTTTGTCGCTTTTTTCTCATTTTGGCGATTGAAGAAAAGCCCAAGAACAGAAAAAAATCGCCAAAATGAAGAAAACCTAAAAAACAGAGAAAAAACGTTAAAACGAGAAAAAAGCGACAAAACTGAAAAAATCGTTTAAGCTGAAAAACACTTCAAAAAAGCAAAATAGCCTGCCTTTCGTGCGCGATTCAAAGTCGCACTTTACTGAATTTTTTAATATTAAAGGAATTAAATGAAACTAAGTTTTTCCTTATATCGTTTTTGTTTTGTTCACTTAACATATTTTATGTATTTTTTTAAAGAACTAGATTGGTATCAATAATCTTTAAAAAAATTATAAATTTTTTTACAAAACAAATATGTATGTATGTGTCTGTATACTATATATATATGTACGTACGTTGGTAAAGGGTATATAAGATTCGGCACAGCCGAATATAGCACTCTTACTTGTTTTAAATCAATTTAGCTGAATGGGTCGCAAAAAATCCTGACAACTCTGTTTCCTATTTAAACTTTTGGAGACACGAAAAAAACACACGATCTCTGCTTTTTGTTCAACAAATTTTCCTATACACGGAACGGTTTGCAAAATAAATCATAAAAACAAATCTTTAAATTATTATAAATATTATTAATTTATAAACTCTTTTAAATTTTTAATACTTTTTAGTTGTATATTTAAAGATTTAACCGAAAACCCAAACAAAACCATACGCGCAATAACAATTTTTGTGGAAACTAAAAAGAACACTTTAAGCGGTCTAGACACGGTCAAAATGCTTGCTGAGATTGGTTATAGTATGAGTGGAAATTTGTTAGGATGTGTGACACCAACGACGCTTGATGAAAAATCAAAAAATTTTGATTTTTGGCATGCTTGCTGTCACTTTTTATATACGAGTATGTGTTAACCCGTCAAGCACGAACAAATTTTCATTATAATTTTATTTCCATTGTATACGGTTGCTAACAAATCGGAATTAAAAGAAGAAAAACATAAATTTGACTGGTGAAGAAGTGTTGGCACTTTTTATTTCACTTTTCTCTTTCTTTTGTAAATAGTGCTGCCATTATTTTTATTAAATTTCTTTATTTAGACATTTTTATATATTTTTTTAATCCAAACGAACAGAACAAAATCAAAATCAAAATGAATGCTTGATGGGCCATCAAGCATGGTAACATCAAGCCGACAAGCACACGTACACGAACTTGACAGCGAGCATTTTGACCGTGTCTAGACCGCTTTAATATCTGATTTTATTCATCAATGCAAGAGACACTTGGAAGTCCAAGGTTGCTTAAGTTTGATAAGAAATTTGACAATTTGAAAAATCCCAACCAGCGTTGTTTTTGTGATTTGAAATTAGTTGGAAATTTTGGAAAAGGGAACAGATTCATCAAAAAACGTGTGTGAGAGGGGGAGGTAGCAACAACAGCTACAAAGAATAAGCAAATGTAGGAAACAGAGAGGAAAAAGCAGGGTTGTTAAGTCTGATAATTTAACACCAAACACGAAAAGTAGTTTCGTCTTTTTCACAACCAAACCTTGATCTGGCAATTAATTAATAGTGATGTAGGAATTTTTTAAATCTTTAATGTACAATACACGCTCGCAAATTATAAACACTTTGTTCTTAAGACAATTCGAATTTCGGATTTTTTTCTAGAAAAATAATGTTAAATCTGATCATAAATATTATAATAAAACCACTTTTAGTTTATATTTTGATTAAATTTACAAAAAGGATTACGAAACATAACAATTCAGTTTATTTTCATCATATATGTACAAATGGAAATGTATGCTTAAAAGTACCTAAAAACGCTATTTTTTTCAGTTTTCTACCATCTAATAATTTTTATATGGATTTATATCGCTTGAAAAAATAATTATTCATGAACATACGCCCTGAAAAAAGTTTTTGAAAAAAAATGCAATTCAAAGCTTTGTATTTATACTAATTTCAAGCAATTTTTGGCATTTTACTTTAGACAAAAATAATTTGTTGGCATTTTGTGTAAATTATCTTAAATATTACCCCTTTTAGGCACGGAAAGCTTACTTTGCACAGTCTTAATTCAGCTGGGATAAATACAGAAAGATATAGTATTCCGCCCTCTTTTTTTAACACAGCTGAATTAAGACTTTCCAAAATAAACTTTAGGTGTCTAAAAGGTTTATATCTGAAGAGCAATACAAGAAACAATTGCCTATTTTGGTCGCCACTATTTCACCCCTTAGTAGTTTTATAATATGCATGTATGTAAGTATGAGTACATACATACATGCGTATACATTTTGCTTAAGAAAAACACATTCGCCCGCTGAAAACTGCCTGCTCCTCAACAAATTTTCCTACAGACGGATCCTGTTGCAAAACAAATCCGAGGCCCACATATATTAGTAATTAATATGTAAAGTATGTATTAATTTCTATGAATTAATATATGTATATTTCTAACCTTTTTAACTTGTATATTTAAAGATTTAACCGAGAACCCGTACAAAACCATACGCCCAATAAAAATTTTCTTGGAAAGTAAAAATAACCCTGCAAAATCTAAGCAGGTGTTGTGAATGGAAAAGCTGAGTTTATATCTTGGTAAAATACATATTTAGAAATCCAAGTTTGCTAAGAAATTTTAAAATTAGAAAACCTCAGCCAGTGCTGTTTTTTGTAATTTGGCAATAATTGTAGAATAAATGTCGCCCTTAAAGTTAATTCGGGTGGAAGTTTTGGAAAAGGAAACAGATTGATCAAAGAGCAGTGTGAGAGAGGGCGATAGCAACAATATCTAAGAAAGAAAACGAAAATTTAGCAAGAGTCAGAAAAAACGGGGTTGCAAAATTTGATAATTTAACTATATTCTTATGAATTGAATAGGCTAAAGTTCGTAACGCTTTTCAAGCCAAATTACATGTGATAATTATTAATGAACAAATAACATCAAAGTTAGTTGTAAATATTTTGACAACAACACATAGTTTAACGGAACAGCCAGCCGTTTTCGAAGGCCACTAAACCTTCCTCATCAGCGTTCTTCTGTGTTTTGGTCCACTGTGTGTGGTGTCAGTTGATGTAGATGTCTGCCCTATATACGAAACTTTATTGCAAATGGAATATGTGAATTGGTTTGATTCATTGCACTTCAATTTGCTCATGTCTTTTTGTAATGAACAAAGTGGACAAAAATACAGAAGAACACTGATGAGGAAGGTTTAGTGGCCTTCGAAAACGGCTGGCTGTTCCGTTCAACTATGTGTTGTTGTCAGAATATTTACAACTAACTTTGATGTTATTTGTTCATTAATAATTATCACATGTAATTTGGCTTGAAAAGCGTTACGAACTTTAGCCTATTCAATTCATAAAAATATAGAAACAAATACAGTTCGAAAAATAATAATTAAATTAACTGATAATTTAACGTCAAGCGCTTTTTTTCCCCACCAAATCTTGAATTGGCAATTTATTAATAGTGATCTAGGAATTTTTCGATTTTTCATGTATTTTTAATGGATAATTTATTTCTATTCGGGTAAAATTATAAGAACTTTTCTTACTTTAATATCGAATTTGATCATTTAATTCATCCTGTGATAGTGTAGTAAAACTCGTCTCGTTTAAAAATATAATAAGCAGTGCACCCGGTAAGTAACCCCAATTCAGGTGAGTTGCTTATAAAATACTTAATATGAAAATTATGGTCAAAAGTCAATTCTTTAAAAACGATATTTTTGAGTTTTCTAGTCTTTGTTAATTTTTTTTATCGTTACTTGCTCAGATGAAATCTAAAGCCATGCCACTAAAAAAATATTCATAATCCCTTTTTCTGATGAGTTATTGGATTTTACATCAAACACAAATTTTGTTTAGTTCTTTTCCTGTCCTATAAAATTTAAAAAAGTGAAGTTAAGTGATTTTGCATTTCAGCTAACGATTGAACTAAATTGAAATAAGAAATTATTAACAAATATACGTTTTAAAAAAGCTTTTGAAAAACATTCAATTTAAAACTTTGTGCTTAAACCATTGGGCATATTCATAAGACGTAGCTGTTAACCTCAACAGTTGTGAAATTGTTGGCAACTGTTGGTCCCAAATAGTTACGTCTTAGAAACGGCTTGATGGCTACGATTTAATTTTATATCTTTATTTCGTTATTTTATCGTTTTTGTAATGTAAAATTTAACAAATATTTACTCCTGCTACCCAACAAAGCATATAACAACATAATTCTATTCGATCAGCTGTTCAGGCTGAGCAAAACATGACTATAGGTACCGAAAAAATTTTATGATGCAAAATTACTCAACTGTTGAGTGGAGCGGAACTACTCAACTATAAGCTTCTAAGAAAAACACTCAATGGTTGCACCACAGCTACGTCTTATGAATGCACCCATTAAAAGATAAACTAAGGATTTCAATTATTTTGAAGGTGATTCTGATTCTATATTAAATGATTTTACTTATTTAGAATATAATTTCGCAGAAGCAATATTATAAGATCTGAAAAAGAGTTACTAAAAAAATTCATATTATTTACTAATACATACTTATGTCCACAAGCAAATTCTTTCAGTAGAGCCAAAAAAAGTTATTTTCAAGGTTATTTAAAACAAGGTGGAAGTTGTATTGCTGCTTTCGAAAAAAAATTTTTGTACATGCATCCATATTTTTTAAAACGTTCCTAGATCTCAAAAAAGCATTAAAAATATAACAATTACATCGACTTTTATTAAAATTTAATTTAGCGCGTCGGAAAATAGCGCGTTTTGGCTATAAATTTTTTTCAATGCTGTAACTTAGCGTGTTCTAGCGCATTTTGAGAAGAAGAATAGCGTGTTTCGGTTATAAATAGTTGGCAAATCTTGAATTGGCAATTTATTAATAGTGATCTAGGAATTTATTCAATTTTTCATGTATTTTTAAGGGATTATTTATTTCTATTCCGGTATTTTATCGTATTTGTAATGTAAAATTTAACAAATATTTACTCCTGCCACCTAACAAAGCATATCGAAGCATAATTCTATTCGATCATATGTTCAGGCTGAGCAAAACATGTTGACTAGAGGTACCGAAAAAATTTTATGATACAAAATTACTCAACTGTTGAGTGGAGCGGAACTAATCAGCTATAAGCTTCTAAGACAAATACTCAACGGTTGCGCAACAGCTACGTCTTATTAATGGGCCCATTTTTGCATATGACTTTTGATAGAATTCAGTTTCCGGTATTTTATTTTAAATAATTTTAAATTTCTGAAAAGCAATACAAGAACAAGTAAGAGTGCTATATTCGGCTGTGCCGAATCTTATATACCCTTTACCAACGTACGTACATATATATAGTATACAGACACGTACATACATATTTGTTTTGTGAAAAAATTTATCATTTTTTTAAAGTTTCCATCTTTGGAGCTATAATTTTCATTTTTCAAATTTCATACACCAAAATTTTCTTTCAGAAGCATAAAATATATTCAATTTATAAAAAAAAGAAAAAAATTTTTAGACCTATTTAATTTTACATAACACAAAAAGTGTAAGTTTTCCAACCCTGGAGTCATAATTTTGGATTTTTCTGATTATTGATACCAATCTAGTTCTTTAAAAAATACATAAAATATGTTAAGTGAAAAAAGCAAGAACGAAATAAGCAAAAACTTAGTTTCATTTAATTCCTTTAATATTAAAAAAATCAGTTAAGTGCGACTTTGAATCGAGCACGAAAGGAAGGTTTTTTGCTTTTTTGAAGTTTTTTTCAGTTAAAACGATTTTCTCAGTTTTGTCGCTTTTTTCTCGTTTTGGCGATTTTGTCTGTTTTTGGAGGTTTTTTTCATTTTGGCGATTTTTTTCTGTTGTTGGGCTTTTCTTCATTTTGGAGATTTTTCTCATTTTGACGATTTTTTCTGTTTTTTGGGTTTTTTTCGCAATTTTTTGGTGATTTTTTTGTTTTTTTTTCGTTTTGGTGATTTTTTTCATTTTGGTGATTTTTTTCATTTTGGCGATTTTTTTTTCATTTTGGCAATTTTTTTCTTTTTTCTATGTTTTTTTTCGTTTTAGTGATTTTTTTCATTTTGACGATTTTTTTTTCATTTTGGCGATTTTTTTTCATTTTGGCGATTGTTTTTCATTTTGGCGATTTTATTCTGTTTTTTAGTTTTTTTTCGTTTTGGCAATTTTTTTCTTTTTTTGGCGATATTTTTCATTTTGGCGATTTTTTTTTAATTTTAGCAATTTTTTCGTTTTTTTGCGATTTATTTTAGTCTTAAAAATTTTCTTTTAGTTTAGTGCTTTTTTTCATTTTGGCGATTTTTTTTCTGTTTTTTTTGGGTTTTTTTCGTTTTGGTGATTTTTTTCATTTTGGCGATTTTTTTCTGTTTTTAGGTTTTTTTTTCGTTTTGGTGATTTTTTTCATTTTGGCGATTTTTTTTTCATTTTGGCGATTTTCTTTCATTTTGGCGATTTTTGTTTTCATTTTAGCAATTTTTCCGTTTTTTTACGATTTATTTTAGTCTTAGAAATTTTTTTTTAATTTGGTGCTTTTTTTCTTTTTGGCGATTTTTTTTCTTTTTTTGGCGATTTTTTTCGTTTTGGCGATTTTTTTTCATTTTGACGATTTTCTTCTGTTTTTTAGGGTTTTTTTTTCGTTTTGGTGATTTTTTTCATTTTGGGTATTTTTTTTCATTTTGGCGATTTTTTTCTGTTTTAGGTTTTTTTTCGTTTTGGCGAATTTTTTTCATTTTAGCAATTTTTCCGTTTTTTTGCGATTTATTTTAGTTTTATAAATTTTTTTTTAATTTGGTGCTTTTTCTCGTTTTGGCGATTTTTTTCCAGTTTTTGGCTTTTTTTCATTTTAGCGATTTTTTTATTCACTTTGGCGATTTTTTTCTGTTTTTTAGGGTTTTTTTTCGTTTTGGTGATTTTTTTTCATTATGGCGATTTTCATTTTGGCCATTTTTTTCTGTTTTTTAGGTTTTTTTTCGTTTTTTAGGTTTTTTTTGCGATTTATTTTAGTTTTATAAATTTTTTTTTTAGTTTGGTGCTTTTTTTCGTTTTGGCGATATTTTTTCTGTTTTTGGCTTTTTTTCATTTTGGCGATTTTTTTGTTTTTTGGGGTTTTTTTCGTTTTGGCGATTTTTTTCATTTTGGCGATTTTTTTTTTCATTTTGGCGATTTTTTTCTGTTTTTTAGGGTTTTTTTTCGTTTTGGTGATTTTTTTTCATTATGGCGATTTTCATTTTGGCGATTTTCTTTCATTTTGGCGATTTTTGTTTTCATTTTAGCAATTTTTCCGTTTTTTTTTTGCGATTTATTTCAGTCTTAGAATTTTTTTTAATTTGGTGCTTTTTTTCGTTTTGGCGATTTTTTCTTGTTTTTGGCATTTTTTTCGGTTTGGCGATTTTATAATTTTTTATTTTTTCAGTTTTACCGTTTTTGAAAATTTCAAGAGTTTTGCTCTTACGGTTTCCAAGATACAGCAAATTGTCAAAATTACATAGTCAAAATTGCATTAACTGATGGAACACCCTTTAATTTAAATTTTTTTAAATTTTTGTATTAATTTTTGTAGTCTGTATAAAAATACACTAACCTTACAAATTTCAAGTGTATATACATACAATTGTATATATACTACTTGGGATTTTAAAATTTTTCGTTGCTCGTTTTGGAACACCCTTTAATTTCCAATTATCATGTATTTGTTGTTGTAGCGGCCAAAGGTCTACATACTGTATCCAAATTTCAGGTCTGTAGCTCTTACGGTTCTCGAGAAAATACTAATATAGTTTTAGACATAGTTAATTTTACATAACACAAAAAGTTACAGTTTTCCAACCCTGGAAACGTTTTTTTAATTTTTTTATATTTTTTTAATTTAAAATACCAGTTGTAATCGTACTGATGTGTAAAATAAGTTTATTTATTAAAAAAAATAAAAATTTGTTTTCGGGAGTTACTTTTATATGGCAAAATGAAGTTTAAGTTTTCCAGCTCTGCAAACGTCTGCCCGATTTTGCTGAATTTCAATACCAATCTATTTTGGAAAATTTCTGACACACCAGTCCAAGAACGAAGTCTCTAGCTCTTCTGGGAGCTTCGGAAAACCGATTTCACGTACAGACAGACGGACAGACGGACAGACGGACAGACGGACAGACGGACAGACGGACAGACGGACAGACGGACAGACGGACAGACGGACAGACGGACATCGCTTATTCGTCTTCCCTATGCATAAGGATCCAGAATATATATATTTTATGGATCGCTTATTGATATTATAGAAATTACAAACGGAATGACAAACCTATATATACCCTTTTACCATTTTTGTGGTAAAGGGTATAACAATTACCTGTGTTCGTAGACATTATTAGCTTTCATGAACATGAATACATACGTATAGATGTATGTATGTATGTGTGTATGTGTGTGCATGCATTACACGCTCATACAAAAATTTTTTGCTTGACAAAACTACGCACGCACTCACCATTAGCCACTAAAAAAAACACTTTTCTATTTAATAATTCAGACTCACGAAAAGAATACACCACCGTCCTCCTTTCTGGTCAACAAATTTTGCCGCACACGGATCTATTTGCAAAACAAATCATAAGCACAAATATATTTATTATTATTTAAAGTGTGTATTTATTTCTATGAATTTTTAAACACTTTTAAATTTCTGACACTTTTTACTTGTACATTTAAAGATTTAACCGAGAATCCGAATAAAGCCATACGCGCAATAAAATTTTTCGTGGAAACTAAAGAGTACACTGAAATTTCGTAGCAGGTTTTGTTAATGGAACAGCTGAGTTTATTTTTTTATTTAATTGAGACTCAGATGCTCAATGCTGCACAAGTTTGCTAAGAAATTTGACACATAAACACCCACCCAGTGTGTTGTTTTTGTAATTTGGCATTAGTTGCAGAATAAAGGTTGCCTTTTAAAAGCAATTTGGCTGGAAGTCTTGGAAAAGGAAACAGATTGATCAAAAATCAGTAGGAGAGAGGGAGACAGCAACAATATCCACGAAGAATAGGAAAATTTGGCAAGAGTAGTAAAAAGCAGGGTTGTTAAGTTTGATAATTTAACACCAAACGCGTGAAATTGGTTTAGCTTTTTTCACAACCAAACCTTGAAGTGGCAACTTAGGCTGAGTTTACATCTGGCACTTCTTGTGTGTCATTTGCCCAAAAAAAGCGTAACCAACTAATTACTAATGAAAAACTGTTTGATTCAGGCATGTATTTATTGATTTAAACAGTTTCTAATAATGTTGGATTCTATAAAACTGTCTATTAGTTAATTAAAGAATTATTTAACTTAATATATACATGTCTGAATTAAACAGTTTTTCATAAGTAATTAGTGGTTACGCTTTTTTTCCGCTTGTGTGGCATTTGGCCCGGTCTTACTCGTAATAATAATAATGATGGATGAAATTTTAAAATTTTCCATGTACAGTACACGCTCGCAAATTAAATACACTTTGTTCTTAAGACAATTCGAATTTCGGATTTTTTTCTAATTTTTGGACTGCTTTTTCTACAAAAATAAAGTTGATTCTGATCATAAAAATTGTAATTAAACCACTTTTAGTTTATATTTTGATTAAATTTATTAAATTAAAGCAATTCAGTTTATTTGCATCACATATGTATGTATGTACAAATGGAAATGTATGTTAAAAGTACCTAAAAACTTTATCAATTTTATACCATCGATTAAAAAAATTAAAAAATTAAAAAAATTTTGAGTAGTGACAAACAACTACAGTGAAACCTTTCATAACCGGCCACTCACCGTCTGGCATTTTTGTCCGGTTATTATAGGTGTCCGCTTATAGGAGTGGTAATTATTCTTTTATTTTAATTTTGGGTCTAGTCTAAAAATCTTGTCCGGTTACTAGAGGTGTTACGGTTATGGGAGGTGTCCGTTATGAGAGATTTCAATGTATTGATACTGTACTAATAACGCAAGTCTGTAACATAAAAACAAGCATAATGACATTTTATATTCTTCAAGAAGACTGTATTGCAAAAGAAATTGTTGCGGTCGTTAGAGATTTGTTCAATTAAGGCTAAGATTCACAGTATTTAGTTAACTAATGAAGGTGGTTTAACCAATGAAATTTATACGAAACATCTTTAGTTACATCACCGGCCTTAGTTAACTGTAGACTGTGAATTTGGACCTTACTGGTTTAACAAAAAAAAAAACCTGTTTGATAATTTTGAGTTGTGGCTATTTATGATTTAGTGTGCGATATGTACATGCTAAAGAAACTTTTTGGAAAAAAATGTAATTCAAAACTTTATATTTATACTAATTTATAGCCATTTTTGGCATTTTACTTTTGACAAAAATAGTTTGTTGGCATTTTGTTTAAATGATCTCTAATAGCTGAATAGCAATACAATCAACAATTACCTTCTTTTTCGTCGCCATTATATCGCCCCTTATTAGATTTAATATATGCAAGAAGGTAAGTATGCGCACATATGTACATTTGTATAGTTATAACACGGCCATACATACGTGAGTATATATTTTGCTTAATAAAAAGACACACTCGCCCGCTGAAAACTGCCTGCTGCTCAACATATTTTCCTACACACACGGATCCTTTTGCAAAATAGATCCGAAGCCCACATATATTTATTATTATCTAAAGTATTTATTAATTTCTATTAATTTACACTTTTCAATTTCTAAAGGCAGAATTACCCGACTGTAAATGTAGAACTGTAAATGTAAATGTGTCAGCTGATCGAATCTGTTGCAGGAAAAGCTATGCAAATGCTTACCTGACTGAAATGTCACGTAAATGTAATGTCTGAACCTGCAGAAAATAGAATTTCATGACGACGTTACGTGACATTTGTAGACAGTGATGGGATGTATGTATATTGAATGAGAGTGTGGCACAATAGCCCTAGTTTGGTACTTTTGTTTCTTTTGATAATTTAAGCTTTTGAGTTGCTAAATTTTTATACGTACATGACATATTTAATAAATTTAGTTTTCTAATAAAGTTTTTTTCTTTTTAAAATCTAACCAAAGACTGCCAATCGTATTTGTTTATTTTTTTGTTAATATACATATACATATATGTATGAATATGTAACATACATATAGTACATTTGTGCGAACTAACAGCATAAAACGCACAAAAACTATTTTTATTTAATAATACCAAAAAAAATTATAATATGTGCGTTTAATCATAACAATTCTAATGTTAATAAAAATATAAATATTTTTATAATTATAATACGATGTAATGTATGTATGTATACATATGAAGCTAAAATTGTAATTTCACTAAATATCAAAGTCATAACATTGTTTGTAAGTATAAAATAATGATTTGATACCATTTAAATAATTTTCGTACTTTTTCCACACAATCAAAAATAATGTGAAGACATTGAACTCCCATCAATGTTTCGAAACAGCTGTTGCCCATTTTATTTGAATTTGTTATACTGATAAACACCCAGCAAACAAAAAGTATTATATATGTGTTCTTGTTCAAAAATATACATATGTAAATGTATATTGTTTGTGATTAAAATTAATTATTATTAGTAGGTAGGGACATTAATAAGAAATGGATAAAACGATAAAGTGGATATATAATATTGTTTTTATATGATTGAGGTGCTACTGAAACCATAGGCATTCCTGGAAATTAAGAAGTCAAGCACTTCGTTGTTCCGATGAAATTGCTCAAAATCTGTTTTGCTACTTGTAGTTGTATGTAACGCTTAAGCGTTACAGCTGCTATTAAAATTATTACAATTGAGTTCTTTTACATAAAATAATAATTTTTAAAACCTCTAGGCACATTTTCATTATAAAAGATGTCTTATTTCAAAAACTCCATTACTTTTTTCCAACAGTATAAAAGAAAGTAAATTATAACAGCTTCAACGAAATTATGAAAGAAATCTTGAATTAATTGAAACATTACCATTTTATATATTATTAACTTATAAGCAGCAATGCATACATACATATGTATGTATGATCACACAATCACACATTTCAATCAAATTGAATTTAATTATATGAACTTTCACGTTTGACTTCAAATAACTCGCAATTTAAAATCAAAAATTATTGTTTGCTGGGCACAATGCAATTAGCATGTATGGATGTGTGCACAAGGAAGTTTTTTTGTTTGTGTCGAAAACACATGACACGTTTTTAAGCATTCTATAAGCGTTCAAACATTTACATTTACATTTACATTACATCTACGATTTCTACAGTCGGCTAACGAGGCCTTAACACTTTTAACTTGTATATTTAAAGATTTAACCGAAAACCCGTACAAAACCATACGCGCAATAAAAATTTTATTGGAAAGTAAAAAGAACCCTGAAAAATCTTATCAGCTGTGTGAGTGGAATAGCGTAATTTATGTCATGGCTAAATACACATTTAGAAATCCAAAGCAACTTAAGTTTGCTAAGAAATTTTACAATTAGAAAAACCCAGCCAGTGTTGGTTTTTATAATTTGCCAAAAGTTGCAAAATATATGTTGTAGAAGAAGAAGTTTTGGAAAATGAAATATATTGATCAAAAAGCAGTGTGAGAGAAGGAGATAGCAACTAACTATATCTGCGAAGAGAAAAAAAATCAAGCAATAGTGGGAAAAAGCAGGGTTGCCAAGTTTGATAATTTAACGCCAACCACATGGATTTTGTTTAGATTTTTCCACACCAAAACTTGAATTGGCAATTTATTAATAGTGACCTGGGAGTTTTTAAATTTTTCATGAATTTTTAAGAGATTTAGGATGCTTTTTTTCCTATTCACATAAAATTTAAAGACTTTGCCTTGCGTTAATGACCATCTTAATAATTTAATTCGTCCTGTGGTAGTGTAATAAAACTCGTTTCGTTTAAAAATATAATAAGCAGGGCACCCGGTAAGTAACCCCAATTCGAGTGAGTTGTTAAAAAAATCATTACTATGAAAATTATAGTTAAAAGTCAATACTTTGAAAACGATATTTTTTAAGTTTCCCAGCCTTTGTTAATTTTTGTATCGATACTTCCTCAGATGAAATGCAAAACCACGCCACTAACAAAAAATTCATAATCGCTTTTCCTGAAGAATTATTTCAAAAATTTTCTATTCTATTTAGATGAGTTAAAAAATTAAAATTATGAAAATTTACTTCAATCATTTGAATAATTTTGTTTGCTTTTTTTTCCTCTACTGATTTTACATTTCAGCTAACAGTTGAACTAAATTGAAATAACAAAATTTTAATAAATATGCGTTATAAGAAAAATTTTTGAAAAAAAATCAATTCACACAAGGTTTATAATAATTTTAAGCCATTTTTGCATATGACCTTGGATATAATTCATTTTTTTGGTATTTCATTTATATGATCTTAAATATCTGAAAAGCAATACAAAAACAATTAATTACCTGTGTTTGTGGACATTTTCATGAACATCCATACATACGTACGTATGTATGTATGAGTGTGCATGCATTACACGCTTATACATTATTTTATTGCTTGACAGAAATACACGCGCACGCACCATTAGCAAGGGTTGTCAGATACGGCGATTTCTCGCCAAACGTGGTGATTTTTCAACTTGTTTGGCGACTAAATTTTTGATTTGGCGACATGGCGATTTTTCTGGCGATAAATAAAGTAGTTGGCGATTTAATGGCTATTTTTTAATAAAATTGAATTTCATAATTTTAGTAATTCAGGAAAATTAGTTTGTTAAATGAGTAGTTTCAAAAATAAATCTTTCCAAAACTCGTCTGCAAGATATTTGGGTATGTTCTGTATTCCACGTGAAATTAAAAGGTGTGGAATTGCCATAGAATTGTTGTTATAAGTACATATTTTCAAGAACAATTCTATGGCAGTTCCACACCCTTTAATTTCACGTGGAATACAGAACATACCCGATTAAAGCAATTTGATTTTGATGATTTTTCTTAAATTAATTAATTAGTAATGAAATTTAAATTTAATAAAATAAATAAAAAAATTTTTTGGCGATTTGATTTCTGCTTTTGGCGATTTGCTGCTGAATTTTTATACGATTATTTTTTAAAAATTTATAACAAAAAAAAGTGTTGTATAAAAGCAAATTTATTATCAAATATATATTAAGAAAAACCACATAAAATCAATTTAAGCGATTTTTGGCAATTTTTAAAATCAATTTGGCGAAATAGCTCGGAAAAAATCTGACAACCCTGCCATTAGCCACTAAAAAAAGCACTTTTCTATTTAACAATTTGGTGGCACGAAGAAAAATATACGACCTCTCCTTTTGCTCAACAAATTTTGCCGCACACGGATCTATTTGTAAAACAAATCATAAGCACACATATATTTTATTATTATGTAAAGTATGTATTTATTTCTATGAATTTTTAAACACTTTTAAATTTCTGACACTTTTTACTTGTACATTTAAAGATTTAACCGAGAATCCGAACAAAACCATACGCGCAATAAAATTGTTCGTGGAAACTAAAAAGTACACTGAAATTTCGTAGCAGGTTTTGTTAATGGAACAGCTGAGTTTATTTCTTGATTAAATTGAGACTCAGAAGTTCAATGTTGCATAAGTTTGCTAAGAAATTTGACACATAAACACCCACCCAGTGTGTTGTTTTTGTAATTTGGCATTAGTTGCAGAATAAAGGTTGCCTTTTAAAAGCAATTTGGCTGGAAGTCTTGGAAAAGGAAACAGATTGATCAAAAAGCAGTATGAGAGAGGGAGATAGCAACAATATCCACGAAGAATAAGAAAATTTAGCAAAGAGTAGTAAAAAGCAGAGTTGCCATATTTATCAGTTTAACGCAATACTCTTGGATTATATTTAGCTTGTTCAACAACCACATTTTGAATTGGCTATTTATAGTGATAATGGAATGGAAAATCGAACCGTTTATTTTTAAACGATTTTAACCCTAGATTGGTATACATTCGACGATATGACTAAAACTGTTTTTATTTGAATGTTATCTTTTGTATCTGTACACGTAACGCTAAGATTTGCTCTACAGCTCTTGTCGATAGTCTTATCTCATTCAATATGACAACTAAACATATTCTTTATCATATTTTCGAAAATAAAAAACCCTTTGCCTGGTCGAGTATTAGCAAAATACTGCGTTATGATCTCGTAGTGGACCAAGCAACAAAAAGACACACAATTCCTGCATTAAAAGTTAATTTAAAAAGAAATATTAACTCGTATCAAAAAATTATAAAAATTTCGAGAAAAAAAGTAGCGATTGTAAACTTTGTCCATATAAAAAACGTCTTATGCCAGCCATACTCTACACAAGTTCACTGCACAAGTCTGGCACTGTACAGTGCGTTTGTGTAGTGTATGTATAGTAAGAGTTCACAACAAGACTTCCTAGAATTATACAAGGAATCACCAGCATTATGGCTAAATAAAATAAAAAATGCACAGTTTATTTGTATAGTGTGTATCACAAGCTTAGTTTACCCAGTGCCAGACTTGAGCACTAAACTTGTATAGTGTATGGCCGGCATTAGGACAAGAATTTTTGCCAAAAAGACATACGTAGCTGGCATAATATTGAATCTATCATTTCATTTTAAATTTATTGCAAAATTAGTTACCTCATTTGTTTTAAATTTTGTTTGAAGTACTTATTTAAAGGAAAAATATGTAATATGTATTCAAAATAAAAAAAAGTTGAATTTAAATTGCTTTTGTAACGACGAAAGTCGGGTGACCCTCTTTTTAGCCGTACAACCTTGAGAATGTCACCACATTTATGGGCCAAGCACCCGAAACCAATTTATTTTTCTTGTAATCAAAGTAATTTGTATTAATTATTACAATTGCATAATATCATTAATATTATCCCACATATTATTTTTGTTATAATAATAACATTATATTATTTAGTTAATCAATAATTTAGATGTACTCAGATGAGCAAACATATTCATTTGTTATTGAAACATCAATTTAAAACTAACGCATTTTTTTAGATGGAGTCGCCATCTATATGTAAATTATTGTACTATTACAAATAAGTTGACATTTTTAAACAACCATTATTTAGTAAGTTACGCTTTACGACAACTGAGTAATAGCAGATATTTTTGGGTATATAAGGAAGAATCTTATTATCAAAAAGGAGAGTCTGCTGCTAGCTGTCAGCAAGGTAAGAACACAAAGTTGAACGTGGTGTTACACATCCATCAGCATTGTACTTGCCTCTAAACACATCTAGTGGACAGACTTATAATAACACAACTAGTGTAGAATATTTGTCGCAGCTGTAGGTTGTGTGGTGTTACACATCCCGCCTGCACCTGTTATCGCTCTCCACGAGCACACCGCTCCTTCTGAGCAATTCCGTCGCGTTCTCACACGCGCAGTTTGTAGGTTGTGTGGTGTTACACATCCCACCTACATCTGTGTGCTAGTGACTGCGCTCCTCACGAGCACGCGTAATACCGCTCCCTCTGAGCATTTGTTTCTCGCGTTCTCACACGCGCAGCCTGTAGGTTGTGTGGTGTTACACATCCCGCCTGCATCTGCGTGCACAGTGACTGCGCTCTACACGAGCATACGTTTTACCGCTCCCTCTGAGCATTTGTTTCTCGCGTTCTCACACGCGCAGCCCACAGGTTGTGTGGTGTTACACATCCCGCCTGCAGCTGTGTGCTAGTGAATGCGCTCTCCACGAGCTCTGTCTTTCTGACCGCGCTCATTAGTCATTTGAGTTGTCATTTAAAATGATAAATTTAATTTTGTAATTTAAAAGTAAATAAATATTCGGCATTGAATTGACTTCGTGTTTTACTCTCTCATGGTCTCAAAAATCAATAAATTTTTGTAGACGAATCCTGGACATCGCTGAGTTTTACCCCAGCCTACGAAACTTCGTTACACTTTTATTAACAATACCTGTGAATCAAAGCAACATTTTATGTTAATTTTTATTTCCAAAAAAGGACATTTATTATATCGAAAATTTACTAAAATACTTATAATTATTATTTGAAACAGTTAAGAAAACAAACTTACTTTACCTTTATTAAGAAAATATGCATAATTATAGCAATGTAAATATGAGATTCGTTGATTCGACGAAGTTTATCCATAAAGGAGTAAATTTAAGTATACCAATCTAGGGTTAAAGAGAAACATTTGGTTTACGATACTTTTCTTTTATTGAGATTTTAAAGAATTTGCCCTGGCTATTATGATAATTTTGAACATTTAAATAATAGTGCGATAGTGTAGTAAAAAACGAGTGCATTGCTTAAAAAATATCTGAAATGAAGATGGAAAATTATGGTTATAAACGAAATTTTCTATTTTTTTTATTTTTATTTTAATTTAAATGTTAATGTATATTGTTAAGATTTATATCAATTGAAAAAAAAAATATTGGTAAGTATGCCTCCTAAAGAAAATTTAGAAAAAAATCCATTCAAAGCCTTGTGCTTTTAATAACACTGTGAGTAAAATTGTGTGTTTCCAATTGACACAGAAAACCCCAGAGACAACCCAACTTAATTTTGGGCCATAGAAAGAAAGATTAGGCCAAAATCAAAAGATATTGCATTTTGTTATTATTTTGTTTGTTGCGAATCAACTCATATGCGTAAACTAAGCTTGTGATACACACTATACAAGTAAACTGTGCATTTTTTATTTTATTTCGCCATAATGCTGGTGATTCCTTGTATAATTCTAGGAAGTCTTGTTGTGAACTCTTACTATACATACACTACACAAACGCACTGTACAGTGCCAGACTTGTGTAGTGAACTTGTGTAGAGTATGGCTAGCATAAGACGTTTTTTATATGGACAAAGCTTACAATCGCTTGTTTTTTTCTCGAAATTTGTATAATTTTTTGATACAAGTTAATATTTCTTTTAAACCCTTTACCAACAAAAATGGTAAAAGGGTATATATAGGTTTGTCATTCCGTTTGTAATTTCTATAATATCAATAAGCGACCCATAAAATATATATATTCTGGATCCTTATGCATAGGGAAGACGAATAAGCGATGTCCGTCTGTCCGTCTGTCTGTACGTGAAATCGGTTTTCCGAAGCCCCCAGAAAAGCTAGAGACTTCATTCTTGGACGGGTGTATCAGAAATTTTCCAAAATAGATTGGTATTGAAATTCAGCAAAATCGACGAGACGATTGCAGAGCTGGAAAACGTAAACTTCATTTTGCCATATAAAAGTAACTACCGAAAACAAATTTTTATTTTTTTTAATAAATAAACTTAAATTACACTTCAGTACGACTAAAATTGGTATTTTAAATTAAAAAATATAAAAAAAATTAAAAAGACGTTTGCAGGGTTGGAAAACTTTAACTTTTTGTGTTATGTAAAATTAACTATGTCTAAAACTATATTAGTATTTTCTCGAGAACCGTAAGAGCTAAAGACCTGAAATTTGGACACAGTGTGTAGACCTTTGCCCGCTACAACAACAAATACATGAGAATTGGAAATTATAGGGTGTTCCAAAACGAGCAACGAAAAATGTTAAAAACCCATGTAATATACATACAATTGTATGTATGCATGTATATACACTTGAAATTTTTAAGGTTAGTGTATTTTTATACAGACTACAAAAATTAACACTAAAATTTCAAAAAATTTAAAATAAAGGGTGTTCCATCAGTTAATGCAATTTTGACTATGCAATTTTGACAACTTGCTGTATCTTGGAAACCGTAAGAGCAAAACTCTTGAAATTTTCAAAAACGGTAAAACTAAAAAATCAAAAAACTATAAAATCGCCAAACCGAAAAAAATCGCCAAAAACAAAAAAAATCGCCAAAACGAAAAAAAGCACCAAAAATTGCTAAAATGAAAAAAATCGCTAAAATGAAAGAAAATCACCAAAATGAAAAAAAACCCCAAAATGAAAAAAAATGCCCAAAACGAAAAAAAACCCAAAAAAAACAGAAAAAAATTGCCAAAATAAAAAAAAAAACCCAAAAACAGGAAAAAATCGCCAAGATGAAAAAAATCGCCAAAATGAAAAAAGACCCAAAAACAGGAAAAAATCGCCAAAATGAAAAAAAACCCAAAACAGTAAAAAAATCGCCAAAATGAAAAAAATCCTCAAAATGAAAAAAATCTCCAAAATGAAAAAAAATCGCCAAAACGAAAAAAACCCAAAAAAACAGAAGAAAATCGCCAAAATGAAAAAAACTCCAAAAATTGGAAAAAACCCCAAAATAAAAAATATCGCAAAAACGAAAAAAAAAATTGCCAAAATGAAAAAAACCCCAATAATAGGAAAAAATCGCCAAAATGAAAAAAATCGCTCAAATGAAAAAAACTCCCAAAATAGGACAAAATCGCCAAAATGGAAAAAAAATCGCAAACAAAAATCGTCAAAATGAAAAAAAATCGCCACAATTAAAATAAACCCCCAAAACAGAAAAAAAATCGCCAAAATGAAAAAAAAAACAGAAAAAATTGCCAAAATGAGAAAAAAACGACAAAACTGAAAAAATCGTTTAAACTGAAAAAAAAAATGCGCGAGTCAAAGTTGCACTTTACTGAATTTTTTAATATTAAAGGAATTAAATTAAACTAAGTTTTTTCTTTTTCCTTTTTGCTTTGTTCACTTAACATATTTTATGTATTTTTTAAAGAACTAGATTGGTATCAATAATCAGAAAAATCCTAAGTTATGAATCCAGGGTTGGAAAACTTACACTTTTTGTGTTATTTAAAATTAAATAGTTCTAAAATTTTTTTTCTTTTCCTTTATAAGTTGAATATATTTTATGCTTCTGAAAGAAAAGTATGGCGTATAAATATTAAATATTAAAGTATAAAATAAATTTTTTTTTATTTTTTTGTTCACTTAACACACTTTATTAATTTTTTAAATCAGAAAAATCTAAAAGGTTGATTCCAGGGTTGCTAAATTTATTGTTTTTTTTACAAAAGTAACTAGGTCAAGTTAGTTTTTTATTTTTGTTTACAAGTTTTATATACTTTATGACTTAGAATGAAATAGTTTGGCAAAGAAATTAGAAAAATAAAGGACATAGCTCCAGAGCTGGAAAACTTGAATTTGTTCTGGTATATGAAACTAATCATTTCTTTGGTAATTACATATATTCTATATTTTATAAAGAAATAAATTAGTATTAAGAAACTCAGAAATATGGTTCCAGGGTTGGAGCTTAAAAAATTTTTTCTTCAGTTAAACAGATTTCATGTTTTAGGAAAATCATTACTCAAGATTTTTTATACATTGTTAATTTTTTATGGATATCTAATCTAATTGAAGTATAAACGAAGGTTTGTGCTTATTGTGCTCTCAGCATAATAACTATTAATTTTTAGTAAATAGAGATAAAACAAAAATTTATCGCTAAGGATAAATTAAAGGACATGTTCCGTTTCATTTTAATGGTACCTTTCCTTTCTGCTGAACAAAATTCAAAAAAATCCAGTAGGAATAAAACGTTTACATAATACCACGATGTATACCATTTGCAATGGGAACTTTAAATCAAGACACTAAGCAGTTTTGCAACATCAATGATTATTAAATACGGGAAAATATAAAACAAGTTAGTTTACTTGGTATGGAGGTGCAATACTAAGACTATTTTAGAGTTATCAAATAGCAGCACGGTTTTTGAACATCTCGAGAGAGAGTAAACAAGCCCCAATATTTTGGTAATGTATTGACGAGACGTCGATGTTGACTGAAATAAGAGTGAATGTAAAATATATCTTAACCACAGAGTGTAGAGTAAAATATTCAACTATTGCTAATATCGAAAATAAAATAATTGAATCAAATTCTTAAATCGAAAAATACTGAAAGGTCACTTACTATTAATTGCTTTAGAGATAAATGATAAATTTCTACACAAAACAAATATGTATGTATGTGTCTATATACTATAAATATGTACGCACGTTGGTAAAGGGTATAAAGATTCGGCACAGCTGAATATAGCACTCTTACTTGTTTAAATTAACTTTTAATGCAGGAATTGTGTGTCTTTTTGTTGCTTGGTCCCCTACGAGATCACAACGCAGTATTTTGCTAATACTCGACCAGGCAAAGGGTTTTTTATTTTCGAAAATATGATAAAGAAATTGTTTAGTTGTCATATTGAATGAGATAAGACTATCGACAAGAGCTGTAGAGCAAATCTTAGCGTTACGTGTACAGATACAAAAGATAACATTCAAATAAAAACAGTTTTAGTCATATCGTCGAATGTATACCAATCTAGGGTTAAAATCGTTTAAAAATAAACGGTTCGATTTTCCATTCCATTATCACTATAAATAGCCAATTCAAAATGTGGTTGTTGAACAAGCTAAATATAATCCAAGAGTATTGCGTTAAACTGATAAATATGGCAACTCTGCTTTTTACTACTCTTTGCTAAATTTTCTTATTCTTCGTGGATATTGTTGCTATCTCCCTCTCTCATACTGCTTTTTGATCAATCTGTTTCCTTTTCCAAGACTTCCAGCCAAATTGCTTTTAAAAGGCAACCTTTATTCTGCAACTAATGCCAAATTACAAAAACAACACACTGGGTGGGTGTTTATGTGTCAAATTTCTTAGCAAACTTATGCAACATTGAACTTCTGAGTCTCAATTTAATCAAGAAATAAACTCAGCTGTTCCATTAACAAAACCTGCTACGAAATTTCAGTGTACTTTTTAGTTTCCACGAACAATTTTATTGCGCGTATGGTTTTGTTCGGATTCTCGGTTAAATCTTTAAATGTACAAGTAAAAAGTGTCAGAAATTTAAAAGTGTTTAAAAATTCATAGAAATAAATACATACTTTACATAATAATAAAAATATATGTGTGCTTATGATTTGTTTTACAAATAGATCCGTGTGCGGCAAAATTTGTTGAGCAAAAGGAGAGGTCGTATATTTTTCTTCGTGCCATCAAATTGTTAAATAGAAAAGTGCTTTTTTTAGTGGCTAATGGCAGGGTTGTCAGATTTTTTCCGAGCTATTTCGCCAAATTGATTTTAAAAATTGCCAAAAATCGCTTAAATTGATTTTATGTGGTTTTTCTTAATATATATTTGATAATAAATTTGCTTTTATACAACACTTTTTTTTGTTATAAATTTTTAAAAAATAATCGTATAAAAATTCAGCAGCAAATCGCCAAAAGCAGAAATCAAATCGCCAAAAAATTTTTTTTATTTATTTTATTAAATTCAAATTTCATTACTAATTAATTAATTTAAGAAAAATCATCAAAATCAAATTGCTTTAATCGGGTATGTTCTGTATTCCACGTGAAATTAAAGGGTGTGGAACTGCCATAGAATTGTTCTTGAAAATATGTACTTATAACAACAATTCTATGGCAATTCCACACCTTTTAATTTCACGTGGAATACAGAACATACCCAAATATCTTGCAGACGAGTTTTGGAAAGATTTATTTTTGAAACTACTCATTTAACAAACTAATTTTCCTGAATTACTAAAATTATGAAATTCAATTTTATTAAAAAATAGCCATTAAATCGCCAACTACTTTATTTATCGCCAGAAAAATCGCCATGTCGCCAAATCAAAAATTTAGTCGCCAAACAAGTTGAAAAATCACCACGTTTGGCGAGAAATCGCCGTATCTGACAACCCTTGCTAATGGTGCGTGCGCGTGTATTTCTGTCAAGCAATAAAATAATGTATAAGCGTGTAATGCATGCACACTCATACATACATACGTACGTATGTATGGATGTTCATGAAAATGTCCACAAACACAGGTAATTAATTGTTTTTGTATTGCTTTTCAGATATTTAAGATCATATAAATGAAATACCAAAAAAATGAATTATATCCAAGGTCATATGCAAAAATGGCTTAAAATTATTATAAACCTTGTGTGAATTGATTTTTTTTCAAAAATTTTTCTTATAACGCATATTTATTAAAATTTTGTTATTTCAATTTAGTTCAACTGTTAGCTGAAATGTAAAATCAGTAGAGGAAAAAAAAGCAAACAAAATTATTCAAATGATTGAAGTAAATTTTCATAATTTTAATTTTTTAACTCATCTAAATAGAATAGAAAATTTTTGAAATAATTCTTCAGGAAAAGCGATTATGAATTTTTTGTTAGTGGCGTGGTTTTGCATTTCATCTGAGGAAGTATCGATACAAAAATTAACAAAGGCTGGGAAACTTAAAAAATATCGTTTTCAAAGTATTGACTTTTAACTATAATTTTCATAGTAATGATTTTTTTAACAACTCACTCGAATTGGGGTTACTTACCGGGTGCCCTGCTTATTATATTTTTAAACGAAACGAGTTTTATTACACTACCACAGGACGAATTAAATTATTAAGATGGTCATTAACGCAAGGCAAAGTCTTTAAATTTTATGTGAATAGGAAAAAAAGCATCCTAAATCTCTTAAAAATTCATGAAAAATTTAAAAACTCCCAGGTCACTATTAATAAATTGCCAATTCAAGTTTTGGTGTGGAAAAATCTAAACAAAATCCATGTGGTTGGCGTTAAATTATCAAACTTGGCAACCCTGCTTTTTCCCACTATTGCTTGATTTTTTTTTCTCTTCGCAGATATAGTTAGTTGCTATCTCCTTCTCTCACACTGCTTTTTGATCAATATATTTCATTTTCCAAAACTTCTTCTTCTACAACATATATTTTGCAACTTTTGGCAAATTATAAAAACCAACACTGGCTGGGTTTTTCTAATTGTAAAATTTCTTAGCAAACTTAAGTTGCTTTGGATTTCTAAATGTGTATTTAGCCATGACATAAATTACGCTATTCCACTCACACAGCTGATAAGATTTTTCAGGGTTCTTTTTACTTTCCAATAAAATTTTTATTGCGCGTATGGTTTTGTACGGGTTTTCGGTTAAATCTTTAAATATACAAGTTAAAAGTGTTAGAAATTGAAAAGTGTAAATTAATAGAAATTAATAAATACTTTAGATAATAATAAATATATGTGGGCTTCGGATCTATTTTGCAAAAGGATCCGTGTGTGTAGGAAAATATGTTGAGCAGCAGGCAGTTTTCAGCGGGCGAGTGTGTCTTTTTATTAAGCAAAATATATACTCACGTATGTATGGCCGTGTTATAACTATACAAATGTACATATGTGCGCATACTTACCTTCTTGCATATATTAAATCTAATAAGGGGCGATATAATGGCGACGAAAAAGAAGGTAATTGTTGATTGTATTGCTATTCAGCTATTAGAGATCATTTAAACAAAATGCCAACAAACTATTTTTGTCAAAAGTAAAATGCCAAAAATGGCTATAAATTAGTATAAATATAAAGTTTTGAATTACATTTTTTTTTTCAAAAAGTTTCTTTAGGATGTACATATCGCACACTAAATCAAAAATAGCCACAACTCAAAATGATCAAAAAGTTTTTTTTTGTTAAACCAGTTAGGTCCAAATTCACAGTCTACAGTTAACTATGGCCGGTGGTGTAACTAAAGGTGTTTCGTATAAATTTCATTGGTTAAACCACCTGCATTAGTTAACGAAACACTGTGAATTTTAGCCTTAGTTGAACAAATCTCTAACGACCGCAACAATTTCTTTTGCAATACAGTCTTCTTGAAGAATATAAAATACCATTATGCTTGTTTTTATGTTACAGACTTGCGTTATTAGTACAGTATCAATACATTGAAATCTCTCATAATGGACACCTCCCATAACCGGACACCTCTAATAACCGGACAAAAATGCCACGACGGTGAGTGTCCGGTTATGTAGTTGTTTGTCACTACTCAGCATCTGAAATTTTTTCAGTTGTGACTGTTTTTGACTTAGTGTGCGATATGTTCATCAATAATTAATTTCTTTAATCGATGGTATAAAATTTATAAAAATAGACTTTTTAGGTACTTTTAAACATACATTTCCATTTGTACATACATACATACGTGATGCCAATAAACTGAATTGCTTTAATTTAATAAATTTAATCAAAATATAAACTAAAAGTGGTTTAATTACAATTTTTATGATCAGAATCAACTTTATTTTTGTAGAAAAAGCAGTCCAAAAATTAGAAAAAAATCCGAAATTCGAATTGTCTTAAGAACAAAGTGTATTTAATTTGCGAGCGTGTACTGTACATGGAAAATTTTAAAATTTCATCCATCATTATTATTATTATTATTACCGGGCTTAAGTCGGTGTGCCAAATGCCACACAAGCGGAAAAAAGCGTAACCACTAATTACTTAGGAAAAACTGTTTGCTTCAGACATGTATATATTAAGTTAAATATTTCTTTAATTAACTAATAGACAGTTTTATAGAATCCAACATGATTAGAAACTGTTTAAATCAATAAATACATGCCTGAATCAAACAGTTTTTCATTAGTAATTAGTTGGTTACGCTTTTTTTGGGCAAATGACACACAAGAAGTGCCAGATGTAAACTCAGCCTAAGTTGCCACTTCAAGGTTTGATTGTGAAAAAAGATAAACCAATTTCAGGCGTTTGGTGTTAAATTATCAAACTTAACAACCCTGTTTTTTCTTCTCTGTTTCCTACATTTTCTTATTGTTCGTGGATATTGTTGCTATCTCCCTCTCTCCTACTGCTTTTTGATCAATCTGTTTCCTTTTCCAAGACTTCCAGCCAAATTACTTTTAAAAGGCAACCTATATTCCGCAACTAATGCCAAATTACAAAAACAACACACTGGGTGGGTGTTTATGTGTCAAATTTCTTAGCAAACTTATGCAACATTGAACTTCTGAGTCTCAATTTAATCAAGAAATAAACTCAGCTGTTTTATTAACAAAACCTGCTACGAAACTTCAGTGTACTTTTTATTTTCCACGAAAATTTTTATTGCGCGTATGGCTTTATTCGGATTCTCGGTTAAATCTTTAAATGTACAAGTAAAAAGTGTCAGAAATTTAAAAGTGTTTAAAAATTCATAGAAATAAATACACACTTTAAATAATAGTAAATATATTTGTGCTTCTGATTTGTTTTGCAAATAGATCCGTGTGCGGCAAAATTTGCTGACCAGAAAGAAGGACGGTGGTGTATTCTTTTCGTGAGTCTGAATTATTAAATAGAAAAGTGTTTTTTTTAGTGGCTAATGGTGAGTGCGTGCGTAGTTTTGTCAAGCAAAAAATTTTTGTATGAGCGTGTAATGCATGCACACACATACACACATACATACATACATCTATACGTATGTATTCATGTTCATGAAAGCTAATAATGTCTACGAACACAGGTAATTGTTCTTGTATTACTTTTCAGATATTTAAAATCATTTAAAATAAAATACCAGAAACTGAATTCTATCAAAAGTCATATGCAAAAATGGGTCCATTAATAAGACGTAGCTGTTGCGCAACCGTTGAGTATTTGCCTTAGAAGCCTATAGCTGATTAGTTCCGCTCCACTCAACAGTTGAGTAATTTTGCATCATAAAATTTTTTCGGTACCTCTAGTCAACATGTTTTGCTCAGCCTGAACATATGATCGAATAGAATTATGCTTTGATATGCTTTGTTAGGTGGCAGGAGTGAATATTTGTTAAATTTTACATTACAAATATGATAAAATACCTGAATAGAAATAAATTATCCCTTAAAAATACATGAAAAATCGAAAAATTCCTAGATCACTATTAATAAATTGCCAATTCAAGATTTGGTGGGGGAAAAAAGCGCTTGACGTTAAATTATCAGTTAATTTAATTATTATTTTTCAAACTGTATTTGTTTCTATATTCTTATGAATTGAATAGGCTAAGGTTCGTAACTCTTTTTAAGCCAAATTACATGTGATAATTATTAATGAACAAATAACATCAAAGTTAGTTGTAAATATTTTGACAACAACACATAGTTTAACGGAACAGCCAGCCGTTTTCGAAGGCCAATAAACCTTCCTCATCAGCGTTCTTCTGTGTTTTTGTCCACTTTGTTCATTACAAAAAGACATGAGCAAATTTAAATGCAATGAATCAAACCAATTCACATATTCCATTTGCAATAAAGTTTCGTATATAGGGCAGACATCTACATCAACTGACACCACACACAGTGGACCAAAACACAAAAGAACGCTGATGAGGAAGGTTTAGTGGCCTTCGAAAACGGCTGGCTGTTCCGTTAAACTATGTGTTGTTGTCAAAATATTTACAACTAACTTTGATGTTATTTGTTCATTAATAATTATCACATGTAATTTGGCTTGAAAAGCGTTACGAACTTTAGCCTATTCAATTCATAAGAATATAGTTAAATTATCAAATTTGGCAACCCCGTTTTTTCTGACTCTTGCTAAATTTTCGTTTTCTTTCTTAGATTATGTTGCTATCGCCCTCTCTCACACTGCTCTTTGATCAATCTGTTTCCTTTTCCAAAACTTCCACCCGAATTAACTTTAAGGGCGACATTTATTCTACAATTATTGCCAAATTACAAAAAACAGCACTGGCTGAGGTTTTCTAATTTTAAAATTTCTTAGCAAACTTGGATTTCTAAATATGTATTTTACCAAGATATAAACTCAGCTTTTCCATTCACAACACCTGCTTAGATTTTGCAGGGTTATTTTTACTTTCCAAGAAAATTTTTATTGGGCGTATGGTTTTGTACGGGTTCTCGGTTAAATTTTTAAATATACAAGTTAAAAAGGTTAGAAATATACATATATTAATTCATAGAAATTAATACATACCTTACATATTAATTACTAATATATGTGGGCCTTGGATTTGTTTTGCAACAGGATCCGTCTGTAGGAAAATTTGTTGAGGAGCAGGCAGTTTTCAGCGGGCGAATGTGTTTTTCTTAAGCAAAATGTATACGCATGTATGTATGTACTCATACTTACATACATGCATATTATAAAACTACTAAGGGGTGAAATAGTGGCGACCAAAATAGGCAATTGTTGCTTGTATTGCTCTTCAGATATAAACCTTTTAGACACCTAAAGTTTATTTTGGAAAGTCTTAATTCAGCTGTGTTAAAGAAAGAGGGCGGAATACTATATCTTTCTGTATTTATCCCAGCTGAATTAAGACTGTGCAAAGTAAACTTTCCGTGTCTAAAAGGGGTAATATTTAAGATAATTTACACAAAATGCCAACAAATTATTTTTGTCTAAAGTAAAATGCCAAAAATTGCTTGAAATTAGTATAAATACAAAGCTTTGAATTGCATTTTTTTTTCAAAAACTTTTTTCAGGGCGTATGTTCATGAATAATTATTTTTTCAATCGATATAAATCCATATAAAAATTATTAGATGGTAGAAAACTGAGAAAAATAGCGTTTTTAGGTATTTTTAAGCATATATTTCCATTTGTACATATATGATGCAAATAAACTGAATTGTTATGTTTCGTAATCCTTTTTGTAAATTTAATCAAAATATAAACTAAAAGTGGTTTTATTATAATATTTATGATCAGATTTAACATTATTATTAAGAACAAAGTGTTTATAATTTGCGAGCGTGTATTGTACATTAAAGATTTAAAAAATTCCTACATCACTGTTAATTAATTGCCAGATCAAGGTTTGGTTGTAAAAAAGGCGAAACCACTTTCCGTGTTTGGTGTTAAATTATCAGACTTAACAACCCTGCTTTTTCCTCTCTGTTTCCTACATTTTCTTATTCTTTGTAGATGTTGTTGCTACCTCCCTCTCTCACACGGCTTTTTGATCAATCTGTTCCCTTTTCCAAAATTTCCAAGTAGAATTTGCTTTAAAGAGCGAAATATATTCTACAACTAATTCCAAATCACAAAAACAACGCTGGTTGGGATTTTTCAAATTGTCAAATTTCTTATCAAACTTAAGCAACCTTGGACTTCCAAGTGTCTCTTGCATTGATGAATAAAATCAGATATTAAAGCGGTCTAGACACGGTCAAAATGCTCGCTGTCAAGTTCGTGTACGTGTGCTTGTCGGCTTGATGTTACCATGCTTGATGGCCCATCAAGCATTCATTTTGATTTTGTGCTGTTCGTTTGGATTAAAAAAATATATAAAAATGTCTAAATAAAGAAATTTAATAAAAATAATGGCAGCACTATTTACAAAAGAAAGAGAAAAGTGAAATAAAAAGTGCCAACACTTCTTCACCAGTCAAATTTATGTTTTTCTTCTTTTTATTCCGATTTGTTAGCAACCGTATACAATGGAAATAAAATTATAATGAAAATTTGTTCGTGCTTGACGGGTTAACACATACACGTATATAAAAAGTGACAGCAAGCATGCCAAAAATCAAAATTTTTTGATTTTCCATCAAGCGTCGTTGGTGTCACACATACTAACAAATTTTCACTCATACTATAACCAATCTCAGCAAGCATTTTGACCGTGTCTAGACCGCTTAAAGTGTTCTTTTTAGTTTCGGCAAAAATTGTTATTGCGCGTATGGTTTTGTCTGGGTTTTCGGTTAAATCTTTAAATATACCTTAAAAAGTATTAAAACTTAAAAAATGTTTATAAATTAATAGAAATTAATATATAATTTACACTTCAATATTTGTGTTTGCGATTTATTTTGCAAAACGATCCGTATGCAGGAAAATTGTTTGATCAAAAAGCAGAAGTTGTGTGTTGTGTGTGTATATGTACCCAGCGGTAAAACTCAGAAGCCTTCTTGGTGCAGGCCTTATTAAAGGGCTCTTTTTTTATTTTTACCAAAGCAAAAGCGAAATCCATTAACTTGAAGGCCTTTCAGAATCTCTGGCGAAAGAAGCAAGAATAGAAGGCCTGCTCCGCAATGACAACGCTTGTAAAAAATATATGAGTATGGAATGGAGCAAGCAGGCTTTCTACATCCAAAAGAAGGCGTACAAAGGCCTTCTAGAAGGCATCCTTACTCTTTCTAGTTCCCGCTGGGATATGTACACATGCACACATTCTTGCTTACTCTGTTAAAGCTACAAAGGGGCGAAAGAAAAAAAGGTAATTGTTGCTTGTATTGCTATTCAGATATTTAAGATCATTTAAACAAAATATCAACAAAATATTTTTACCAATAGTCATATGGGCAATTTCCAGGCGACGGACTCGACATTCCTACACTTTTATTTGAGCAAAAAACAAGAAAGGAATGGAAAGGTCCAATATATGTACATATACATATATTAAGTGTTGTAAAGCAATGCAGGAGTAGTATATTTTTGGCGATTTCAATAATATAGTAAAAAGATATGAGCAAATGTCAGCGAGAAATGGACGCGAAAAAAGTAGAAGTTATTTTTGTGCACTTATAGAAATATACATAATTCAGCGAAATTTTATGAAGAATTTTTTTTTTTGGCAAATCTGGAAATGAATGTGAAAGATGATCGTTTATCTGAAGATTTCTGAAATATGAAAATTTTCTTTTCATTTTTTTAAATGGTTAAAGTAGAAATACGGACGCGACAAGAGAACTAAACGCAGCAACTTTGCTAATATTGATTAAACATTAATTGAAAAGTAATTAAACAATAACAGATGCTTATGTACTGCTGAAGAAAACTAATAAATATTGATTTTATACGACTTATGCGACATTAAGGTATAAGTGAAAGCAAACTCAAACAACTTCCCTTATTAGAATTCCATTCTCCGTGGTACTTATTTATCTAATTATTTTATTTGCATAATAATGACTGTCATGTAATGAATAAAATAAGAACTTATTTATATCACTACGTGAAAGTACTTATTGCAGTACTTTCCAGTTAATAAGGAAATATGTATATCTAGAGAAATTTGTTACAAAATTTTATTCATTAAAATAAAAAAATTAGAAAATATAGCAAATTAATTTTGAATAAGTTTAAGCAAAAATAATCTATATTATTTTGCATATTTGTACGCAAAAAATAACCCATTAAATTTTGAGTACTTTTAGGCAATCAGTAATCTATTAACTTTTGTATGTTTGTAGGCAAAAAGTATAGGGTATACTATACTTTTTGAACTTCTCAAACAAAAATAAAGGGTTATTCAGTCAAATTGTAAGTAATTACGACTGAGGAGTACATACACTTTTTTGCATTCTAGTAGGCAAAGTTTTTTGCTGAGAAGTGCTAACTTCTCACAATTTTTTAATAGTTTTTTCATATTTTTAAATTTGTTTTCACAGAATTATTTTAATAAAATATTTTTCATATTGAAATTTTTGAACATTTTCTTTTAATTTCTCTTTCGTAAAAATTTTTTGAAGTTTCGGATGAACTATAATTAAAAACAAGTAAGAGTGCTATATTCGGCTGTGCCGAATCTTATATACCCTTTACCAACGTACGTACATATATATAGTATACACACACGTACATACATATTTGTTTTGTGAAAAAATTTATAATTTTTTTAAAGTTTCCATCTTTGGAGCTATAATTTTCATTTTTCAAATTTCAAACTTTTCTTTCAGAAGCATAAAATATATTCAATTTATAAAGAAAAAGAAAAAAAACAAAAAGTGTAAGTTTTCCAACCCTGGAGTCATAATTTTGGATTTTTCTGATTATTGTTACCAATCTAGTTCTTTAAAAAATACATAAAATATGTTAAGTGAAAAAAGCAAGAACGAAATAAGCAAAAACTTAGTTTCATTTAATTCCTTTAATATTAAAAAAATCAGTTAAGTGCGACTTTGAATCGCGCACGAAAGGAAGGTTTTTTGCTTTTTTGAAGTTTTTTTCAGTTAAAACGATTTATTCAGTTTTGTCGCTTTTTTCTCGTTTTGGCGATTTTGTCTGTTTTTGGAGGTTTTTTTCATTTTAGCGATTTTTTTCTGTTGTTGGGCCTTTCTTCATTTTGGAGATTTTTCTCATTTTGACGATTTTTTCTGTTTTTTTGGGTTTTTTGGCGATTTTTTTGTTTTTTTTTCATTTTGGCAATTTTTTTTCTTTTTTTTCGTTTTGGTGATTTTTTTCATTTTGGCGATTTTTTTTTCATTTTGGCGATTTTTTTTCATTTTGGCGATTTTTTTCTGTTTTTTAGTTTTTTTTCGTTTTGGCGATCTTTTTTCTTTTTTTGGCGATTTTTTTTCATTTTGGCGATTTTTTCTGTTTTTTTAGGTTTTTTTCGTTTTAGCGATATTTTTCATTTTGGCGATTTTTTTTCATTTTAGCAATTTTTTCGTTTTTTTGCGATTTATTTTAGTCTTAGAAATTTTCTTTTAATTTAGTGCTTTTTTTCATTTTGGGTTTTTTTTATTAATTTGGCGATTTTTTCTGTTTTTAGGTTTTTTTTTCGTTTTGGTGTTTTTTTTCATTTTGGCGATTTTTTTTAATTTTGGCGATTTTCTTTCATTTTGGCGATTTCTGTTTTCATTTTAGCAATTTTTCCGTTTTTTTGCGATTTATTTTAGTCTTAGAAATTTTTTTTAATTTGGTGCTTTTTTTCGTTTTGGCGATTTTTTTTCTGTTATTTAGGTTTTTTCTTTTTTTATCGATTTTTTTCATTTTGGCGATTTTTTTCTGTTTTTTAGGGTTTTTTTTCGTTTTGGCGATTTTTTTTCATTTTGACAATTTTTTTCTGTTTTTTAGCGTTTTTTTTCGTTTTGGTGATTTTTTTTTCATTTTGGCGATTTTTTTTCATTTTGGCGATTTTTTTCTGTTTTTTTTTTCGTTTTGGCGAGTTTTTTTTTCATTTTAGCATTTTTCCGTTTTTTTGCGATTTATTTTAGTTTTAATTTTTTTTAATTTGGTGCTTTTTTCGTTTTGGCGATTTTTTTTCTGTTTTTGGCTTTTTTTCATTTTGGCGATTTTTTTGTTTTTTGGGGTTTTTTTTCGTTTTGGCGATTTTTTTGATTTTGGCGATTTTTTTTCATTTTGGCGATTTTTTCTGTTTTTTTTTGGGTTTTTTTTCGATTTGGTGATTTTTTTCATTATGGCGATTTTCATTTTGGCGATTTTCTTTCATTTTGGCGATTTTCTTTCATTTTGGCGATTTTTGTTTTCATTTTAGCAATTTTTCCGTTTTTTTTTGCGATTTATTTTAGTCTTAGAATTTTTTTTAATTTGGTGCTTTTTTTCGTTTTGGCGATTTTTTCTTGTTTTTGGCGATTTTTTTCGGTTTGGCGATTTTATAATTTTTTATTTGTTCAGTTTTACCGTTTTTGAAAATTTCAAGAGTTTTGCTCTTACGGTTTCCAAGATACAGCAAATTGTCAAAATTACATAGTCAAAATTGCATTAACTGATGGAACACCCTTTAATTTAAATTTTTTTAAATTTTTGTGTTAATTTTTGTAGTCTGTATAAAAATACACTAACCTTACAAATTTCAAGTGTATATACATACAATTGTATATATACTACATGGGATTTTAAAATTTTTCGTTGCTCGTTTTGGAACACCCTTTAATTTCCAATTATCATGTATTTGTTGTTGTAGCGGCCAAAGGTCTACATACTGTGTCCAAATTTCAGGTCTGTAGCTCTTACGGTTCTCGAGAAAATACTAATATAGTTTTAGACATAGTTAATTTTACATAACACAAAAAGTTAAAGTTTTCCAACCCTGGAAACGTCTTTTTAATTTTTTTGTATTTTTTTAATTTAAAATTCCAATTTTAGTCGTACTGAAGTGTAAAATATGTACATTTATTAAAAAAAATAAAAATTTGTTTTCGGGAGTTACTTTTATATGGCAAAATGAAGTTTAAGTTTTCCAGCTCTGCAATCGTCTGCCCGATTTTGCTGAATTTCAATACCAATCTATTTTGGAAAATTTCTGACACACCAGTCCAAGAACGAAGTCTCTAGCTCTTCTGGGAGCTTCGGAAAACCGATTTCACGTACAGACAGACGGACAGACGGACAGACGGACAGACGGACAGACGGACAGACGGACAGACGGACATCGCTTATTCGTCTTCCCTATGCATAAGGATCCAGAATATATATATTATATGGGTCGCTTATTGATATTATAGAAATTACAAACGGAATGACAAACCTATATATACCCTTTTACCATTTTTGTTGGTAAAGGGTATAATAAGAAAGAACCTAGTTTCATTTAATTCCTTTAATATTAAAAAATTCAGTAAAGTGCTTTTAAAGGTAGGCTTTTTTGCTTTTTTGAAGTTTTTTTCAGCTTAAACGATTTTTTCAGTTTTGGCGATTTTTTTCTGTTTTTGGAGGTTTTTTTTTCATTTTGGCGATATTTTTCTGTTTTTGGGCTTTTCTCCATTTTGGAGATTTTTCCCATTTTGACGATTTTTTTCATTTTGGCGGTTATTTTTTGTTTTTGGGTTTATCGCTTAAATAGGCGATTTTTTTCTTTTTTTTGTTTTTTTTTCATTTTGGCGATTTTTTTCGTTTTGGCGATTTTTTTCATTTTGGCGATTTTTTTTCCTTTTGGTGATTTTTGTCTGTTTTTAGGGTTTTTTCGTTTTTGGCGATTTTTTTCATTTTGGCGATTTTTTTTCATTTTGGCGATTTTCTTTCATTTTGGCGATTTTTTTTTTCGTTTTGGCATTTTTTTTTTTTAGGCGATTTTTTCCTGTTTTGGATTTTTTTTCATTTTGGCGACTTTTTTCTGTTTTTTTTTTGGGTTTTTTTCGTTTTGGCGATTTTTTTTCATTTTGGCGATTTTTTTCATTTTAGCGATTTTCTTTCATTTTGGCGATTTTTTTTTTCATTTTAGCAATTCTTCCGTTTTATGCGATTTATTTTAGTCTTAGACTTTTTTTTTGTAATTTGGTGCTTTTTTTCATTTTGGCGATTTTTTTTTGTTTTTGGCGATTTTTTTCAACTTGGCGATTTTATAATTTTTTGATTTTTTAGTTTTACCGTTTTTGAAAATTTCAAGAGTTTTGCTCTTACGGTTTCCAAGATACAGCAAGTCGTCAAAATTGCATAGTCAAAATTGCATTAACTGATGGAACACCCTTTAATTTAATTTTATTGAAATTTTAGTGTTAATTTTTGTAGTCTGTATAAAAGTACACTAGCCTTACAAATTTCAAGTGTATATACACACATACATACAATTGTATGTATATTACATGGGATTTTAACATTTTTCGTTGCTCGTTTTGGAACACCCTTTAATTTCCAATTCTCATGTATTTGTTGTTGTAGCGGCCAAAGGTCTACACACTGTGTCCAAATTTCAAAAAAATTACAAAAAAATTAAAAAGACGTTTCCAGGGTTGGAAAACTTTAACTTTTTGTGTTATGTAAAATTAACTATGTCTAAAACTATATTAGTATTTTCTCGAGAACCGTAAGAGCTACAGACCTGAAATTTGGACACAGTATGTAGACCTTTGGCCGCTACAACAACAAATACATGAGAATTGGAAATTAAAGGGTGTTCCAAAACGAGCAACGAAAAATGTTAAAATCCCATGTAATATACATACAATTGTATGTATGTATGTATATACACTTGAAATGTGTAAGGTTAGTGTATTTTTATTCAGACTACAAAAATTAACACTAAAATTTAAAAAAATTTAAATTAAAGGGTGTTCCATCAGTTAATGCAATTTTGACTATGTAATTTTGACTATTTGCTGTATCTTGGAAACCGTAAGAGCAAAACTCTTGAAATTTTCAAAAACGGTAAAACTGAAAAAATAAAAAATTATAAAATCGCCAAACCGAAAAAAATCGCCAAAAACAAGAAAAAATCGCCAAAACGAAAAAAAGCACCAAATTAAAAAAAAATTCTAAGACTAAAATAAATCGCAAAAACAAACGGAAAAATTGCTAAAATGAAAACAAAAATCGCCAAAATGAAAGAAAATCGCCAAAATGAAAATCGCCATAATGAAAAAAATCACCAAAACGAAAAAAACCCTAAAAAACAGAAAAAATCGCCAAAATGAAAAAAAAAATCGCCAAAATGAAAAAAATCGCCAAAACGAAAAAAACCCCAAAAAACAAAAAATCGCCAAAATGAAAAAAAGCCAAAAACAGAAAAAAAAAATCGCCAAAACGAAAAAAAGCACCAAATTAAAAAAAAATTTTAAAACTAAAATAAATCGCAAAAAACGGAAAAATTGCTAAAATGAAAAAAATCGCCAAAAAAAAGAAAAAACCTAAATAACAGAAAAAAAATCGCCAAAACGAAAAAAAGCACCAAATTAAAAAAAAATTTCTAAGACTAAAATAAATCGCAAAAAAACGGAAAAATTGCTAAAATGAAAACAAAAATCGCCAAAATGAAAGAAAATCGCCAAAATAAAAAAAAAATCGCCAAAATGAAAAAAATCACCAAAACGAAAAAAAAAAACTAAAAAACAGAAAAAAATCGCCAAAATGATAAAAAAAATCGCCAAATGAAAAAAAATCACCAAAACGAAAAAAACCCCAAAAAACAGAAAAAAATCGCCAAAATGAAAAAAAGCACTAAATTAAAAGAAAATTTCTAAGACTAAAATAAATCGCAAAAAAACGAAAAAATTGCTAAAATGAAAAAAATCGCCAAAATGAAAAATATCGCCAAAACGAAAAAAAACCTAAAAAACAGAAAAAAATCGCCAAAATGAAAAAAAATCGCCAAAAAAAGAAAAAAAATCGCCAAAACGAAAAAAAAATTAAAAACAGATAAAAATCGCCAAAATGAAAAAAAATCGCCAAAATGAAAAAAAAATCGCCAAAATGAAAAAAATCACCAAAACGAAAAAAAAACAAAAAAAAGAAAAAAATTGCCAAAATGAAAAAAAATCGCCAAAATGAAAAAAATCACCAAAACGAAAAAAAAACAAAAAAATCGCCAAAAAAATCGCGAAAAAACCCAAAAAACAGAAAAAATCGTCAAAATGAGAAAAATCTCCAAAATGAAGAAAAGCTTAACAACAGAAAAAAATCGCCAAAATGAAAAAAACCTCCAAAAACAGACAAAATCGCCAAAACGAGAAAAAAGCGACAAAACTGAAAAAATCGTTTTAACTGAAAAAAACTTCAAAAAAGCAAAAAACCTTCCTTTCGTGCGCGATTCAAAGTCGCACTTAACTGATTTTTTTTAATATTAAAGGAATTAAATGAAACTGAGTTTTTACTTATTTCGTTCTTGCTTTTTTCACTTAACATATTTTATGCATTTTTTAAAGAACTATATTGGTATCAATAATCAGAAAAATCCAAAATTATGACTCCAGGGTTTGAAAACTTACACTTTTTGTGTTATGTAAAATTAAATAGGTCTAAAAATTATAAATTGAATATATTTTATGCTTCTGAAAGAAAAGTTTGGTGTATGAAATTTTAAAAATGAAAATTATAGCTCCAAAGATGGAAACTTTAAAAAATTATAAATTTTTTCACAAAACAAATATGTATGTACGTGTCTGTATACTATATATATGTACGTACGTTGGTAAAGGGTATATAAGATTCGGCACAGCCGAATATAGCACTCTTACTTGTTTTAATTTAAAATTCCAATTTTAGTCGTACTGAAGTGTAAAATAAGTTTATTTATTAAAAAAAATAAAAATTTGTTTTCGGTAGTTACTTTTATACGGCAAAATAAAGTTTAAGTTTTCCAGCTCTGCAATCGTCTGCTCGATTTTGCTGAATTTCAATACCAATCTATTTTGGAAAATTTCTGACACACCAGTCCAAGAACGAAGTCTCTAGCTCTTCTGGGAGCTTCGGAAAACCGATTTCACGTACAGACAGACGGACAGACGGACAGACGGACAGACGGACAGACGGACAGACGGACATCGCTTATTCGTCTTCCCTATGCATAAGGATCCAGAATATATATATTTTATGGATCGCTTATTGATATTATAGAAATTACAAACGGAATGACAAACCTATATATACCCTTTTACCATTTTTTTGGTAAAGGGTATAACAAGTTGGTTTACTTGGTATGGAGGTGAAATACTAAGACTATTTTAGAGTTATCAAATAGCAGCACGGTTTTTGAACATCCCGAGAGCGAGTAAACAAGCCCCAATTTTTTGGTATTGTATTGGCGTGACGTCGATGTTGACTGAAATAAGAGTGAATGTAAAATATATCTTAACCACAGAGTGTAGAGTAAAATATTCAACTATTGCTAATATCGAAAATAAAATATTTGAATCAAATTCTTTAATCGAAAAATACTGGGAGGTCACTTAATAAAAATTGCTCTAGACCAAAAAATTATAAATTTTTTCATAAAACACATGCATATGTATGTATATGTGCGTACTTTGGTGAAGGGTATATAAGATTCGGCAGAGCCGCATATATTACTCTTACTGGCTTGTGAAATAAAACGGCGTTTCTTTAAAAGTATTAAAGAATTGTTAAAATTAAGTCTCTTTTCTGTTTTTGTAAATGATTTCATTACCTATTTTTTGTTACTTCTTTAGTCAATTAACCAAGGTTAGTGTATAAAAATAAAATATGCCCAAAGTTTTACTTAAAGGTTTTTAATTAGTGTTTAAAGATATAACTTTTATTCTGATAACACACTTCTCATATGGTTTTATAAAGGGTGTTTTGTATAGGGTGACACAAGTTTAAATCATAATAAAACAAGGAAATATATCTTTAAAATCAATTTTTATGAATTTCACGCCTGGCACGTAGAAGGCGCAATCTGGAACAATCATTTTCAAAAATTTTTCGCAGCATTTGCGACCGTATTTCACCTATAACTCTTCGAATTTTTATTTCCGGGTGTGCAACTATTTGTGGTTTATCGACGTAGACAAGTGACTTAACATAACCACAACGAAAATAATACAATGGGGTGGCCAATTAATTGGGTCATTACGTGAAATTATTTCTTCATCATCATTCTTTGAGTAAATCAATTGTAGTGCCCGCAGTGTGGAATGTGGCTGCGTCCTGTTGGAAGCACATATCAGCAAGATAAATGCAATGTAATTTTTCCTATACCGTTCACAACTGATGGTAACATTCTCAGCAATATCGTTTTTGAAGACATATTGGCCATTAACTCCGCCAGCCAATAAAGCGCACCAAACAGTCATTTTGTGATAAATGTATGTGATGGTGTTCTCCTCACTTCAAATTTAAATGGTAAAAGTGCACGGTGAGTTTGACGAAGAGATCAATTATTTTGATTAAAAATTTCAGCAATTTACAGTCGTTGCTCTGGCGTAAGTCGATTTATAATGCAATTCAAAAGCAAAGTTAACAAAAAGCAACTATCAGCTGTTAAATGGGTGCTCAAATAAAGCAGTGATGTCAACTCAAAGTTTTGACACTCTAAAAAAATCCTTTATTTGTTTAATTAGCTTTGGTTGATTGTTTGATTACTACTTGTGCAAACTTGCACGAGGAAAATGTCTGGTCTTCTTCGTGCAATCAAAAAGTGCATCTAGAATGCTCTAGTTTACATAGAATTGGTGTTTTTCTGTTTAAAATGAGATCTTGCGGAATCCCTGTATTGAAAAAAAGAAAAAAAACTTTTAATATGAAAATTTTACAAATTACAATCACCAGTAATGATTAGGCAAGCAAGCAGCGAATATTTTAAATTTCTTGGCAAAGAACACAGTTTGAGTGACAACGTTTGTACAGCCAAATAAAACCGGGCACCATTAATTACAAAGAACTTGCAAATCTGACAAAAAAAAAAAACCCGCCTGTCTCAACATTTTCCTCCAGAAAAGCATAATTATCTTTACTCGAATTTTCCCAAATTTGTGGTATGTTTAAAAAAGTTCTGGTGTCAGAAAAAGAACGATTAAGAAAAATAATATTTTATGCTCCTAAAAAAATATATAGAATTTTATAACCGCATTAAAAAAAAGTAAAAGCAAAAGAATATCCTGCAACCACAATTAAAACTTTTTTGTTACTCAAATGTGTGGGATGTCTACTGAATTATTTTGTTTTTCTTTTCACTGTTTTTTTTTGTATCTTTTTTTTTGTCCCTCTTCAGTTTGTTGTAATTGCATCATAAGCACTTCATTAAAAAATTATAATGTCTATGATATGTTTTATTTTTATCTTCTTTGGCTTTTTATGCATAAACACACTTTTAACTTTTTCTGCTGCACATATGAGCATGACACAAACACACAATGATCTACTACGACCATGAGTAGAGAAATACATATTTACATTCATACATACATATAATCGTTACATTTGGTTTTGTTTTGTAATCATAAAACCGCTTAAAGAGCTCTTTTTTACAATTTAACTGCAACCACAATATGTTGCAGAGGATGCAACATTTATCCTGTTCAGTATGTGCTTCCTTCGTTTGTGTGAAAATTCGACCAACGCAGAGAAGTTTAAGCTGTTATAACAGATGATGTAGATGAACAAACAAAGTCAACATTTTTTAACGTAATTTGTTGTTAAATAAAATTTTTCCTTAATAGGAGAGTTACGAATAATACGAAAAAATACTCTCAGAGAAGAAAATAGAAATTGAGTGGATTTGGAATAATGATGTTGATGACATATTTGCTTAGATTGGAATTGCCACGTTTGCAAAAAGGGCATCTAGGATAAACGAGGGCGGTTCGGAAACTTCTTAGCCTAGCACAAAAAGCGCGGTATAAACAGAAAAAAGTTAAGTGTTTTGGAAACTTCCATCTCTGCTATGAACGCATGTTAAATTTTGTTTCGATCTGGCAACTTCTTCATATAGAAACAGGTGTTCACAAAAGATGCATCCGCGATTTTTTAACAATTTTGTTCAGAGACAAAAGAACAATCCAAACAATGAACTGAAGCTGGAGGAAGTGCCCCAAAGAAGGCAAAAACAATTCAATCGGCTGGTAAGGTTATGGCAACGGTTTTTTGGGACTTCAAAGGTATTTTATTGATTGACTATCTGCAAAAGGGTAAAACAATAAATTCAGAGTACTATTGCAACCTTTTGGATCAATTAAATGTACAAATTCGAGAAAAACGTCCTGGCTTACAACACAAAAAAATAATTTTTCATCAAGACAACGCACCAGCGCACAAGAGTGTTTTAACAATGGCTAAAATCAACGAATTAAAGTACGAGTTGCTTGACCACCCCCCCCTTATTCTCCTGATTTGGCTCCCAGTGACTTTTACCTGTTCCCAAATCTAAAAAAATTCCTTGCTGGCAAGCGTTTTACCTCAAATGAAGATGCAATTACAGTTGTAAACCACTATTTTGAAGACCTTGAGGAAAACTATTTTAATCAAGGGATAGAATTGCTAGAAAAGCGTTGGACTAAGTGTATTGAAGTTTCAGGAGATTATGTTGAAAAATAAAAATATTTTGGAAAAACTAACTATTGTCTTTCATTGATAGGCTAAGAAGTTTCCGAACCGCCCTCGTACAGTGGTGTCCCGGCTTAATGTATGTTATAAGGTCAGCAAAGTTTAAAAATTCGTTAATTTTGGAGTCAATTTTTCAACTAAAATAATATAATTTTTCCCCATGTAAAGAAGTAAATAAATATCCGCTATTATCTTCTGTATTACAAGAATAAAAATATTGCCAAGTAAGCCGGTTGCCTAAAAAATAATATGAAACCCTGATGAAGAACTTAGTCAAAATATTTATCTCACTACCTTTAATGGCCGAAATTTTAGATAGAAACTTGGCCTTTTTTCATATTTATGTTTTTGTGAGGTTCTGACAACTTTTTGAAAAATTTTCTATAACAACACTTTTAAACTTAAAAGTTCTAGTGTGTTTTATTTCTATTCATGGTCACTGGGCCAATTGAAAAAGGTATAGTTAAATAAAATAATGGGTTAGAGTGTGATGGGTGTTGGATTGTACACCTTAAAAATGCACTACTGGGTCATTACAACGGGCCGCCGTTGTGTATTCAATTTGGTAATAGTCGTCTGAAAAGAAATATATAAAATGTAGCTTAAATTTTAGTGGGTATGAACCCTTCTACTTTTCTCAATATATTTAAATATTAAAGTCTGCTTAGCCGAAGTACATAGATCAAAAAAATTTGCCCAATGTGCATGCAAAGTTTCAACAGGGTAGCTGGTGCTTTAACTTTTGGATTTTCCGATTGAGTATAATAATCTACGCACGCTGTCCTGTTTCGTAGGAAAAAGCTAATAAGAAATGCATAAGAAATGGAGTAAAAACTGCTAAGCCGAAGTACATTAACGAAAAAGATAAGATATATAGATTTAGTAGCGGCTACTTTTCAAAGCAGGAAATTTTTACTTTGGATAAGTGCAATGTGTATGAAAAATTTCAATAAAATTTATCCTAATTTATGATTTAATAAGGATAAAGTTCATAGCGCTTTGTAAGCCAAATTACATGTGATAATTATTAATGAACAAATAGCACCAAAGTTAATTGTAAATATTCTGACTAACACTTAGTAGAACGGAACAATTAGCTGTTTTCGATGGCCACTAAACCTTCATCGTTAGCGTTCTTCTGTGTTTGAGTTTTTTTTTTTAGTAGAACGGAACAACTAGCTGATCTTAATTTTGAGTTTAAGATGTTTGTTCACGCCCCCTGATTGAAACTTGTCGGTTTTTAAGTTTTTCCTAGTGATCTGTGATGTAGATTTATTTGTGTATAAAATTTCAGCTCTCTAGTGCAAATTTGAGTTTTAGGGGCGTGGCACGCATACCAGATACATTTTCTTAGTTTTAAAATTTTTCTATTGGCTTAGTCATCTACACTTAACTGTGTATAAAATTTCTCTAGGCTTTAAATTGTATAAACATTACCCCGCCCACTATTTTAAATTTATGAATTTGTTGTGAGCAGCTCTTATAATTCATGCTAATTTTCTTCTAAAATATGCTAGACCGAAGTGGATTAAATACAAGGCTTACATTTTATTGGAGTGATCACTCCCATTTTTAAGGTGATAAATTAAAGTCTTGCATAAGTGCAATGTGTATGCAAGGTTTCACTAAAATGGCTTGAGTTAAAAGCTGTATATTAAGGTTTTAAATTCCGAGCAATATTAGCGTGGCCCCGCCCATTCTGGTAAGCCCAACGGTTTTCAGATTTTTCTAATTGGTTTCTCACCTAGAACTACTTGTGTATCATATTTCAGCTCATTAGCGCAATTTTTAATTTTTAGTTTTTATGGGCGTAATCCCGCCCAATTTTCCAAACCCAAGCTTTTTTTCGGAGAGGGCTTATTATTCGTGCCAAGTTTCGCTGCAAATGGATAATAATACCTTCATAAAAAGTATATCTAAATAAGCTTAGCCGTAGTACATGAAATATGAGATCTAAATTGTGTAGGCGTGTCAACGCCCACTTTTTTAACAAACAATTTGTAGCCTTGCATTATCGAAATATATATGACAAATTTTAATCAAATAACGGAAGGGGTTAAACGCTTTAGATTTGCTTTTTTAGTTCTGACCTTTATGGGCGTAGCCCCGACCTCCTGGCTAAAATTTCCATGTTTTAAGATTTTTCTAGTTCATTGCTAACATAGATCTACTCGTGTACCGAATTTATGGTTTAAAGTTTAGATCTTTACTATTGCCGGAAACAGTGTTATGAGGAGGGTAAAAACACGTCGAATGGCTTCGTGTAAATATACACACCGCGTATATCCTCATTTATTTTTTAGTCCAGCAGAATAGAACCAGGTTCAATTTAACTGGATTCAGTCGTGTTTTTATATGTATAAAGCTTTACAAAATCTTATTAATATTAAAGTCTAAGCTCGTGAAAGTAGTGAACCAAATTAAAATGTGTAGAAAAAGTTCTTCAAGTTCGTCGAAAATAATAAAAAATGATGTCTACCACTATGAAAAAATTAAAATGTAAGAACTAGAGATAATCTGAAAATTAAAATTATGTATACAAATAAATAAATTAAAGTATTGTAATTGATAAATTAATTAATAAGGCTTTCCCTTAAATTTCCTTAATTTAAAAACATTCATATTATTCTGTAAAAGCTTTAAAGCACAAGCACATTTCAAAATTCCATGCAAAAGGGAGTAAGAAATGCAGTCTTTGTGCAAACAAGTTTGAAAGAGAAAAAAAAACATCTCATATGTTGCGACATACTTAACTTAAGTGCTTTTCATTGCTCTAAACCATATAGATAATGGCCATAACGAAAAAGAAAAGATGATAATTTTAAAATAAATGATAAAATGCATAATAAAGGCACAATTTTAAAGTTCGTTAAACATGGCAAGGACTTGCTTAATTACTGTGGCGAAGCTTCAACAAGAAGTTGAAGAGACTGTGTAGCACTTGTGTTTGGATTTGTAAATGTAAAAAAAATTGAGAAAGACAGACATACTTTTTAGCAAGCCCTTCTTATTTAATATTTCATAATTCATTAATGGCATCAAGTGCATAAGATTGGAATTTCATCGGAGGTTGACATATCAAAAAGTATTTTAAAACTTTAGAAAATATAAAATAAATTTTTCTAAGCTGCTGCCTGCACCTGAAGGAAGAGGTACCCATCGAGATGTTAGTCACCGAGATTAACAGTTTACCTTGCATTGTACCTTACATGGTTGATCGCTTCGACTTTCATCGAAAAGGCTGTTGAAAGCATGAAAATCTCTTTATAACAAAATTGAGTGCGGTATAGTGATGCTCGTGGCCTTTGACCTTAAATACCTCTCCAGACACAAGCTTTTATGGAACTTTTGAGACACTCTCACATTTCGAGGTTGATAACTTTTTTTTCAAATGACTGGACCATATCTATTGAATGGCATTCACCGGTATATCTCATCCTTAGAAACTTTGAAAAATCATTTGATAAACTGCAAGAGCAGGCTATCTAAAACAGAATTGAATGCAACGAAGTATCGCATAAAACTATAGAGATAATTAGGGTAATTTATCATGGTATAAGCTGTCACATCAACTATTATCGAACCCTAAGTTGCCATGATGAACGGTGTTGTGCAAGGATGCGGCCTCTGACCACTTTTATGCAAAATTGTATTGAGCGATATACAGACCAACACGATTTCATCTACGCTGCGACTGGTAGCCGGGTGCAGTTTAGAGATTAATGTTGTCCAAACAAAAACAATTCGCGTAAATTTCTTTTACACTATATGCTGCAGAAAATAGAATCAGTGACCTCCTTTAGATATCTCGGGAGTACTATTTCCAGTACTGGTGGTTCTAGTCACGCTTATGTAAAGCTAAAGCTGCCTTCGGTGTGCTCTCTTCGGCTTAGTAACCACATACAGAGATATAAACAAGTTCCTTAATGTCAAGATAAACCTTGTCCTACTTAACGCATGTGAATCCTGTAACCCATCGAACTGCTCATTGCTAGCAATGTAATCTTTTATGAATCGTTGTCTTCGTAGGGTTCAACGAATATCTTGGCCTAACATAATGATAAATAAATTCAGTAAAGTGCGACTTTGACTCGCGCACGAAGGGTTCCGTACGTTGGCTTTGAGCATTTTTTTTAATACAGTGTTTTTTTACGTTTTTTCAGCTGAAACAATTTTTTTTTATTATTTTTCGCTTTTTTCTCGTTTTGGCGATTTTTTTCATTTTGGCGATTTTTTTTTTCATTTTGGCAATTTTTTTAATTTTGGCGATTTTTTTAATTTTGGCGATTTTTTCATTTTGGCGATTTTTTTTTCATTTTGACGATTTTTTCATTTTGGCAATTTTTCCGGTTTTCCGCGATTTATTTTCGATTTAGAAATTTTTTTTAGTTTGGTGCTTTTTTTCATTTTGGCGATTTTTTTTTTGATTTTGGCGATTTTTTTTCGGTTTGGCGATTTTATAATTTTGAGATTTTTTTGTTATACCGTTTTTGAAAATTTCAAGTTTGCTCTTACGGTTTCCAAGATACAGCAAGTTATCAAAATTACATAGTCAAAATTACATTAACTGATGGTACACCCTCTAATTAAAATTTTTTCAATTTTAGTGTTAATTGTTGTAGTCTGTATAAAAATACACTAACTTTACAAATTTCAAGTGTATATACATACATACATGCATACAATTGTATGTATGTATATTAAATGGGATTTTAACATTTTTCGTTGCTCGTTTTGGCACACCCTTTAATTTCCAACTCTCATGTATTTGTTGTTGTAGCGGCCAAGGGTCTACACACTCTGTCCAAATTTCAGGTCCGTAGCTCTTACGGTTCTCGAGAAAATACCCTGTGACGGACAGACGGACAGACGGCCAGACGGACAGCGTAGCGAAAACAATAGGGTTCCTTTTTCACCTTTGGTGTACGGAACCCTAAAAAGAACAGAGGTTTCTTAGGACATCCGGTTATAGCTATGCTGCTTAGCTATATAAAACAAACTTAATGTGTTAAATAACAATGCAATAAAATTATATTATATGATGAAGAAAAATTCACCGCAAATATTTTAAAACGTTTCTATTTATTTCGCATTTTTTTAAGAGAAGTAACACTTAGGCAATGAATGCCTACTTCAACTTCTTCAAATTTTTTTTTAACAAATACAACTCACCAAGCGATTAGCTTGTCAGGGAAAAACACCCAGGGTCTATGGTGGGAGTCAAGCCCACAACCTCTGTACAGAAAGGCTAGCACCACTCAGCCACAGGGGCACCACTATTACTTAAGAGTTGCCTTCTTTAGGAAAGGGGATAGTGATAGAGAGGACAGGTGGTGCAGGAAGAGATAGAGTAAAGCTTCATTCTTTTACAACTCTACTTTTTGCAAGCTTTTATCAATAATGCAGTGTTGCAGCACCTCTTGTGTTAAATGAGGCGTATTAAATTTTTTTCAGGTGTGTTCTGTAGCCATTTTTGTTGTTGTTGTTGTGCTTCACCGATGATTCTGCTATAGAACGAAGGAGGGCGCTCTGATGTTATCTGCTGATGTCGGTATAAATCAGTGACCAGTGACTATGTATTCATCTCTTGAACTTTCCTACAACAACTGCTATAAAGGGAAACTAATGCACATCAGAAAAAAGGGTGCTGTTGTAATTTTTAATGACTGTAAGAATCAGGGTCGAGCCCAGAACCTTCGGTTTTGATAACTAACGTGAAGCAGTTACTTCAGCCAACGCTGAAGTACCGTACGATTAAATTAATGTATTGTTTGTGGACGGCGCCGGCTACTAGCCGGCTTACAGCCCATCGGCTGTGTTCTCCGGCTTGTGCTCATGTGCAAAAACAATACAGAAACAAATTGAGAAATTTGTTTGCTTCACTCACTTCAAAGAACGAAACAAAACAAAATCAAACAATTTGTTTCGTTTATTTTCGTACTCTGGTTTTAAATACAATCAAAACAAAAATAAATTTGTAACTGTAATAATGTCGATTATTTTATTTACGAAAATCACGTCCTAGATACTGTATCGTGAAATAAATAGCATAGCTATAATAATAAGTTGTGAGAATGAAAACGTTACACACCGATTCATATGAAAATAAAACAATGTAAATCGTTCTAGCAAGTTATGCCCTGATAATCTGGTTGCTAAGGCATTACTACCGCATTAACCCTTTCGCTACAAGTTTTAACTGAATGGTCCAAAAAATCTAATTTTTTGGAGTTTTGCTACTATTGGTCTTAGAAACAATAATCAATAATTTTTTTTACAAATTTGCAACTCCAAAGCTGCTTTTTGCAATGTATCCATATGGATACAAATTAACTTAAAAAAAATAATAATTTTGACTAAAGAACGATTAAAATACAAATAATTTTTATTAGAATACGGTCGTTAGTTCGTATCTTTGATTTTTATATATAATTTGTAATATTCGGAGTAAGCAGTAACCACTGATATTTGTAAATTATATGTTTATTCTTATATTTATAACTTTTTAAACTTTTATAAAAATGAAAAAACCTAATTATGTATTTTGAAACATCAATTAATTCTTAATAATTTAGGGACAATTATTTTTGAATTTGCTCAAAACGGAAGAAAATTGTGTTTTTGACATAGTTAAAAAAAACATAAAAAACGGCCGGAAAATTCGATTTTTGTCAAAAATTCGACGTGTGCGACCTTAAAATTTTTTCGAAAAATTTAAAAAGAGCTACAAAAAATTTTACCTTATGAACTTTTGAATTGTGCTGGAGCACAAAAAAAATTTTATTTGAAACAACCCATAATACATATCTGTTGCTTTCATTAATAACAACGTAAGTTAAATATGTCTCATTTCAATTTTATGATATCAAATTGTTATAATTTAAATACTGTTGAAAAAAGTCCAAAAAATTTTCTAAAATAACAACACAACTTCTACCTATTTGCTAATAAGCTTGAAAAAGAAAATTATCTGGCTGTACTGAATAAAGTTCATTTTTGGACATACGCTGTTATTAATGAAAACCACAGATATGTTAACAAATTTTTTTTAATATTGGGCCCAATTACGAGTGCCATATTTCGACTATGACTACGACGGTTTTGCACTAGACTAAATAACATTGCAAAATTTTTTCTTTAATCTAGTACAAAATCATCGTAGTCAAACAAACATTTCATTTAAACAAACATTTCATAATTATAATTATTAAATAAATTTTCTTCAATCCAGACCCTTTTTCTCAAATTAACACCTTCAATTGCAAAAATAAAAGTACAATCAATTAAAAATTTAATTGCATCAACTATAAATGTGTTCCAAAATTTAGTTGATTTAAAATTTAATGAAAATTTAATTGAATGAATTAAGATTTTGCTCAAAAATTCAATTAATTTTGGAAATCACTGATGTTGATTGAATAAATATATTTTCTGTGTATACTAAAATGCTGGATAATACACGTGCACGTATGTATGAATGTATATATAAATATTTTTTAATTTCTTGAAATGTAATTCACTTAACATTTATAGCGATAAAACATGACTTAGCTCACTTTCGTTATGCAGGGCATAATTACACTAGTTTACACTGAAAATGTACACTTGACGAGAAGTGATTTTCCTTATGTATTTTCTTTCGCTAAATTCGAAAATCAATGTTAAATTTTTTTTTTATGGACCAGTTTTTGAGATATTGTGATTTTTTCAGTTTTTCGACCTTTTTTCACCTGACCCATAATATCTCGAGCTAGACTTGTCCGATTGGGTCGTTCTTGGTACTCAAATGAAAGGTATTGAGATGACAAATAAATATGTATAATCGGATCTTTAATTGGTATAGCGGTTCAAAATATATCGATGAAAATAAGGCACATTTTCAAAAAAATCATATTTTACAGTGATTATATGTTGACAGAAAAGTACAAATCGTCAAAAAATCGTCTGGGTTTTGTTCATGTACGTAAAGATAATACTTTTACGTAAGAACTAAGACCAACTAGAAGAAAATCGACCGAAAAATTAAAAAGTTATAAGCAATGGATTGAATAAATCCAAAGTAAAAATACATAAAAATAACAAATAACACAGGTCAACAAAATGAAATTTATTATGTAAGGTCAAAGGTTTCATAGTCAATTTGTATATACTAGGTACTGAATCAATCCCTTTAAATTAGTTTTTTTGAATTGGCTCTGTATCTCGAGATTTTCCGTTATAAAAAAAATAGGATGCTGTATCACATAATTTGCATTAAATCGAGAACCAGTTCTTCAATTTAATAACAAATTACACCGACGGATAGGAAACAAATTGGCTTTTAAATTACGTCTGTATGAATTTTTTAACAGTCTTACAGTTTCAGAGATATTCAGAAAGTTTTATACAAAAAAAATAAATTTTTTTAAAAAAATTTTGAAAATCGTTTGTTTCTTAAAAGACTCATTAAAATTTTAAACTGAAGAAAATTTTATATTTTATTACTAATTGTGATACATTCATATGTTATAAATAAAACGAGCCAAGTTTATTAAAAATCATTTTATTAATTCTGAATTTATTCACAATTAAGTGCTCGCATATGAGTATGTTTTACAGAATAAAATAATAATAATAAAATAAATAAAAATTAAAAAATTCCCTAAAATATACTCGTATGGTAGCACTTAATTGTGAATAAATTCAGAATTAATGGAATGATTTTTAATAAATTTGGCTCGTTTTATTTATAACATATGAATGTATCACAATTAGTAATAAAATATAAAATTTTCTTCAGTTTAAAATTTTAATGAGTCTTTTAAGAAACAAACGATTTTCAAAATTTTTTTAAAAAAATTTATTTTTTTTGTATAAAACTTTCTGAATATCTCTGAAACTGTAAGACTGTTAAAAAATTCATACAGACGTAATTTAAAAGCCAATTTGTTTCCTATCCGTCGGTGTAATTTGTTATTAAATTGAAGAACTGGTTCTCGATTTAATGCAAATTATGTGATACAGCATCCTATTTTTTTTATAACGGAAAATCTCGAGATACAGAGCCAATTCAAAAAAACTAATTTAAAGGGATTGATACTCAGTACTTAGTATATACAAATTGACTATGAAACCTTTGACCTTACATAATAAATTTCATTTTGTTGATCTGTGTTATTTGTTATTTTTATGTATTTTTACTTTGGATTTATTCAATCCATTGCTTATATCTTTGTAATTTTTCGGTCGATTTTCTTTTGGTTGGTCTTAGTTCTTACGTAAAAGTATTATCTTTATGTACATGGACCGAAACCAGACGATTTTTTAACGATTTGTACTTTTTTGTCAGTATATAATCACTGTAAAATATGATTTTTGTGAAAATGTGCCATATTTTCATCGATATATTTTGAACCGCTATACCAATTAAAGATCCAATTATACATATTTATTTGTCATCCTAATACCTTTCATTTGAGTACCAACAACGACCCAATCGGACAAGTCTAGCTCGAGATATTATGGGTCAGGTGAAAAAAGGTCGAAAAACTGAAAAAATCACAATATCTCAAAAACTGTTCCATAAAAAAAATTTTAACCTTGATTTTCGAATTCAGCGGAAAAAAATACATAAGGAAATATAAATCTTATCAAATGTACATGAAAAAAATTTTATTTTATAAACTAGTGTTATCTGTGTATGCATTTCAATGCAACTTATTTGTTTTATGTACAAGTATAGACTGACAGTATTTTGGTTTTTGCGGTCTCTCTCATGCTGCGAAAATTTGTGGTTTTCATCACACCTTCATTCACTTTGAATTTAACTTTTTTTTTCTTCTTATTGAACACAATTCATCATTATCTCATTTCCTTCATTTAGATTTTAAAGATTTATGTCATTTAATTTATTGTTTGTTTGTTTTAAAAACTTTAATTTAAAAGAAAACCCATAAATTAAGATATTATCGGGAAATATGTTTTTATTTTTGCAGATTAGAGCTTAATGTTCACTTTAACGTAATTTATTTTAATTTTGATATAGAATTAAAGCTTTAAGTCATCCTCAGAAAGATTTTTATTTACTGCATTAATTAAGCTGTGAACATATACATGTTAATTGAAGAATTGTTTTTTGGGTTGATATCTGTTAAATTGATAAGTTTTTTGATTTGTTTCTTCTTCGGTGTTATAAATGCAATAGAAATCAACTTATTCTCATTTTCTTTATAAAAATATTAACTGCATCAATTAAGCTATGGGGCAGGATATATACTCGTATGTATGGATGTGTGTTACCAGCTTTAGGAAAGGGCTAGTGAAGAGAGGACATGTGATGGTGAAGTATTAAAATATTAAGCATGACTCTTTTTAAGACTATGCGATTTTGTGTGATTGTGTGAAAAACATAAACATAAAAAAATGTTCAGTTCCTATCCAAAATATCGGCCATCACTAATAACGGTTTATCAATTTATCATAAAGCTTTGCTTGCGATGAAACTTTCATTTATTTGTAATGCTTGAACCTTGAAATTACGTACGGAATATATTGAGATAGTGTGCGACTAGTTTTTCGCAAATTTCGGTCAGTAGCTCAGCAATAGCTTGAAAAATGCTCCAAAGTAAGTGCATTCTCCGCGTAGACACGCGTCACGCGTTTTGGAAACTTCCCATGCAATAAAGCTAAAATTGGTGGTGTTCGGTGTCTAGTCTAGTTCATAATTTTCAACTGCAGGCAAAAAAAAATTTCGTCATACGGCAGCAGTTATTCTAGATTAATTTTCAAATAAAATACGGCCCAATGACACCTCCAGACCATAATGTGTACCAAACAGCAGTTTTTCAGAACGCAATGGCTTTTCTATATTCAGTTCTGGGTTTTTCAAGCCTCATAAGCATCAATTTTGCTTATGCAAGTAACAGTTAAGTAAGAAATGCTCTTCGTCCTTGAAGGAAATTTAAAACAAAAATTTACATCGAAAGCATGCAACCAACATATGTATGGCACTTTGTATACCCTTTTCACTTTTAATTAGCGTGAGTTGAATCGACAAATTAGGACTATCCTTAACACTTTTACTAACAGAAGTCATTTTTTTGGCAGTGCGCACATTGCGATGAAGCAGAGTTTTGATCACATCTACAACGCTTTCAGTCTCTTAAAATTTGTTTATAACCTTGCCAACTCCTTACACAGTGGCAATGTTTGAACCACCACTGTTTTTTAATCACCCTTATTCTATTTGGAGTCGGCAACATTGTCGTCAATTTTGAAACAACATCACTTTAACACAACATAAATGCAAGTGCCTTCTGCACTTTCAAAAGTAATGAAAGAAAGTATGGTGAATTTAAATCTTTTAAGATATATGGAGCTTACTCAACAACCGTCAGTATGGGTTTCTTAGAGAGTGCTCTACGGGAGACCTACTCACCCTCCTCTCGGCAAAATGGTGTAATTCAATCCACTATTTTGGCAAAAGTAAGGTGATTTCTCTAGATATCTGCAAGCCGTTTGATAGAGTGTGGATGGTGCATTTTTGTCCAAATGTACTGCCCTTGATGTCGGTGATAACTTCTTTCGATTCTTATGGAGTTTCGTCAGGGATCGCACTATAAGAGCTGTTATCGATGGAATCTCATCAAATGAGTTCAAGTTAAATTAAGGGGTACCGCAAGGTTCCGGTCTTTCACCAACTCTATTCCTTATCTTTATAAATGACCTTGTATGTAAAGCTTTCCATCCTATATATTATTTCCCGAACGACATCAGCATCTGCCATTCTTTCTGACTCAGCAATAGACCTAGCCTGCCGCTGGTTGAGGCTATGCGACAAACAATGAATAAGATCTTAAACTATGATTAAGCAAACATTTCTGAATGGGGTCATGCAAATAGAGTCGATTTTAACGCATGTAAGACCCACTTTTGTATGATTACTTATAGACGCTTGATCGAAAATGTTGCTGCCTATGTAACTATGAGGGCTATAAATATATTAAGAAATCGCAAGCTCTTGATCCTTGGCATGGAAGTTCAAAGCGATTGATATTCTATGGAGTGCACACATTTTTCAAGTCTCAAAAGAAGCATTCAAGTTCTTAGGATTTTTGAAACGGTGCCAGCGATACTTCACCCCATCTGATATTTTTACTATTTATACCACTTATATCCGACGGAAAATTCAATACAACTCTCATGTATGGGCCTTCGCTTCAAAGTCAATTTTGGGGTTGCTCGATCGTTTACAGAAGATGGCGAAGAAACTCATCGGTTATAGAAGGGTATTCAACTCTATGGATTCATTGGATCATCGACGCAATGTGGAGTAGATTACCTTCTTCTATCCTTACTATAACGGAATGTGTTCGGATGAAATTAGGGAAATTGTTACTGAAACCGTAATATTTTTACGCTTAACACGTGCTTCATTTAGGGCACATTCTTTTGCAGTAGATTGGACAATAAATTGCACTAGGCATTACAGAGAGAATTCCTTTTTTAGCCGTACAGTTCGTATGTGGAATAAACTACCTAAGCAGGTCTTTCCTGTCACTTTCAACGTGAGAAAGTTTAAATCGAATGTTCACAGACACTACTCTGCATATCCTCCTCCTCATAACCTATTTTTCTTGTGCTAGAACAATGCATTACATAAGCAGGGGTTATCCCCTGGCTGTGGGTCTTACTTAAAAAACAACATCAATGTTAACTTTGTATTCCCTAACAGTGTTAGTGATAATGTTGCCTATTTATCGATAAATACAATACACTTTTTTAATATTTGAGTCAGTTCATTTTGTTTACTGTTTATGGTAAACATGTTTTTAAATAAATAAATTTGAAAATAAAGTAAAATAAAATTTTAATTAATTTTTAGTTATTATTCGAACTTCATTTGTTTCTATATTTATGATTTGAACAGGCTAAAGTTCGTATCGCTTTGTAAGCCAAATTAGATGTGATAATTATTACTGAACAAATAACACCAAAGTTTGTTGTAAATATTCTGACTAACAACACATAGTTGAACGGAACAACTAGCTGTTTTCGAAGCCCACTAAACCTTTATCATCAGCGTTCTTCTGTGTTTGGTCCACTGTGTATGGTGTCAGTTGATGTAGATTTCTGTTTTATATACTCAGCCATCATTTCAAATGGAATATGTGAATTTCAGCAAATTGAAATAATATGAATCAAAACAATTCACATATCGAGCCACTCTACTTTATGACATTTTTTCATATGAGGATACATGGGAAGGATGTGAATCCTTGCACAGAAATTTTCAAAATTTTATATTTCGTTACCTTAGACCAATTAAAACATAAGTGCCAAATTTAAACTTTTTACAATAACTCCTTCTATTTTTGGCCGCTCCTTATATGAAAACACGACACTGTGCGTCGTGTTATACTGCCGACGCCAAATAGAATAAGGGGGATTAAATTTCAACTATTTTTACGCGTGCTTGGGTTCTTAAACAAACCATAACCGCATTTAATTAAATAAATGACATGTTAGGTGACAGATATTTAACAGCTGACAGACAGCCTTGGCAGAGCTGCTTTTTAAAAGCACTAAATAGATAATATTTGTTTCAAGTTCTTGTTTGCGATGCATTATATAAATTTGTAATATTCAGTACCCCATATTCATAAAAAATAGAATGAATTTGAAATCCATTTTAGGAAAATTTTGTATGAAAAATTTGAAATAAGATACATTTCAAATTCATGTTCAATTTTTTGAATAGGGGGGAGTGTGTTTAGGCATTTCTCTTACACAAATTCTGCTTACAAGGCATTTGGCCGATTTCTAAAAAAAGATTAAATCTAGCTGCAGAGCTGCCAATAAAACTCAACAAATCTGTATTTTTTTATTTCTGCGATTAACTTCACTTTTAAAGGAGATGTTAATTTGAATGGAACGAGGAAAAACTTCTAGGATGTAGTAGGAATCACCCAATGAATGAAGCTAAAATCAAATGTTTTTTGTTATACCCTTTACCACAAAAATGGTAAAAGGGTATATATAGGTTTGTCATTCCGTTTGTAATTTCTATAATATCAATAAGCGACCCATAAAATATATATATTCTGGATCCTTATGCATAGGGAAGACGAATAAGCGATGTCCGTCTGTCCGTCTGTCTGTACGTGAAATCGGTTTTCCCAGAAAAGCTAGAGACTTCGTTCTTGGACTGGTGTGTCAGAAATTTTCAAAAATAGATTGGTATTGAAATTCAGCAAAATCGAGCAGACGATTGCAGAGCTGGAAAACTTAAACTTATTTTTGCCATATAAAAGTAACTACCGAAAACAAATTTTTATTTTTTTTAATAAATAAACTTGTTATACACTTCAGTACGACTAATATTGGAATTTTAAATTAAAAAAATATAAAAAAATTAAAAAGATGTTTCCAGGGTTGGAAAACTTTAACTTTTTGTGTTATGTAAAATTAACGATGTCTAAAACTATATTAGTATTTTCTCGAGAACCGCAAGAGCTACAGACCTGAAATTTGGACACAGTATGTAGACCTTTGGCCGCTACAATAACAAATACATGAGAATTGGAAATTAAAGGGTGTTCCAAAACGAGCAACGAAAAATTTTAAAATCCCATGTAATATACATACAATTGTATGTACGTATTTATATACACTTGAAATTTGTAAGGTTAGTGTATTTTTATACAGACTACAAAAATTAACACCAAAATTTCAAAAAATTTAAATTAAAGGGTGTTCCATCAGTTAATGCAATTTTGACAACTTGCTGTATCTTGGAAACCGTAAGAGCAAAACTCTTGAAATTTTTAAAAACGGTAAAACTAAAAAATCAAAGAATTATAAAATCGCCAAACCGAAAAAAATCGCCAAAAACAAAAAAAAAATCGCCAAAGAGAAAAAAACAGCAAATTAAAAAAAATTCTAAGACTAAAATAATTCGGGAAAACCGAAAACATTTCTAAAATAAAAAAAAAATCGCCAAAACGAAAGAAAATCATCAAAATGGAAAAAAATCGCCAAAATGAAAAAAACTGCCAAAACGAAAATAACCCCAAAAAAACATAAAAAAATCGCAAAAAAGAGAAAAAACCCCCAAAACAGGAAAAAAACGACAAAATAAAAACCCCCAAAGCAGGAAAAAACGCCATAATGAAAAAAACCCAAAAAACAGAAAAAAATCGCCAAAATGAGAAAAAATCGCCAAAATGAAAAAAATCTTAAAAATGAAAAAAACCTCCAAATTAAAAAAAAATCTAGGACTAAAATAAATCGCGATAAACGGAAAAATTGCTTAAATAAAAAAAAGTCGTTAAAATGAAAGAAAATCGCCAAAATGAAAAAAAAAAAATCGCCAAAATGAATAAAATCGAAAAAAAGAAAAAACAACCACAAAAAAACAGAAAAAAGTCGCCAAAATGAAAAAAACCAAAAAAAAAAAACAGACAAAAATCGCCAAAATGAAAAAAATCTCCAAAATGAAAAAAACCCCAGAAACAGAAAAAAAAAATCGCCAAAATGAAAAAAAACCTCCAAAAACAGAAAAAAAATCGCCAAAACGAGAAAAACGCCAAACTGAAAAAATCGTTTAAACTGAAAAAAAGTTCAAAAAAGCAAAAAAGCCACATAAAAAAAATGCTCAAAACCGAATGTACGGAACCCTTCGTGCGCGAGTCAAAGTCGCACTTTACTGAATTTTTTAATATTAAAGGAATTAAATGAAACTAAGTTTTATCTTTGTTCTCTTAACATATTTTATGTATTTTTTAAAGAACTTGATTGGTATAAGGAATTAGAAAAATCCTAAATTATGATTCCAGGGTTGGAAAACTTACACTTTTTTTGCTATGTAAAATTAAATAGGTCTAAAATTTTTTTTTCTTTTCATTTATAAATTGAATATATTTTATGCTTCTGAAAGAAAAGTTTGGCGTATAAAATTTGAAAAATCAAAATTACAGCTCCAAGGAATATTTTTTTTTGATATTAAAGTATAAAATTAATTTATTTTTATTTCTTTGTTCACTTAACACACTTTTTTAATTTTTTAAATCAGAAAAATCAACTATTGCTAATATCGAAAATAAAATAATTGAATCAAATTCTTTAATTGAAAAATACTCTAATTCCTTTAGAGAAAAAAATTATAAATTTTTTACAAAACAAATATGTATGTATGTATGTGTCTACTACTACTACTGTGTATACTATATACATATGTATATGTACGTACGTTGGTAAAGGGTATATAAGATTCGGCACAGCAGAATATAGCACTCTTACTTGTTTTTTGATAAAATTTTCCACAGTTTTTTGTTGCAATAGAACTTTTAGTTGTATGTTAAACATTAATGTCCTAATTCAGTGAGAAAATTTAGGACGTTTTGGTTTGAAAATACTTTAGAATTCTTGTTTTTGAATTCTCAAAATTATTTTCTTCTAAAATGGTTGTTGTCTTTGATAATGAAAAATAAATATATTATTGCCATGTTTTTAAAACATAAAAATTAATTTAAAGTATTATACAATAGTTTAAAAAATATCGAGCCTTATTTTCGATTTTATCGTAAGCGACATGTTATCGAAAATGTACTTTTTTATTGAAATTACATTTTTATGGGCTTACCCATAGTTAAGAATTATCAAAATGCAAAAATTGTTGATAACTCTTAAGATACGGGCTGTTAAATTTTATCGTAAGCGACATTTTACGTACAAAAACTTATTTGAATATTTAAAAAAAAACTTCTCCTAAAAAATTTAATTTTTGTCGCTTACGATAAGATCGAAAAAAAGGCTCAATATGTGTTTGATATAATGTTTGGTATAAAATCATAAAGCAAATACACGAACCTTTTAGCATAGACAATAAATAATAACTGCGGCATTTTTTTGTCCATAGACAAGACGATACAATCGTCGAATAGACGATACAAAAGCCTAGCTAATGCCGACTACTGACTATGAGATATTGTGACATCGCAATGGTGTATACTGGTGGCAACATTTGACATTTCTGCTATTTTTCATTGTGTGGAATTGCTTTCCATATAAAAAAAACATAATGGGAACGGCATTGCACATATTTTGAAAAAAAAAATTTATACAAAATGATAACACAAGAATTGCCAGATGTGTATTTGACATAAGCATTCCGACTCGTTTACTGTGAAGGACATAAATATCGGTGATGCGAAATATTTGTTACATACATACATATGTATGTATGTATCAAATAAAGAATTTATTTGATTGCCAACCAATTTTTGCCATTTATTGAAACCTTCACATAATTGAATTTATTTAATGAGAATGAAAAAAATTAAACTTATAGAGAAAAATGACAATTCCCTTTAGCTTAATTTTCAATTCTTTTATCCACCAGTTACACTTAATTCAATAATTTTGGAGCATTTCCTCTTTCTGCACCTGGTCGCGATGCTGACATTTTTTTTCTATAAACATACACATGCATATATACATATGTCTATATCGTTACCTTAATACAGAAAGACCCTAACTCATTATTTTTTTTTTAAATCGAGATTTTGGCATTTTTCGATACATTAGCGGCCCTATGTATAAGCAAAATTTGGCATGAAGTTAGCATAAGTGGCAAGATTGAACATAATCTTAAAGAGTTTTGCCATGAAACTTCACATTAAAAATTATGCTAGGGAGTAGAGGTGGGTTAAAATTAGGTAATGCAACCATTTCTAATGTCTAATTGTATGGAGGAACTCGATAACACCTAATTCAATTTCGTCACTTTTGCTAACTTCATGCCAATTTTTGCTTATACATAGTGCCGTAGTTGTTCTTCTATCGAAATATACAAAAATCTCGATTTCAAAAGTAAGTGCCTTTCTACATTAAGGTAACGATATACATATATAAATAAGTACCAACATAGAGCATTTCACCTTCCTACTTAACCTATTTTGATTTGCATTTAAAAAATTGTTTTTTTATTCATATTCTTTCCGCGTTTTCTTATGTTTCCATTTGATTGCATATCATTAAGTACGTAAAATTGAATTTGCTTTTAACCTTATTTCCGTTTTATTACCAAGTTTTTTAATGTAGTTTTTTCCTACAGTTCTATAACTTTTCTTTTACACAGACTTAATATTAAAGGATGCTGGTAGTGGTTGGTGGTCGTGGTGGTGATGTAGGTGTAGCTGAGGTTTAATGGTAGAATGCTTGCGGTGTTGCTGCTGTACTTGTATACAATTTGTGTTCTGTTTTTCCCTTCTTCTGCTTTTCCTGTAAAAATGTGACATTCCTTTACACACAAACATAGAAAGGGCAAAAGTCCCCCACCACTCACTCACTACGTTAGATCGTCCTTTGAACTACCAAACTTTCACTCTCTCATACACTCAGTCGCCCGTATCTGTGTTAATTTTTATTCATTTCTTTCATCCTTGTTTTTTTATTATCATTCACAAATGTACGTTGCACGCACGTAGTCAGCTCAGTAGACCTTGTGAAGTTTCTTAAAAGTCTTTTGTTTTTATTCATCACCATTGTAGCAGAATTCATTTGAAGTTCTTTTGTTTTTAATTCTTGTATCAATGATGTGAGCAAATTTGTTTTTTTTTTTAATTTAATTTTTGTATTTGACGCACTCTATATCCTTATTTTAAGTCTTATACATGTAAAAAAAAGAAGAGAGGTGTTTTAGGACACCCGGTTATAGCACGTCGCACAGTGAGACAACACCGGCATTAAATACAAGGAGTCATTGTAGAGCTTTGAAATTTTGCACAGGTTATTTTTGAGACAATTCCAGTTAAAAAAAAAAAAAAAAAAATCAACCTTCAAATTTGATATTTACTGTAATGTTGCACGAAAAAATTACAATAACACTCCCACTATTACGCCATTGAAATGAAATAAAAAATAAAAATTTTTTTTCATTCTGTCAATAATTTTTTAATAATAATATTTATTATGTTGCGTATTTTTTGTAGTATTTTGTATGTTTAAATTACTTTTGCAAACTTTTGCTATATGTCATTTACTTCAAATGAAAGCTGAGACTTCAATCTTTCATTTGATATAAGTCTGCACCTAGGGCGAGGGGCTGCTCTATATTTCCTAGTCCATTGAAAATGCAAAATGTTAAATTTTTACACCACAATTCTGTTGTTAAGAAATTTTTTGTTTGTGTTTTTTTTTAAATTTCTTCTTTCATCTACTCATTCTACAACAACTAAATTAATTAACAAAATACTTTAAAGTTATATTTATTATGTATTTTTTTATTAATAAGCTTTTGAATATTACATATTGAACTAACATATTTCAAGCGCGTTGGCATACCTCAACTTTGACTTGCTCTAGACCAAAAAGTAATGAAGTTATGAGGCTGAAATCTCAGGGAATTGTTACTCATATATCTGTTAATATACTGTGAAAATTTCATCCAAATTGGACGACACGCTAAAAACCATTTTTTGCCGCGGTTACTATAGGGCTGTCTCACTGTGCGTTGCGACGAGCAATTAAATTAATGTATTGTTTGTGGCCGGTGACGTCTGTTAGCTGGCTTACAACCGATCAGCTGTGTTCTCAGGTTTGTGCTCATATGCAAAAATAATACAAAAACAAGTTGAGGTATCCTTCTCATTGTTTTTGTTTTATTTTTGTTTCACCCACTTCAAAGAACGTAACAAGACAAAATCAAAAAATTTTTTTCGTTTATTTACGTACTATGCTTTTAAGTACAAAGAAATCAAAACAAAAATAGATTTACAACTGTAATAGTGTCGTTTATTTTTGTTACGAAAATCACGTCCCAACTCCTGTATCGCACAATAAATAGCAAAGCTATACAAATTTCATACTGTAAATTCAGCCTTAGTAAAAAGTTTCTAGTATTTTTATTGGTTGTAGCATTACGAACTCATTTCTTGCAGTTCCTTTAGGAATTTTAGATAGATTCGTTGGTTTCTTAGAGTTTATACTTTTTTAGCTCAATTGAGAAATTCTTTTTCTTGTAGGAATTTCACAATTCGGCTAGTTTTTTCACTTCTATTTGTTGGTTACTTGTTAACTACGTTCCTCGTTAACTGACTTGAACAAGTTTTTTTTTTGCCTTTGGAATATTCCGTTCTTACAATATTTTGTTCAGCTCCATTAAAAACCTCCCAAAAATATAAATTAAATATCTCCTAAAATTTCAAAATGAAAACTCACAAAAAATAAACGAAAAAATCGCTCTAAGATTTCAAAATAAAAAATTAACAAAAAAAAAAAACAAAAATAAAAGTCGCCAAAAAATTATATATCGCCGAAAATTAAAACCACAAAAAAAATTACAAATTATAGCAATTTGGTTTTTATACTAAAAATAAATAACAAAAATTAAAAATTTTATCATTTATTTATTTATTAATATTGATATTATAGATAAATACAATAACAATATAAGAAGCACTAGCTTCTAAGGCCATCGGCTAATAAAAATTTTAATTTTCTAGATATATTTCTAGATATAAAAACACCCGAAAAGAAACTAGAAAAGATGTGATATGTTCTAAACTGTTTTTTCTTAAGCTAAGGACCCTCCCGATCAAGGCACTTTTCAAACCGAAAAAAACTAAATCAAAATCGGTCAAGGTGTTTGGTCTATACATGGATACGTATAGATATACAGATACACACAGTCGGGGGTTAGAAAAGAAAACTTACAAAAAGCATAAATAGTATGCGTTTCTTTCTGTAATTGCAATCCTCACAAAAACATAAATGTGAAGAAAGGACAAGTTCCTTTCCAAAATTTCGGTCATCAAAAGTAATGAGATACAAATTTTTAACAAGTTCTTGATTGCCACAATACCTATCACTACAGTATGCTATGAATTATACCAATATAAATTTGTAATCGTCAATGTGTCATATCATTTCTAGGCAATATTTTATAAGGACCCGTATGCACGAAATTTTGTAAAAGCTTGTAAAGATTAAGAGTGTGTAAAACATGGTGTAAACTTTAGTAGGAGTGAGCCCACCTATTTTTCTAAACTTTGCTCAGACGAAGTTCTTTTGAAAACGATATATTACAGTCTTGTGTGAGTGCTATTTACATATAAAGTTTCAATAAAGAAGCTTGTGTTTTAATTTTTGGGTTTTCCGATTTTTCTGGTTGATAACACAATTAGGCCTATTTGTCTACAAAATGTCAACTGTCTGCAGTATAATATTACTTTAAATTTTTATGGACCTGTCAATGCCCACTTTTCCATAAAACCGGTTTTTCGTATACGTAGGCACTTATCAACCTCTAACTAAGTTAAATATCAACCGATTTTAAATTTATAAGCAGGTTTAGAAAGAACACACTAAAACCTTCTGAACCATGTATATATACATATACCAATGAGGTTGGTGGTCGCGAAAAATGCGGCTCTCAAGGAAACAAGTTTGGCGGCCACTGTTGTACAAATTTTATACTCTATTAAATTGTACTTTCATCATCTTGGAAGCTTAAATGCACAGAAAGCGTACTTTTTTAACAAAAAGGCTACTAATAAAATGTTTAATAACTCAGTAAATATCTAGGGAATTTTTTACAAATTTAAAATCGAATGATATTTAACTTAGTTAGAGGTTGATAAGTGCCTACGAGTAACTTAAGAATTTGGAGGTATTTGGAAAACTCTAAATAGATTGTTTTTATACTCGACAATACCTACCAGAAAAATAGTAACACTTCGCAGGTATTTTTTTTTGTCACACTATGTAATCTGCGGTGTCGTGTCAAGATCTTGGAGTGGAGCTAGCTTCATATCTTCTCAATTATCCTATTGTATTTCAGGCTGAAATACTTGTCATAAGAGAAGCTGACGGTATGCTGTGGGGAAAACAAGCTCGTGCGGAAATCAGAAAACAGCCAGGCAGCGCCTCTTGCACTAATATCATATATGGCATTTACATCAACACAAAATCTAGCATATTTTGATTAAAATCTTTATGAAAATCTATACCGTTTGCACCAGCTTTTTTGACATTTATCAAGATTTTTTTTATCCAAAACAAAACCCAACTACAACCATCCAAAACTACTGAAATGCAGCCAATTCACACACTTTTTTAAGCCGACCGTAGCTAATTCACTCACCTTTTGTTGTACAGGGTGGTAAAGAATAAATAAAAACATTAGATTTCCTACAAATCTACTGAAAAATTAGTTTACGTTTTGTATGGGAAATCTGGAAAAAATCAGCTTGATTTAGCTCGAAATCTCGAAAGTAGTAGATTTCGAGACAGTGTAAATGCACTATTACGAAACATGCCCAAGCTTAGTTAGTGGATTAAGTTGTCAGTCTGACGACAGCTCTTATCTGGGTCCCAAAAATGGCAGTGCCTTACTCTTCAATCAGCGGGCAGATGAACTGACCAGAGCTGGATACGGTATGGTCGCCTATAAAGCAGTGTCAGTTGTAGCGCCGTTCCGGACTGTCAATAAGGACTTTCTTAAATATAAATTTCAGAAAACAGAATGAAGGAAAATGCGGCTGCCAGTTCAACATATCCTAACCTAGTCTAGTACAATTTAAATTTTTAGAGTGCCCTCCTGTGTATTCGGAGGGTCATGAAGTCTAATTACAAACGAAAGTAGCTTGACTAATTCAACATGCTTCCAACTCTATGCATTTTGTCTGCTTAGTATACATATATATTATATTATTAGTATTAAATAGTATTTATTAAAGGTCGACTTTGCTTTCGACAATTACAATTTATTATACGAGTACATATTTTCCCATTTTTTTTTTGTGTATTTTCATTTATTTCATTTGCACATTGAGTACGACTGCCAATTCATAGTGTTTCAACTGGAAAACGTAATTTAATCGTGTTGAAAACAGTATTTTTACATGCTTTATTTGCCGTATTTATTGTTTGCAATACAATAAAAAGTATGTGAAGCATAAGAAAGCCAAAAAAAAGATAATTGTTTGAAATTCTTATCGTAATCTAAGTGTTGATTTACGTAATTCTATCAATTTAATTGAAAAAGATAAATTTATATTGAGTGAAATTGATTTCAAATGAATTGAGGTGAAATTAAAATAAGTGTTTGAAAAATGAGATTAAATTCTTTTTTTAAGATAAGCAAATCTAAATGATTGATTTGACAATATTTAATATACCACAAAAGCTTTAGGTGGAATAAAAGTTCTTACCTTTAAAGTTGCACAGATCTGTGCAGTTTTTCGTATTTTTATCAATAGAAAATAGTAACTATTTCTGGAGTTTTATGTTTTAATTCAAAGATAATTTTTTTTAATTTCATTTAGCTCATGTTACTGCAGAAAGGACATGACATGCACTAAAACTAATAAAAGAGTGTCACATTCAACCGCAGCATACGTATACCAATCTTTATTTGTGAAATTAAATGAAACATAGTTTTAAGCCAAAATTATATTCAAGCATTAACTGCTTCTTTTCAAAAATTAAAATTAACTTAAATTAATTTTTCATTAAAACGAAGAAAAGAACTGTTATTATTGATGGACTCTAAATCCCTGTAGGATCTATGATTAATGATACTTGCTTTTAACTTTTAAAATGAAGAACCCGAAAATTTCCTATACTTTTTCTTTCATTCATATATGTATGTTCCAAAAAAAAGAAGTTACAACATTTTATTGAAATCGTTGTACAAGTTTAAGATTTATTCACAATTACATATGTGGAAGAACTTCAGTTTATTACAACGCACAGTGGGTTAATTATATTGAAATTTGGGTGCAGCTTTTAATGAAATATAATTAATTTTATTTGCAACATATTTTACTGTATCCCAGCAAAAAATTACAATTCAAATCATTAGTTACAGCATTGATGAACTCAGCTCCAAGTAGTTCCATTTCATGTGAATCATCAATGAATTTAACACATATTTGTCATACGACGGAAGTAGTGCTATGTAGTAGAATGGTATGCACTTAAAAGGTTGTCTAGAACAATTTATTACATAAACAACAGCCTTAGAATATTAAATTCAGTACCTGTAGTGAATGCTATCCAATGAAACTAGTTCCGGATTTTGTTTGCTGGGTATGTTTTTAAATTTTAAAAATTTTTTAAAATTAGAATAAAAAAAATATTTTAAATATAACAAAATATGTGTGATAGTATCAGATTTGCAACATGACATTTATTTTATCAAACAGTACTCGTATCAGAAAAGTGCGAGGGCATCAATTTTTCTATTACTGTTGCCAGCTTCTCGCGCAATTTTCCCTTTGTTAGTTTTGGCTTCAAAAAGGATGCTAAACGGAGTTTTTAACATTTATTACCTTTTTTCCGTCAAATCAATCACAAATTCATATCACTGAATTTTTGTGATTTCATATTCATCTTGTAATTAAATTTTTTTTTTCAATAATGGTAACAGCTCTCAGGGCATAATCTCTACTCATGCAATGCATTGTACCAGAACTAGCAACATAGATTATGGAGAGGAAGATAGAGGGAGTAGTATATGTGGATATTTGATTTAAACTTTTCCACGTTGAGAGTGAGAGGAAAGATCTCAGCAGGTAGTTTATTCCACACACGAACAGTATGGCTAAAAAAAAGGAATTATCCCTATAATGCGTAGTGCGATTAATCGACCACAGATGAATGTGCCCTGAATGTGCATACACGCAAAGAAAAAATATGGTGGAGGTAACCATAATCAAACAGCAACATACTATGATTGAATTATATGGTTGCAGTCAAATCATACTATTGTCAACGGAAAAGCAAAGTTTAAATAATATTATTTTCTGAGTTAATAATAATATTATCTACAAAAACAATTAACTTTGTTATTCCTAATCTTAGTATTGTACATATGACAACACTATTGTTAGATGTGACTAAAATATAATTAATACTTACCATACCATGTTCTAATATTATAATATTATTGTTAAATGTGACCATAGTATTATTTTATGTAATAATAATATTTTGTTTTTTAATCATATATTTATTGGCAAATCTTTCGTTTAAAACAGCTGTGCGGTAAATCCGAAATAAAAATAAATTAATATTGTTGAAAGAAAATGTAGGTATGTGTGTATAGAAATGTATACTTACATATATGTTTGTAGACGAAATACAGACATATCTGTATAAAGAGATATACATACATACATATGTAAATATGTACATATTATTTTTATTTATCTACCCTTTTGTTTATACTTTTTTATTTATTTAACACCACGCGTGCACTACCGAAACAATCGAAACACTGAACTGACAGAAGATGTTTTTGAAAAAGATTTTATTTAAAACTTAACATAGTCTGGTTTTGAATAACATTATATTGTTATTTAGATCATATTATTTTTACACAATAATACAAATTATATTGTAGTCATAACTTTTTAACAAAACTATATTGTTAAACTCTAACCATATCGCACTTTCTAAATTCAAACATTACTCTGTTTATCGTAACGAAATTAATGTTTAAAATAGCAATAACTAGTTTTCAACGACCACACATTTGTTTCAGAGAACATAATATTGTTTTCTCAACCATTTTACAACCATATCTTTTCTTTGCGTGTAGTTTCAAAAATCCTAGGCACTTGAATGCTTCTTTTGAGACTTGAAAAATGTGTTTAGTCCATCGAACATCACACTGAATTTGTATGTCAAGAACATCAAGTGCTTTGGATTCCTTAATAATTAAAACCGCCACAGTTACGTAGGCTGCAGTATTTTCGGTCATGCGTCTATGAGTAATCATACAACATTGGGTATTACGGCCGTTAAAATCGCATGACCCACTCATCTTGTAATTAATGCTGTTTTGAAAGTAATCTTGTCCAAAAAACACTACTTTCTTAAGGGTCATGCAATAATACAAAATAAAAAATTTAAAATCACTGCATTCAGCAATTAATTAAATTTAATCTGATTTTAATCTTCTGTGGTTATTCCTACAATATGCAGAATAACAGCGATTTAGTGGATCATCTTTTTAGAATAATATTTCCTTACGTTCAAATGTTTTTCTTCCTTGGCTCTTTGCTTGCAAAAATTTGAATATGTAAACACACATACACAAACAGTTCGTATTGTCAGCTTTTAAAATATTTTCTTCTTATTAGAATGCAGTTGTTTTCAGCCTTTTCTTTCTTTTTATGCAGCCAAACTGATATTCAGCACTTTATGAATTTATCTTCATTTCAAAATATGTCTTCATTTGAATGTGCATTAAAGTCCTGCCCCAGACCATTTATAAGACCATTCAAGACATGAGAGATTTTTCAAATTCCAGCAAAATAAATATCGAAATACTTTTTTAGCAAAAGTTTTATGATTTTTTGCGAGCTATAAATTTCTAACATTAGTAGAATGTCACATTAGGGTGGTAGGAAATGAGATTTAGGGGGTAAGTACTAGAACGGTATACTTGAGCATAAATATTGGCCTCCCTCAGTGTGAAACTTTAAGATCGGACTGTAAATGTGGAAGATATAACGAAAAAACTAAAAAGGCGACCCCACGTTCTGCAAAAAAAATTAAATTTTTTTTTAAATGTCCTTGGAACAATACTTTATATTCGGTGGCGTACGGATAACTTTTTTTTTGTTGCCTGTTGGGCGAGACGCTCTAATGTACATATTTACATATATATTTTCTTGAGAATGTTAAGAGTCTGAAGTTAGAACACCACTCAAAACAATATTATATGATCAAAATACACTGATAAATAAGCTTTAACAAATAAACTTTAATCCTTATTTCCCATAGAGACAGAATGAATTTTATACCACACCCCTAAATATCAACCATATCGCCCAAATACTCGTAAGTTGCAACGTTGTGGTATGATTATGCAGTTTTTTGTTTTTGGTTTTTTTTTATTCTTTGCACTTTTTATCGGTTGCATTGAAGCTGCTTATGTGATGATGTTGACTGGTTGGTTCATACATTCATTGCTAAACTAAGCATATCGACACCAATAAATCATGCAATAATGTTATTCTGTCATTGAGTGATACTCTTGCCGAATACGAAACCAACTAAGAAAATAAGAAAAAATGCAGAGCTGCTGCATCAAATGGCAGCAGCTTTATCATCTTCAATTTTACTTTAGTTTTTTCTTACATTTCTTTCCAACGCCATATTTAAGTATATTCGTAACCTATGTGTGTGAGCGGAAGGATATGCCAGGCAGTTTTTTTCCCTATATAAATACATACATATTTTTGTAGCAGTTTCTCTCAGGATATTACACAGTTTACATATTCACATCTGTGTGTGCATATAAATGGCTAAATGTTCGAGTAGAGCTTTAGTAGTACACATACATGTACATTAGGGCGGGTCGATTTGTATGGAAAACCGCATTCTAGGGATCAAAATAAGGAACTTTGCCGAAGGAACCATGCCTATGAAATGTATTTTGATGTCCCGACTTTTGATCCGAAAGGTCGAATTTTGAAAAATCTCACTTTGACCCATTTAGAGTTCCTCAATCGAGTCAAAATGTATTACTAAACCCTACTAATTTTGGAGGGCCGACACACCTATGCTAGTGGCACACCCCCTAGAACCACCCCTGGGGGGTTCCCCATGCAAACATTTGTGACTTTTTGAAATATTTGTATGGGGAACCCCCCAGGGGTGGTTTCAGGGGGTGTGCCACTGGCATAGTTGGTTCGGTCCTCCAAAATTAGTGGGGTTTAGCTATACATTTTGACTCGATTGAGGAACTCTAAATGGGTCAAAGTGAAACTTTTCAAAATTTGACCCTTCGGATCAAAAGTCGGGACATCAAACTACATTTTAGAGGTATAGTTCCTTCGGCAAAGTTTCTTATTTTTATCCCTAAAATACGATTTTTTTGTAATTAATTCGATTTTTAAATCGACCCGCCCTAATGTACATCAATAGTTATTTTTATCATGAGTTGGAAAATTATATTTTAAACGAAAAAAAAAAGAAAAAATACTCGTATATATTGATAGATGATATTTTAGAATGATGTTTATACATTTCAGATTAGAAAAAATAAATGATGTTGAAATTTTAAATTCCAAGAAAACAAGACAAACAAATCTTATTACAAAATTTAAGACTTAATGTATGAAAAAATGTTTTTGTGGGCATGCACTTACACATTTAAAAAAAAAAGGGGGAAAGAGTTAAAGAACAAACTTACAAAATGTCACGTTGTGTACCTAAGGCTGCCTTTTAATTATATTATTAAGGGCATACTCAGAACTTAAATTTCTTATTTTTTCATTGATGTGGTAGACACAACCAGAAACAAAAAGAAATCTGCATTAAAATTATAAAGAGTTAAATTGCTCAAAAATTGTTAAGGCTTGCTTGTTGTTTGTACTTTTTTTTTGATAAATTGAGTTTTATTGATAATAATGCAAGATAGAAAATTGAGCACTAACAATGGAATAATATGTATGCATTTCAGATATCCTCGCCATTATTTCAATGTCCTCACAAGAGCTTTATTCACATTTTGCAACAATATTTGGGTTATCGCCGTCTTTTTAGAATTTCCTTCACTTACTCGCTTTCGAAAAAAAAAATTACAACGATGCTATATAGATAGAGATGTCAGACCCATATTTTGAAAAATCTGGACAATAAAAAAATTGGCTTGTAAGTCAAACTGTCAAATTTTCGTAAATTACACAATCAATGCATTTAACTTAGACATTAGTGACTATCCTGACTGCTTAAACAGATTCAACGTTTGAGTACTAATCACGAGTTTATGAAGACAGCCAAACTTTTTTTTCAGTAAAAACAATTGGGGAATTCACAAAATATCATAAAGGAAGTTGTTTTAAAATAACATGTGTTCCAATAAGTTGTTCCGTTTAGTATATATTCGCACGATATTTTAAAAGTTGTCATGACTTAAGCTGTATCAGATAACAAACTACGCCATTTATAAAAATGGAACAACGCACTGAAATTATTAAAATTATCTACTAAAATGGGAAAAATTTCGCTGTCACACTTCGTAGAAATAAGGTCTTGAGCAACTCTAACTGTTGGGACAAGCTAGGCTGAACTGATCCACTCAAGAACAACTGAGTTGCTTGTGTAGGACAACGTGTTAGGGAAAGTCCATGGTTGCTAATTTTCGTCGATCTTTCGACTTGGCGGTTCTATTGATAATGGGATGACCTCGAAGGGACGACCATTATTAAATTATGTTTTTATTTACTTCAATTATTTATTTACTCAAAAAATTATGCAAATCTTTTTACAAGTAATCGTTTAGTTAATTTTTTTATTAATATTTAATCAAAATATAAAATAGTTAAATCAATATTCGTAGTTTAATCAAATTTCATACACCGAAATTAATTGTAAGCTTTTCCGGTAGCTTTTATAGCTATGCTATTTATTGCGCGATACAGGAGTCAGGACGTGATTTTTGTAAAAAAAAAATAATCGACACTATTACAGTTATAAATTTATTTTTGTTTTGATTTCTTTGTACTTATAAACAGAGTATGATAATAAAGGGAACATATTGTTTGATTTTGTTTTGTTTTCGATTGCTCAATTTGTTTTTGTATTGTTTTTGTACATGAGCACAAATCGGAAAACACAGTTGATCGGCTGTAAGTCGGCTAATAGCGGCCATTGGCCACAAACAATACATTAATTTAATCGTACGCCGCCGGAAACTTTTTGAAATATTTGCGGAGAACTCGACATTATCATATAATATAACTTTGTTGCATTGCTATTTCACATATAAAATTTGTTGTATATAACTAAGTCACATAGCTGGGTGTCCTAAGTGTCTTCTCTTTTAGTTTGTTTTATTTGCTTTAGTAGGTAAGGTTAGGTTAGATAAGGATGGTAGTTAGAATCCCGGACTCACGTAAACCATTTTGGTCCATTGCAATACCACGGAGACTCTGCTTATGCGCAGTCTCTACCGTTGAACCAGCCAGAGCTGAATGTTAGGCTACTGATAACTATATTGTAGTTTAACACTAGCAATGTCAGAAAGTTTCCTGAACTCAAGAGCGTCCATTGTGTCCATTATCTTTCTTGCAAGTCCAGAACAGTGACACGGGAAATGTTCAACACTTTGTTCTTCATCGATATTCTGGCAGCTTTGGCAAAAATCATTCGACCTCTAACCTTTGTGCATGCCTACCTATGAGACAATGTCCGGTTAGCACGAACACTAGAATCAAGATTTGTTTGCAATTTTTTAAAATTAAATAAGCTGTATTTTCCCTTATAGATGAGTCTGTAACTCCCTTGTGATCACGCAATCATTCACCCACCTTCTATCTGTTTCATCTTCTATCTTGCGCCTAAGTCTGAGTTTGCAAGAGAGTAGGGGTAAGCCTACACATTCCAAGTCCGGTGAAACTTGTAAGGTTGTCCTAGTTCTAGCAAGCTCATCAGCCCTAGAGTTCCCCTGAAAGCCTTTATGCCCCAGGATCCAGATGATCGTAATATCAAACTGTCGTGGCAGTCTACGGCTGTTGTTGTTCTCAGAAGCGGGGATTGAGGCACGTTAATAGCTGCTCAACTATCAGTGTATATGTTAATCAAAGTCATTGAAAAATCTCTGCCTGGAAGACACTGCAGTGAACCGGAAGTCGCAAAGACCTAAAGTTATTGAAAAGACCCCATAACTCACACCTTTTTGTGTCTTAGAGTCGTCCGTATAAAAATTAACACTTTTTATTCTGCATGGAGTTCAATTCATCCACAATTCTGTGGGTGGTATCCAGGTTTTATAAAGATGTTTGTGTAGTAGAGCAGGCGAGGTTTAGTTAATCCCCCAAGCTGTTCTACAGTGGCCGATGTCATTTCCATTCCACAGAGAGTTGCCACGAAGACGGGTTGCTGAGATAGTTGCTTTCTCCTTCCCTACTAGGTGCAATGGTATAAGGTGAAGGAGCATCCCCAGTGCATCTGTGATAGTAGTGCAAAGAGCATTGGTTATATACAAGGATGTAAGTCTTTACACCTTATGTAAGATATGTAGATACGTCTTTTTCTCCAGGGACGGACACCACACGATGACACCATACATGAGAGTTTGACGTACTATTGCAGTATAGATCCAATGAACTATTTTTGGGGTAAGACCCCAATTGTTCCCAATGGATGTCATGCATACAAATATGATAGCTACAAAAACAATAACATCATATGGGTCGGAATACAGAAAGCATCAAATCTCATAGAGCCCAGGCTACTGAGAGTATACACCAGTTGTCTAAGACTGATTCATATTCCCAATAAGCGGAGAGAAGCGAAAGTGGTCTTCATTCCGAAGGCTGGTAAAAGCTCTCACACCACAAAGAAAGACTTTCGACCAATAAGTCTATCATCCTTTCTTGTAAAAACATTAGAATGGATGGTTGGTCATTATATTTTCAAAACCTTTAATGGTAAGGTACTTTCAGCGCATCAGCATGCATACCATAAGGAAAATTCAACCGAATCGGCTCTTCACGACTTGGTTAGCATAATAGAGAAATCACTCAATCTCTGTGGGTGAATATACCTTCGTGGCCTTCGTAGATATTGAGGGGGCCTTTAATAACATTATTCCAGATGCGATAATTGATTCCTTGTCTAATTTGGGGGTCAATGTAGTATTATGTAAGTTGATTCAGAATCTATTAAATTACCGCAAGATAACTTCAGCTCCAGGAGCTTCTAGGCAAACCCACTTTGTAAATAGAGGTACACCACAGGGAAGAGTTCTTTTGCCACTGTTGTGAAATCTAGCTCCAAGTCACGTGCTGATTTCTCCAGAATCTTGGATGTGCAAGACCGTGGCTTATGATGATGTAGCAATAGCTGTCAGAGGAAAATTCCTCACTTCTCTAAGGGATATCCTACAGCATGGTCTTTCATATTTAACAAGGTGGGCAGAGAAACAAGGGCTCACTATTAATCCTAATAAAACGAAACTAGTTATCTCCTCCAGAAAGTATAAGATACTTGTTTTCAAACCTATCACTCTTAATAATACGGAGATAAAAGTATCCAACATTGTAAAATATTTCGGGGTTATTCTTGATTCAAGGGTAACTTTCAAAACTAATATTCTAGAGAAAGTAAATAATGCAACAATTTCCATTTCTATCCAGGAAATCCATTGGGAAAAGCTGGAGTTTCACTCCAAAAATCATTCATTGGATCTATATTTTAATAGTACGCCCAATTCTCATGTATGGGATCATCGCTTTCCCTCTCAAGGCATGTTACCGGCCTAAGAGATATCACCAGTGTTACCATATCTGAGTTTCAGCTATTTAGAACAAGTTGCGTGCAAATAAAAGTTTTCTAGAAAAAAGTATCAAATCAAAAAATTAATAAAAAAATAACTATATTTTTATTTAAAAAAAAATCATTATTATATGTATATTCACTTTGAATATGCATTGTACGTAATGCATATTCAAATTGTTTTTATCGTTCCATTGACTACTTTGGAAGTCTATTCAACTGTTTCCAGTTTTTTTTTTCTTTTTATTTTAATTCCTTTATTAGTTTAATGAAATAGTCCACTTAAAACTTTAGACATATTAGATTTAAATATAAGCTATTTTGCTATTGGCAATAACAAATTTTAGGAAAAAAAACCCAATTCTATTAACCATTCAAGTTAAGAAGCCTTTTAACAACTTAAAATATACTATCCATACTCACAGTCCTTACAAAAGTTTGTTGCTATTGATGTGCCTTTTGTGAAAGGAATTAAATTGTTTAGTAAATGGTGCATGTCGCACTGTCTATCTTCCTGCCTTCCTTTTCGAAACCTTTTTTTATAGTTTCAATTATAGCAGGCATGTAGTCATTTGCTTACATTCACTAGGTTATTTTAATTTTCCCATCATCATGGATTAACACTTGAGTTCATGTTACGAAAGTTTTAACAATAATGATAACACTGAGAGAAATATGTGTGGAGTTTTCATATGAAAAAACATAAATAAAGTGTTTGTAGGAAGTATTCAAGTTCAAGTGGGCAATGCTGTGCGGATATGCGTGCCAGTTTGATCTTAGTATTTGAAAATGTTAAAATATAAAATAAAACAACCTTGGGCTGAAGAACGATTTTTAAATACGGTCAAGCTGCTGCTTGTTTGTCGTACTATAGTTTTACGTCTCCTTTGCACTGGTTAATGGCTAACCCCAAATATCTGGGAATATTGGTCACCGTTTTATTATATCCGTGACCACATGCTGGAGATCCCAAAAAACTATAAAGGTATTTCTTCAATTCCTTAGGTAGGTTAGGTTAGGTTAGATTAGGTTAGGTTAGGTTAGGTTAGGTTAGGTTAGGTTAGGTTAGGTTAGGTTAGGTTAGGTTAGGTTAGGTTAGGTTAGGTTAGGTTAGGTTAGGTGAGGTTAGGTTAGGTTAGGTTAGGTAAGGTTAGGTTAGGTTAGATTAGGTTAGGTTAGGTTAGGTTAGGTTAGGTTAGGTTAGGTTAGGTTAGGTTAGGTTAGGTTAGGTTAGGTTAGGTTAGGTTAGGTTAGGTTAGGTTAGGTTAGGTTAGGTTAGGTAAGGTTAGGTTAGGTTAGGTTAGGTTAGGTAAGGTTAGGTTAGGTTAGATTAGGTTAGGTTAGGTTAGGTTAGGTTAGGTTAGGTTAGGTTAGGTTAGGTTAGGTTAGGTTAGGTTAGGTTAGGTTAGGTTAGGTTAGGTTAGGTTAGGTTAGGTTAGGTTAGGTTAGGTTAGGTTAGGTTAGGTTAGGTTAGGGTAGGTTAGGTTAGGGTAGGTTAGGTTAGGTTAGGTTAGGTTAGGTTAGGTTAGGTTAGGTTAGGTTAGGTTAGGTTAGGTTAGGTTAGGTTAGGTTAGGTTAGGTTAGGTTAGGTTAGGTTAGGTTAGGTTAGGTTAGGTTAGGTTAGGTTAGGTTAGGTTAGGTTAGGTTAGGTTAGGTTAGGTTAGGTTAGGTTAGGTTAGGTTAGGGTAGGTTAGGTTAGGTTAGGTTAGGTAAGGTTAGGTTAGGTTAGGTTGGATTAGGATAGGTTAGGTTAGGTTAGGTTAGGTTAGGTTAGGTTATGTTAGGTAACGTTAGGTTAGGTTAGGTTAGGTTAGCAGGCTGCTGGTAAGGAAAAGAGAAATTCAGATTTCAGAAGAGAAGATATTGAGAGAGGGTGATAGGGAAGAGGTAGTGATGGAGAAAACAGGTGAAGGAAGAGATAGAGGAAAACTTAATTCCTCTACAACTCTGCTTTTTAATATGCAGTATTTAGCGCCTCTGTTGTTTAATGAGGCATATCAAATTTTGAAGCTCTGTCTAGTAGCCATTTTATTGGTTATTTAACTTTGCCAAGGATTCTGCTACACAATACCGACGAAGAAGGGCGCTCTGATGTTATATTGGGATTAGCATCCACTGAAGCCGATGTTGTTTTAGTGACCAGTCCCTTATGCCTGTATCACTAGAACTTTTCACACATCAACTAATACAAAGGAAACTAATGCATATCAGAAAAATGCGTTGTTTTATTATTTTATTGACTGTCGGAGACCGGGTTCGAACGCGGACCTTTGGTTTTGTAGTGATTGTGCTAACTACTTCAGCCAACGCGATCTCAGGCGATTAGTATCTCCCAAAGGAAGCTTGTAATTGAGAGTTATCTTAATAACTTTTTGATAGTCTTATAGCGCTATTCACCCAATTTAAGGCTGGTATATTAACCCATCAGAGCAATTAACTGCAGCAATTATAAATGATTCTTGTACCAGTTTTATTACAAAGGACAATAAGCCTTCTCAGAGACTAAAATACTCAGTTTCGAGTACCAGTGGGTCCATTAGACATCATGACAAATAATTGGAGCTTATCGAAAAATTGGCGGAAGAACTTAACACCATTGGAATATTTTTTGTGTTGCTATGTAAAATTCCTAGTTTTTTCCGGAAAGCCACACGCAATTCACGCATTTGAAGACAACGTACGCTTTTTTATCACTAATTGAAAATCAGACTTCCCAATTGGATTTCTTCAGTATCAGTCAATATGAAATAATATATATATTTTTCTAATAAAGCCTAAACAATGAAAAATCTATATAAGTAAAGAGACGCTCCTTAAAAACGATCTTTTGTAGTGATTGGCACAACGCAGGCAATATACTATATTTACAGAAAATATGAATCATGGCTTCATTTTCCTAACTTAATTCTCCCTACTTAAGCAGTTGCACATTATTCATTTTAAGTTACATAATGCCACTGCAAGATAATTGTTACTTCATTCTCCTCATTTAATTTGGAATGACGCTACAGAAGATTTATATAATCTGTAGTATTATAAAATCCATCAGGATTTTAGATGTACACTCAGGGAAAATCTGCAACTTAAAAATAAGTACGCGACACAGTAATTCAATCATTTTCAATATAATAGAAAGTGTATATTAAGATACTTGAAAATAATAAATTAATACTGTAAATTAATAGTTTTCCATATTGAAATAAGAAATTTCGACATGACTACCCTTTCGTTAATATTTCTTATTAATTCAATATGACTTTTATTGATGTTAAGCTGTTTTAATTTCTCTCGGTTATGTTATGTGTTTATTTTTTATTAATAAAAATGTGGTCCCGAAAGGTCTTAAAACGCCTTTTTGGAAAATCCAAACGCTTTTTCTTTGCCTTAAGGACAGCTGGGGTAAGGTTTCTAATTAAAAGAAATTTTATATATGTTAGCTTTGAAAGAAAAGGTTTGAGAAAAACTTTCTGGAAAAGAGATTTGAGACTTGCAACAAAACAAAAAAATTTGAATTATATAAATCAATTTAAACAAAGTGGATTACCATGGACGCGCAAATTGTGGCATCAAAGCAACTGTGTACTTTTTATCCCTACTTTTACGCTCATCGTATAACTATCTGAAATATAAACCAGAAGTATCCGAGCCTGAGTTCACAATTTATCCTATAAACTAGCATTCACATTTTACCGCTTAGAATATTAATCTTAGTCGCACTCCTTTAGAGTAAAAGTGTGGCACCTACTGTACTGTACTGTTCAGTTCTTTCAGTGTATAACATTTGAGTTTTTTTCTAAATTATGCTCAAAACCCTTTTGCAAAATTTTATTTTAATGCTTACAAAAATATAAAGAGGGAAAACTATCAGTTTTATATATACATACACATACATTAAGGTAATTTTAAGACTTATAAACTTTTCCCATGAAGGCCCTAAATGAACATACATTAGTGAATACCCTGTTGGAAATTCAGTTAAATTTAAACTAACTTTAAGCTTATTATTTTTAGCAACTATTACTGACTGAGACACTTGGATTACTTTTCAATGTAATCAACTAACTATTTTAACATTACGATGTCCTAGGCGGTAGTCAATTGTCTCACTCCGCATTACTTTTCAACTAACTTAAAGTTGATTTTTTTTTAAATCATCTGGTAGTCAGTAAATTTAAGACATTTTTCGGGGATATCATCACCGGTTGTGTACTCAACGCCCTACTACCCAGCTGAGGTACCATCTAAAATAATAACAGCAAAATTTTAATATAAAACTGAAATGAGTTTCAAAGTTTCTGAGAATAAATTTGTTGGCTCTCACTAAATTCGATTACGTACTCAACTTAAGAATTAATTTTGGATTTGCTCTGGATGACATTGCAGTTAGCTTTTAGTCTGTCTAAGAAAAGTTAACTATAAGTTAATTATTTTTTTAGTCAACCACACATTCTCCGACAGGGTATGTTTATATACATATGCATAAGTATGTATGCTAAGAGCAATTATTGACCGAAAAAAAAACAACTAACTAATAAGCACTAGAGATGGACATTCGCTAAAGTGTTCGCCATATTTAAGCAACACCAGCGTGAATGAGTATGTAGTATGAGCTTGTGCGCCCACTAATGAACTTAGAGATATTAAATTTCTTACGAAAAATTCATCATGTGTATGATTTTATGTCACTCATCATCAATTTACTAAAAAACGTTGAAGTAAATGTATTGCGCTGATAACAAAGTAACTGCTCTGAAGCACCCACTGCCTTGCCTTTTTTTTGAATCGCTTAATCACAAACTGTACCAATTAATAGTTTCCCTTGAATGTTCAGAATAAAACTAAATATCTCTGTTGGTGATTTTTCCTTTTCGTGGTTAAAATCTCCTAAGCTTATACTCACTGAGCAATTACAATGGACCTAATTGGGTCCCCGAGTGGAGGTGCTGTATAGCACCACCCTTCCTAACTTACTCGCTGAGTAAGAAAGAATGATAGCTGAGTTCTTCATATATCACAATGAGCAAGAGTGTCGCCTACGCAAACGAAGTTGCGTGAAAGTTAAACACTGTGCTAATCTTGAGTGCTAATCTATTAAAAAAATTATACTGTGCTTTTCAACAAATGGTTAAAAGCCAATATGCCACAGCATCAATAGTACTTTAAGTAAAATAAAATTTGGCACCAATGAGTATCAAAATCAGCTGACTGGTTTGCACGACGACTATGATACCTATAAAAGCAGAAAGTAAACCTACTTTTCGTATTTAAGACATGATGGAAAGTTATATTTTACGCTTTAAAATTTTTAACAATACATCGGTAGGCTGGTTTTTTGACAGACATGCAGGATGCAATATCTAACACTCGTGATATGGAATTTTTAGCTTTCAAATAAAAATAAAAAATAGTAGGCTTTCCCCACTGCATCCAAGATTTTCATATATCAACTCGGATGAATAGGTTAGGTTAGGTTGAAAAGAGGAGCCATTACGCTATGTCCGGTAAGATATACTACATAAGTCAGTAAAGGTTTGTTGTACGCTCTCAAGTGAATTAAAAATAAATTCAGTTAAGTGCGGCTTTGACTCGCACCATATATGTAATACTATACGAACTTTTGTCTATCTAATACCTAGTTTTGGCAATTTTTACGTTTTAGGGATTTTTTCGGTTTTCAGTTATGACTTTTTTTTGCGTTTTTGGCGCTTTTTCGTTTTTATTGTTTTGGCGATTTATTTCGGTTTTTTTTTTGGCGTTTCTGCATTTTGGCGACTTTTTTTCATTTGTTTTGGTTTTTTTCATTTAGGCGATTTTTCCGGTTTTTGGCGATTTATTTTGGTTTTATAAATTTTTTTTAGTTTGGCGGTTTTTCTCGTTTTGGCGATTTTTTTTCGGTTTTTAGCGATTTTTTCGGTTTGGCGATTTTATAATTTTGTAATTTTTTTTTTTTTAAAGAGAAGTAACACTCAGGCAATTAATGCCTACTACTATTACTAGTTGATACCTTCTTTTAGGAAAGGGATAGTGAGAGTGAAGACAGTTGGTGAAGGAAGAGATAGAGGAAAGCTTCATTCTTTTACAACTCTGCTTTTTGCACGTTTTTTATAATGCAGTGTTGCAGCGCCTCTCTGATGTTAAATGAGGCGTATTAATTTTTTGAAGCTGTGTCTTGTAGCCATTTTATTGATTATTTTACTTCGCCGATGATTTTGCTACACAACGAAGGAGGGCGCTCTGATGTTACATTAGGACTAGTATCTGCTGAAGTCGGTATAGTTCAGTGACCAGTGACTATGCCTTCATCACTTGAACTTTCCTACAACAACTGATACAAAGGGACACTAATGCACATCAGAAATATGCGTGGTGTTGTTATTTTATGACTGTTGGATTCAGGGATTGAACCCAGGACCTTCGGCTTTGTAGTCAACGTGCTAACTACTTCAGCAACTTGTCAAAATTACATTAACTAATAGTACACCCTTTAATTTAGATTGTTTTTTAATTTTTGTGTTAATTGTTGTAGTGTGTATAAAAAAAATACACTAACTTTTGTCAAAATAAATTCAGTTGTATGTATTTATGTATATTAAATGGGATTTTAACATTTTTCGTTGCTCGTTTTGGAACTCCCTTTAATCCTTAACTTATGTATTTGTTGTTGCAGCGGCTAAAAAGTATGTAACTCTGTTCAAAATTCAGATCCGTAGTTCTTACGGTTCTCTAAAAAATAGCTTGTGGCGGACAGACAGGGTTCCTTTTCGCCTTTGGTGTACGGAACCCTAAAAATGAACCCACCTCTATAGGAACTCAGTATCGTTCACGCAGTCCCTCAAAATTTGCCAGGCAATATTTTTAAGACGGGTTATATCCGGTAAGATGTCAACCACAAAATAACAGGATCTCGGATGGGCGAAAGCTGGACAATGACAAAGGAAGTGCTGCATTGTCGCGAACTTGGACGATTGGAGTTGTATTTGTCTAAACAGAATCTCATGATACAAGTTAACAACCATCGTTATCAACAACCAAAAGTTAACAACGTATCGTTCTTAAAATAAAAGTGAAGATGTAGGTGGTTACATTAATCATAGGAGTTGAAGCTTTCAGGCATCAAACTAATATTCCAAGCTTTATTGACACTAAGGGCCAATTTCACCAATCTTATTTAAAAATCAATTCTATTTAAAAGATATTTTTCCATACAAAAATTAATGAAAATCTACATTTAAATAGCAATTAATATTTAAATATAGTTGGTGATATCGGCCCTGAAACGTTTAAGTTTAAGCAGGCTTGTTATTCATATTTTGAGAATGGAATAGGGAGAACATGAGGTCGTGAATCCACAAAATGTGAATGAGTCCTGCGTTGGAATTATAGCAAGAACCCTCACTGCCCTTATGATAACAGATGACCCACGCAAAAATTCTTCTAACGCAATATTTGCCATAATGCAATGGGAAATAAATTCGGTAATAAGATTATAATAAATTTATGTATAGAAAGGGACTCATATTGCCCACATATTTATTGATAATACCAGAACAGCCAATAAGTTTCTCAAACAATTTTGCTCATTGCTCATCAGCACTTTTGCCTAGCAGAAGATTTGATGACGATATTTCACAGAAGAACCAGAAGAAATAGAACCATAGAGTGGTTGGATGAACCCTTATAGCACGCTTAAAACACACAATTTAGGCTTCACGATTGGGGTAGCCACTACAGGCTAAAACTTCGGATATATGTACACAGGTAAGGGTACGTTTTCCTTTCGATGGGTCTCCCTACATTTATTTAACATACATATATATGTATGTGACAACGCCTTTACTATTCCCCAGTGTGGCCAATGCTGGTTATTTCAGTATCGATCTATGTTTTCCGTGTCTGTGCTATGCTACCCTTCTCTGATTTTCTTGTGTGTTCCAGTCTAAATATATTCTACTGCTGGTTATTTCAGTTTCTCCTCCATCCATTTTATTGGTCATAGTTCTTGGATATAAAATATGTGGAAAGGCTAAGGCTCACTAGCAGAAGGGCGAAGACTAACTAATATATTCTGTATGTCACGGGTAACATCGTTCTGTGGGATGGATTCTTTTTTTCCGTTCAAGATCTAAAATGTTTGTTTGCAAAATACCTAGTTGTTACGTTCTGCTAGTGTTTGTAAGAATATTTATAACTAACTTTGGTGTTATTTGTTCCTTAAAAACTATTACATGTCGTTTAGCTTATAGAGTGACACGAACTTTAGCCTACTTAAATCGTAAATATAGAAACTTTAGTTCAATTGTAAATATCCTCGCCCGATCTTCCGTTTGTGTAAATAATGCTCCCTTGATAGTAGAACTTATCAACATCCTTTATTTTGTTGGCACCAATTGTAAATAATTCCTGGGATGTCTCATTAATACGGGAACTCTTTATCCTTGCCACGTTTATCTTTAGGCCATTAGCTTCCAGTTGCGAACATTACACTTTGTAGAATAGTTGCGAGGAGCTGTGAGTCAAAATACTAGGGGAATTTCTTTAAGTTTGGAAATAGATAGTAGTCAATAGGATAGGATATGGTGGATAGCGTAACAACTCGTAGCCCAGTTTATAGAATTTTGCCACTGAGACGTGTGCACTCGTGCATTATCTTTCTTGGCCATATGGGGTCGTTTTCTTTTTAAATTATCATTAAATTGGTCTTATAAGTTTGCATAATATTCATGGTTTATTATTTTCCCTTTTGAGGGTATTCGATGTGGATTATCCCGCGTGCATACCAAAAAACTGTTGCCTTCTTCGAAGCAGGTTCACCCGGAGAAACCCATTGTTTAGACTGCTGCTTGGTCTTTGGAGTACAGCAATGGATCCATGTTTCATCTACAGTTACAAAACGCCACAAAAACTCACTCGAATTGCGGTTAAACAACTTCAGACAACCCTTTGAGGTTGTCACACGTTTACGTTTATGGTCGATTGTGAGCAAATGCTGCACTCATCTTGCAGACAACTTTCTTAAACCCAGCTGATCATTTCAAATCGAAACCATACTGCCATGTGAAATGCCTATGGCATCAACAATCTCACGCATATTTACTCTTCGATCAGACAACGTCATATCGTGGATGTTTTCAATATTTTCGGGTGTACTGACCTCAATTGGCCGTCCAGAACTTTCAGTCAGTAAACCATTTTTTACCATTGAAATCAATAGTGCAAAGTCCCTATAGTATTTATCGAGTTTTTACTTGCTTTGATTGACGGTTTTTTTTAGCAAAACAATAATGTTTAATGAGCACTCGAATTTCACATTTTTCAATTTTTAGAAAAATACACGAGGTTGTATCTTTTGAACAGCTGTTAAACGCAAAATAAGTGCTCAAAATTTGACAGTAGTATATTAACGGGTTATACGTGATGGGAACAGTATTGCATTTCATATAACTACGAAGAAAGTTCGAAAAGTTACGGATTTGTTGATACTCCCTCGTACTTATTGATGCGCCTTGCTTAAGTCACGTGATTGAGTTAGGTCTTCTAGTCCCACCGCTATCCTTTTTCCATTTTTGAGGGCATTTCTAAGAATTATATCAGGAAGTTCGACTAGGGTCATACTCATTCAGTCGGTCACAAACCTCTGATCAAACTAATTAGTTTAAGTGAAGTGGTTCGCCCCAAGTCTACCAGAACTATATTAAATATAAGTGGCTTGGATATAGCGTTGCCACACGACCTTATCAACTTCCACCGCACTTGGTAATACGCATGAGTTTGAGTGCATTTTAAATTAAATTGGGATTTAGTTTGTCGAAGGCTTTCCCGGTGGCTCCGAATATATGGAGATACTTTTATCTTTCTGGCTTCTGAATGATATAAAATTGGTTATGATTGTGTTATAGCACAGTAATTGTAGAGTGATGGTATTTTCGCAATCATTTTCAAAAAATAAGCAACAAATGTTGCAACATGCAATCAGTTACTTTGGCTGTTAGAGAACGGATATCAGATTTGGTTACAACTATTTTGATAATAACTTTTTACCACGAAAATATGCTCACGGTTCAGACTTCCCAAAATCAACTCTTAAGATTTGCACAGAACTTAAAACTTCTTAATTCCAAATTTAGGCAACCATTACTCGTACGTACTCGTATAATCGCACTTACTGAAATAAAGTCTTAAGAAGTGCGAACATTGCTATATTTGCTAATCGTCTAGCAAATTTTAATCAATATTATGGTTATGAATCAATATTTGCAATAAAGTTCCATTTCTCTCTCAAAAAGCCAGCCTTAGAAAACAATGTTTTCAATTTGTCAACAGTTGGACACTAGGCAGCAAAAGCAATGAAATAAATGTCATATTCGATATGGTTTGGCAAGCTTCAAACTGCAACAGGGTCCTCTAAGGACATTTCAAAACTTAAGAAAAGTGATCAAAAGCTTTTGAGTGATCTTTTTTGGACCAAACAATCTACAGTTTGTTGGCAAAATTTAAATAGTAAAATATACATACGAGGGCGGTTCGGAAACTTCTTAGCCTATCAATGAAAGAGAATAGTTAGTTTTTCAAAAACATTTTTATTTTTCAATATAATCTCCTGAGACTTCAATACACTTAGTCCAATGCTTTTCTAGCAATTCTATCCCTTGATTAAAATAGTATTCCTCAAGGTCTTCAAAATAGTGGTTTACAACTGTAATTGCATCTTCATTTGAGGTAAAACGCTTGCCAGCAAGGAATTTTTTTTTAGATTTGGGAACAGGTAAAACTCACTGTGAGCCAAATCAGGAGAATAAGGTGGGTGGTGAAGCAACTCGTACTTTAATTCGTTGATTTTAGCTATTGTGAAAACACTCTTGTGCGCTGGTGCGTTGTCTTGATGAAAAATTATTTTTTTGTGTTGTAAGCCAGGACGTTTTTCTCGAATTTGTACATTTAATTGATCCAAAAGGTTGCAATAGTACTCTGAATTTATTGTTTTACCCTTTTGCAGATAGTCAATCAATAAAATACCTTTGAGGTCCCAAAAAACCGTTGCCATAACCTTACCAGCCGATTGAATTGTTTTTGCCTTCTTTGGGGCACTTCCTCCAGCTTGAGTACATTGTTTGGATTGTTCTTTTGTCTCTGGAGTATAGTGGTGAATCCATGTCTCAACATCAACAGTTATGAAACGACGCTTAAAATCCATTTTATTTCGCTCAAAACGATCCAAACAGGCTTGAGAAATGTTCATTCTTATGCGTTTTTGGTCGACTGTTAACAAATGCGGCACCCATCTTGCAGAAAGCTTTTTCATCTGTAGATCTTCATACAAAATTAAATGGACTCGATCATTTGAGATGCCCATGATATTAGCTATTTCACGCACTTTTATTCGTCGATCATTTAATACCATATCATGCACTTTGGCTACAATTTCTGTTGTTGTTGCTGTTTTGGACGTCCACTACGTGGTTCATCTTTAATGCTTGTACGACCACGTTTAAGTTCAGCAACCCAATTTTTTACTGTTGCATATGAAGGAGCACTTTCACCTAACACATTCACCATATCATTATGAATTTCTTGTCCCGATAAACCTTTTTTATGTAAATATTTAATGACACCACGCATTTCTAATTTTTCCATTGTTAAAAAATCGCGGATGCGTCTTTTGTGAACACCTGTTTCTATATGAAGGATTTGCCAGATCGAAACAAAATTTAACATGTGTTCATAGCAGAGATCAAAGTTTCCAAAACACTTAATATTTTTCTGATTATACCGCGCTTTTTGTGCTAGGCTAAGAAGTTTCCGAACCGCCCTCGTATGTGCCCTTAATTATGAAAGTGGTCTAAGTCATATATATCTTTGTTCGAGATATTTAGTAGATGACATATTAACAGTTAAAAATATATTTTTATATTTTCCAACATTTTAATTTAGAGTTGTGCTAGTATCGATTTATATAAATTTATTTAATACCTATATATATAAAAATGAAACGGTCAATGTATGAAATCGCATAACATGAGAACGGCTGGAGCGATTTGGCTGATTTTTTCTTTATCCGATTAGAAATTTTCAGGACATGCTTTGTAAAAAAAAAATTTAAAAAAATGCCTACTATTCACATTTTTTCTAAGCACAAACTAACAAAGGGGAGCAATCATTAGTAAGACACATCCGAGCAAAGCCGGGGCGGTCAGCTAGTTTTTTAAATATTTATGGAAACTTTTTTAAGATTTATTTGATATTTCGAAGCAAAAATGCACATGACTTAGACTACTTTCATAATTAAGGGCACATATGTAGTATTTGTGAGCATTATATGCTTATCCCCTCAACTCAAAGTGATTGAAATGACCACGGACAGGGGTTTTATGCAAATGCATGTTTTTCTCCTTAATCCTGATAATAGCAAAAACGAAATATCTTTACGAAACAATGAATTTGCGTAAAAATGGCATCGATTTGTAAGAGCATATTTTTGCATAATTCGAACACAAATGCAAATTTTTGTCTCATATTTTTGTACAAACGCATGATGTTGCGTGATATTTTCTCAAAAATGCAAATTTAAAAAAATATTGTTGACAAATTATTAATGCAAAATTGTTTTTTGGACAATTTGTTCGCTTCCAGAATTGTAGAACGATTGTATAGGGTGGCGCATAAGTAACGTTAAGATTTATTCAATGTATAACTTTTTTAACTTTTTTAACTTTTTAACTCGTGAACCAATTGCATCTTATATGGGAAAAGATGTAACATATGTAAAATTCTTTGCAAAGACCGCCTAGACATCCCTAACTGCTGAGAACGTCGCCTGGTGGAAGTTTCGGGGTTTTCCTCAATACTTGCTTGCACTCGAGCAATGCTCACTTCATTTCGAACTGCACGAGGTCTTCCAGCACGCGGAAGATCACAGACAGCCCCTTGTTGCCCAAAACGCTGAACCAATCGATAAATTGTTGGAGCGCTAGGAGCATTTCGAACATGAAAGAAATTTCGATATGATCTTTGTGTCTGAATAATCGAATGCTGACTTTCAAAGTAAAATTGAACAACTTTGGTTCTTTGTTCTGTGCTAAGCCTTTCCATCATAAATTTCCCAAGTATTATTTAGTTAATTCTGTAAAGAGACGAAAAAAAAGACTTAAATTAAAAAATGTATTCACTGATCAAATCTTAACGTTACTTATGCGCCACCCTATACAAGCACACGAACCTCCCAATTTTAATGCAAATTGTACTTTTAATGATTTCAAGAGAAAATTGCCTGCTATTAAAGCTGAAAATAGTGAACCAATCGTTACATCATATTTAATCTTGTGTAAAAATTTAATGTGAAAGGCTTGTTCACGCATCTTGGGGAAAAAATATTTTTATATCTTTATTTAGTTGTATGTAAACTGAAAACTTTTCTTTAGAATAAAATTTTTTTAAACATGTGCATATTTTATTGTTTTAAGTGCATATTTTGAGTTTTTGATGTCATATTTTAGGTGCCTAAAACACCTTTTTTAAATGCATGAAGTCCTTGTCCCTGGTAATGACCCTATCTTGATTTTTTTTTGTCCTTGCAACCTAACGTGGGTATAATGACTCTATGATGATTATTTTTTGCGCACCATGCCATCTCTGGCAAAGGCATATAAGTATATTCCTTTAAACTAAATGTATAAAGTTTCAAATTAGTTTTATTTCACCCAAATTCATTTAGCAATTTAAGTCCTTTTAACTTCTTTATCCCTTTATGAGTATTATCTATCATCACCAATGCTTTTGCGTTTGCCAGTAATTTGTACCTTAAGCCATTAAATATATGTTTTAACTCTTTTTTCATTTGGGTCGTTTAGTAAGTGAAAGCGTAGCTGGCTGGGGTGGTGTTAAAACAAATTAAGTAAATAATTTGTTTTTTTCTCTTAAACTAGTTATGCTCTTAGTTGGTATTATTATTGTTATTGTTGTTTATTTTAGGTACACGATGGTTATCAGTCAAACCACCCTTGGCTGAGCGACCCATCTATCTGTCAGTTGGTGTTGTGCCTAACTGTCGTGTCTGCCTGTTTATATGTAAAGTACAAAATATGAATATAAGACAGGACGAAATAGGCTTCAAAGGATTTATTGTATTGAATATGTTGTTTGCTTGCATTATTTACACATTATTAGATTTTGTAGCAATTAGTTGAAAGTAAATATCTACAAATAATTTGAAATTTCTTATGCTTTTTGGGTATTTAGTAGAGATAAAATCCTTTGTGACAAATTACATAAACTAGATAAAATTTAAACAGATTAACTAAAATGTGTTCGTATTAAACAGAATTAACTGAGTTGACATGTTGGTGACTCTAATCCAATTAAGATTTCGAATCTTACGAGTATGTTACAAAATTACACTAAAAATTAGCTTTGTTTATCAAATATACATATTAAACTATAAATGGGTCAAAAGAGGCTTAGTTACATATAAGAGACATAAAACTAGATTTTTTTAAATTGCGGAATAAATGTCAGAATGAGAAGTTACCTCAAACAGGAAAATAAAAAAGGACTCTAAAAATAAGGAACATGTTTTCAATGGAAAATTTTTGGGACCATATCCAATTTTTAATTTTTTAATACTCGAATAAAAATGGTAACAGAATAAAAAATTCGCCTAAATTTAAAAATTAACAAGTAAGAGTGCTATATTCGGCTGTGCCGAATCTTATATACCCTTTACCAACGTACGTACATATATATAGTATACAGACACATACATACATATTTGTTTTGTGAAAAAATTTATAATTTTTTTCTCTAAAACAATTAATAGTAAGTGACCTTTCAGTATTTTTTATTAAATAATTTGATTCAATTATTTTATTTTCGATCTTAGCAATAGTTGAATATTTTACTCTACACTCTGTGGTTAAGATATATTTTACATTCACTCTTATTTCAGTCAACATCGACGTCACGTCAATACATTACCAAAATATTGGGGCTTGTTTACTCGAGATGTTCAAAAACCGTGCTGCTATTTAATAACTCTAAAATATTCTTAGTATTGCATCTCCATACCAAGTAAACTAACTTGTTTTATATTTTCCCGTATTTAATAATCATTGATGTTGCAAAACTGCTTAGTGTCTTGATTTAAAGTTCCCATTGCAAATGGTATACATCTGGTATTATGTAAACGTTTTATTCCTACAGGATTTGTTTGAAATTTGTTCAACAGAAAGGAAAGGTATCAGGAAAATGAAACAGAACATGTCCTTTATGTCTTTAGCGATAAATTTTAGTTTTACCTCCATTTACCAAAAATTAATAGTTATTATGCTGAAAGCGTAATAAGCACAAACCTTTGTTTATACTTCAATTATTTCAGATATCCATAAAAAAATTAAACATGTATAAAAAATCTTGAGTAATAATTTTCCTTAAACATGAAATCTGTTTAACTGAAAAAAAAATATTTTTAGTTTTTTTTTTACCGAAACTTTTTTAAGCTCCAACGCTGGAACCACATTTCTGAGTTTCTTAATACTAATATATTTCTTTCTAAAATATAGAATATATGTAATTACCAAAGAAATAATTAGTTTTGTATACCAGAAAAAATTTAAGTTTTCCAGCTCTGGAGCTATCTCTTTTATTTTTTTAATTTCTATGCTAAACTATTTCATTCTAAGTCATAAAGTATAAAAAACTTGTAAACAAAAAGAAAAAACTAACTTGACCTAAATTCTTATGAATTGAAATAGGCTACTGTTCGTAACGCTTTTTAAGCCAAATTACCTAGTTACTTTTGTAAAAAAACAATAAATTTAGCAACCCTGAAATCAACCTTTTAGATTTTTCTGATTTAAAAAATTAATAAAGTGTGTTAAGTGAACAAAGAAATAAAAAAAATTAATTTTATACTTTAATATTAAAAAAAAACAAAGTTTCCATCTTTGGAGCTGTAATTTTAATTTTTCAAATTTTATACGCCAAACGTTTCTTTCAGAAGCATAAAATATATTCAATTTATAAAGAAAAAGAAAAAAAATTTTAGAACTATTTAATTTTACATAACACAAAAAGTGTAAGTTTTCCAAACCTGGAGTCATAATTTTGGATTTTTCTAATTCCTTATACCAATCTAGTTCTTTAAAAATACATAATATATGTTAAGTGAACAAAGCAAAAACGAAATAAGAAAAAAGTTAGTTTCATTTAATTCCTTTAATATTAAAAAAATTCAGTAAAGTGCGACTTTGACTCGAGCACGAAGGGTTCCGTACATTCGGTTCTGAGCATTTTTTAATGTGGCTTTTTTTGCAGTTTTTTTCAGTTTAAACGATTTTTTCAGTTTTGTCGCTTTCTTTTCATTTTGGCGATTTTTTCTGTTTTTATTTATTTTTGCGGTTTTTTTCTGGTTTTGGGGGTTTATTTTAATTTTGGAGGTTTTTTTATTTTGGCGATTTTTTTTTAATTATTGCGATTTTTTCCTATTTTGGGGTTTTTTTTAATTTTGGCGATTTTTTTCTGTTTTTGGGGGTTTATTTTCATTTTGGCAATTTTTTCCTGCTTTTGGGTTTTTTTTCATTTCTGCGATTTTTTCCTATTTTGGGTTTTTTTTCATTTTGGCGATTTTTTTTTCATTTTGGCGTTTTTTTCATTTTGGCGATTTTTTTTCAGTTTTTTGGGTTTTTTTCATTTTGGATATTATTTTAATTTTTGCGATTTTTTTTTAATTTTTGCGATTTTTTCCTATTTTGGGGCTTATTTTATTATGGCGATTTTTTTTCATTTTGGCAATTTTGTAGTGTTTTTGGGGTTTTTTTTCATTTTGGCGATTTTTTTCTGTTTTTGGGGGTTTATTTTCATTTTGGAGATTTTTTTCATTTTGGCGATTTTTTTTCATTTTGACCTTTTTTTAATTTTGGCGATTTTTTTCTGTTTTTGGTGTTTTTTTCATTTTGGAGATTTTTTCCTGTTTTTGGTTTTTTTTTTTCATTGTGGCGATTTTTTCTGTTTTTTATGGTTTTTTCGTTTTGGCGATCTTTTTTTGTTTTTGGCGATTTTTTTCGGTTTGGCGATTTTATAATTATTTGATTTTTTAGTTTTACCGTTTTTGAAAATATCAAGAGTTTTGCTCTTACGGTTTCCAAGATACAGCAAGTTGTCAAAATTGCATAGTCCAAATTGCATTAACTGTTGGAATACCCTTTAATGAAAATTTTTTGAAATTTTAGTGTTAATTTTTGTAGTCAGTATAAAAATACACTAACCTTACAAATTTCAAGTGTATATACATACATACATACAATTGTATGTATATTACATGGGATTTTAACATTTTTCGTTGCTCGTTTTGGAACACCCTTTAATTTCTAATTCTCATGTATTTGTTGTTGTAGCGGTCTACACACTGTGTCCAAATTTCAGGTCTGTAGCTCTTACGGTTCTCGAGAAATTACCCTGTGACAGACATAGTTTTAGACAAATGTAGTTAATTTTACATAACACAAAAAGTTAAAGTTTTCCAACCCTGGAAACGTGTTTTTAATTTTTTTATATTTTTTTAATTTAAAATACCAATTTTAGTCGTACTGAAGTGTAAAACAAGTTCATTTATTAAAAAAAATAAAAATTTGTTTTCGGTAGTTACTTTTATATGGCAAAATAAAGTTTAAGCTTTCCAGCTCTGCAATCGTCTGCTTGATTTTGTTGAATTTCAATACCATTCTATTTTGGAAAATTTCTGACACACCAGTCCAAGAACGAAGTCTTTAGCTTTTCTGGGAGCTTCGGAAAACCGATTTCACGTACAGACAGACGGACAGACGGACATCGCTTATTCTTCTTCCCTATGCATAAGGATCCAGAATATATATATTTTATGGGTCGCTTATTGATATTATAGAAATTACAAACGGAATGACAAACCTATATATACCCTTTTACCATTTTTGTTGGTAAAGGGTATAAAAATAAGGCATGTAACCTAAAATAGGAAAGGTTAGGTTAGGTTAGGTAAGGGTGACAGTCAGAACCCCGGACTCACTAAGACCATTTTGGCCCATTGTGATACAACGAAGACTCCACCGTCGAACCAATCAGAACTCAATATAAAGCTACTAACACGTTGTGGTTCAACACTGGAAATATCAGAAATTTCGCGGAACTCAAGAGCGCCCATTGTGGCCATACTGTTTAGGACAGTAATACAGAAAATATACCATCCAATTGTAGTGGAACTTTTAAAGTTGTCCCAGTTCTAGCAAACTCATTAGCTCTTGTGCTTATTTCAAAGCCTCTATGCAGCGGTATCCAGATAATCCTAATATTAAACTGTTCTGCCATTTTGTTTAGAGACGATCGGTAGTCGAGCGCTGCGGGGATTCAAGGGCCATAATAAAATTAATAATAAATAATATATAATAATAAATAAGTTATACATATAATTAAAGTCTTTGAAGTGGCATTCCAACATTAACCAGCACAGCAACTTCGTGTGTTTCAATCATATTCAATATAATAAAAAATTTATATTGTGATACTTAAAAATAAATAAAATTAATACTGTAAATTAAAAGTTTTCTATATTGAAATAAGAAATTTCAACATGACTATACTTTCGTTAATGTTTCTTATTAATTCAATATGGTTTTTATGGATTTTAAGTTGTTTTTCTCTGGGTGTAGCCGTATAAAAATCAATAATTTTTCCAAAAATTCAGTGAATAGTATCCAGGTTTTATAAAGACTTTCATGTAGTGGAGCAGGGAAGGCTTGATCAATCCTCCATCCCAAAGCTTAAGCGTGGTGTACTCAACAGTGACCGTTACCACAAACTACAACAAAGACGGATTTCTGCTGTTATTGCTATATCCTTCGCTACTAGGTACAATTATAGTAAGTGCAGTAGCATCCACCAAACGCATCCGTGGGGGTAGTTCAAGGAGCATTAGTTTATACAAGGAAGAAAATAGCAAAAGTTCCCCTTAAATAATTTGGTTTACAGAAAGTCTGCTTTAATGGCGGCAAGCTTTTAAGCTTTCTTACTTAAGCGCGGCCAAGGGACCGTTATGCAGAAAATCTTCTTAAGATAACTTTAATTCAATTATTCAAGGCAGTTTTTCGAAAATTTTATTTCTTTAAAGTACTATTTCTTTTCAAAATTTTCTTTTTTAAAACAACAATAAAGTTATTCTTTGCCAATTTTCGGCCCTTTTTGGTCCATTTCCTAAAATTGTTTGTATTAACGGTATGTTTCGAAAGGTACTTATTTCCAAAACCCCCTTTTAAGAGGTACTTTTTAAAGTGTATTGTTTTTCAAAATGTACTTTTTATCGAAGGAGCTTTTTTCAAAATGTAAATTATTTATTTATTTAATTACGCTGTGCTACAAAAGTTGAGAAAAAAATATATTCAGGGATTCTAATGTAAAAATTCTATTTTGTTGGAGTCCATCGATGACGAAAATACCGTTGGTTTTTTTTAGATCACTTCATAAAGTGATTTTATAACAGTAAATGTAGTTAAAAACGGGGTTTCTTAGATTTTCAATTTTAAACAGTTGTAACTTCTTTGTTTCCCAACGGATTTCTTTTAACTTTTCGTTGGTTAAAAGGATCAAATATTATTTTTCAACTAAGATATATTTTTTGTAAATCGACTAACAAATGGCTAAGTTACAGTCGTTGAAGTGTACAAAAAACCCATTAAAAAGTATTCTTTTATAACTCATAAGCAACTTATGGTCTGAGGAAAACAAAATAATACTTTTTTAATAGGTTTTTTGTACACTTCAACGACTGTAACTTAGCCATTTGTTAGTTGGTATACAAAAAATATAACTTGATTGAAAGATAATATTTGATCCTTTTAACCAACGAAAAGTTGAAAGAAATCCGTTGGGAAACAAAGAAGTTACAACTGTTTAAAACTGAAAATCCAAGAAACCCCGTTTTTCACTACGAGTACATTTACCGTTATAAAATCACTTTATGAAGTGACCTAAAAAAACCAAAGGTATTTTCGCCATCCAGCAAAATAGAATTGTTATATTAGAATCCCTGCATATTTTTTGTGTATCACAGTGTTATTTTCTTCATAAGGTTTTTTTTTCAAAAGGTTTTTTTTTCAAATGATACTTGACAAGGGTACTTTTCATAAGGCACTCTTTTCAAGAGTATTAATTTTTAAAAGATGTGTTTTAATAAGTACTTTCTTAAAAGTATATTTTAACCAATTAAAAGTATATTCGTATCCAGTACGACTACTCCGCAGACATAATTCAAGAAAAAGGACTTCTTCAAAATTCTTATCAACAAAAGTTACTTTTGGCGTTTTCTTTTCTGGAAAAAAATTTTACATTCTTTGCACTTTTCAATGAAAATTCGGAATAAAATAGTTTTTTGAAATGGAAAGTTTATTACAAATTATTGTATCATCCCTTACCAGCGTAGATTTTTGCTTTAAACGAGCGTTAAACGACATTAATTTCATACACACTTTTTCCAAAAGTACTTTCTTTTTTCGACGTCGCTTTTTCAAAATATACTTTTTCAAAATGTATTTTAGAAAGGTTTATGTTGAAAGATACTTCTTCACAAAAAGATCCTTTTTTAAACCATACTTTTTTTCATATTACTATTTTAGAATATTACAACTCTACGTCTAAAACTAACATGCAATGCTGTTATAACTTGAAGTTATGATTGCTTTGCTCAAAACAACAACAATGATGTTACAACTTGAGCTGGAACCATAATTAAGATTTTTCTTGTTTTTCAAACACTAATTTCTTTCTTCCTACAATATAGAATATCTTTAATTACCAAAGAAATAATACGTTTTATTAAATTAGTTTTATATAACACAAAAAGTGCATGGTTCCCAACCCTGGAATCATCTTTTTGGATGTTTATGATTGAACATATTTTCTTGTAGTCACAAACAATTTTATAGTACAAATCGATTTAAATTTTTGGTAATTCTTAAATCTGTTTTACATGACTCATGTGAGTCACAAGTCCTGACAATAACAATATTTCGAATACATTTTGGTTTTCTCAAATTCTTTGCAATATATTTTGTGAATGTCAAACAATTTTGAAGCAAAAGGGAACCAATCACAATTGCTTTCTAGTTTGCTATACCTTAAAGATGTTTCGCAAGGCAGTAAAAAATTATTTATTTTTTTCATCACATCGATGCACTCCACAGACAGACAGGCGTACGTAAACTAAACGTGTACAAACACAATGAATAGGACATAAGCACTCCCACATACAAATGAGATCAATAGACCAAATGCAAAATGTTATTGGTTGCATCAATATAAAAATATATGCAAAATGCATTGTCGTCATTGTCATAATCTCGGCATTCTCATCATCCTGTTGCACATGGCAGTACACTAGAGCAATCATAGAAAAATATGGATAGATAGAAAATCAAACAAAAATAAAAATATTCCTTACAATATCCTGTGTTAACTGCAAATTTCTAAAAAAAAACATAATATAAAATATTCAACAAAGGGACAACTACAAACAAGATTTTAATTTGCCAACATTGGAAAATATTGAAATTTATATTCGTATGTTTTTTTTTACTTCATTGTCTTTACTTGATATTAGTTTTCTTTATTCTTTATTTTTAAATTTAATTAAAATACAAAACTATTTAAGGAAAATGTTTCAGTTTATTAAAGCATTCATTTTAATTGCCTTTTAAACTTTTTTTTATGATAAATAACAGTGAAACTTCTCATAACAGACATCTCCCATAACCGGACATCTCTGATAACCAGAAAAAATTTATAAATCAAACATGTTCATTAGTTTTTCCATACAAAATGCATTCCGATAATCGAAAATTCTAATAACATTCTAATAAGCTGACAGAAACGTTGAGACACGGCAGCAAGACTTGTACTTAAATGGTAGTTCATCTTTTATTCAACTCTGATTCATATTTGATATTGGTGATTCCCCTTTGAATGCAAGTGCAAGTACTCATGCTTTAAAGATGGCAAAGAAATGGCTTTTTATTTGAAAACGTAATTTCCTTAACTCGTGTCACAAAATGGCACATAAAAAATTTAATAAGAGAAATGTTCGGTGCACGATATTGCGGAGATGTAAGGATTCTTGTGTATTTTAACAATATATTTGCTACAAACCAATAACCACCCGACGATATGTATTTACACTTGAATATCAGGGGCCCGTTAATCAAAACTATAAATTACAAGATCTACAAATAAAATACACACAAAACAACAATAAAATTTGTAAAAGTGTTGTTGTTTCGTGTGTATTTGTATTACTTGTAAATTTGTAATTTGTAGCTTTAAGAAACGTGGCCCTGATATTCAAGTTTGCCGCAGTAATAATCTATTTTGAATATACTGTACGGCAAACCAGTAACCACCCGACGATATGCATGTCTGTTAGTTCTGCTGTTTTTCTCCTGATATATTCATAATCAAGTAAATCAGAAATATGCTCTAAAACAAGTATTTTTTTTATGCATATTCAATATGCATTATAAACTTGAAAATATGCACTAAAAACTTAGAAAATATGCTGATAAAATTAATATAAATTGACTTATCTGGAGATAAAAAGATATTTTTAATCGAACAATTCAATATTATTTGCATATAAAATAAGGAAAAAATTATATAAATTAAAAAGAAAAACAATAAATTTTAAATTGTACCTGCCACCGTGTCCTGCGGACATAAGCTATACTATATAGCGTAATAAATAAGCCTAATGTATACATTAGGTATGGCATAGTGGACCAATTTTCGATTTCGACATGCAGGGATCCCTCATTTTGTGAGGTGAAGAAAAAAATATTTGAGCCAAAAAATGGTGGCTGTGAGATGGGGTCAAAGGTCGCCTCTACGTGCTCAAAGTTGAGGGTAAAAGAAAAAAAATTACAAAAAATCATATAACTTTCCCTGGGTCACCGCTACAAGGGTCAAATGTAAAATCATCATCCATTACTTTCTCCGCCCAACATCTTTTTTAAATACACCGACCGCCTAACTTGTCTCCTTAAAGGTGCTCCCATACAAAGGCGAAATTTTTATAAAACTTACTCGCAGGCCTCTAACCGCCCCTAGGGCGTACCTAATTTTTCAATACAAAAATTTTCTTTAAACATACTTATCGTCTATCTTCAACCATTAAGGTGGCTCCCATACAAAAAATAATTTTTTTAATAATTTTTTTAAGAAAGCCGCTTGTTCCGCTTTTATGGTGTCTTCCAGGGGGTAAAATGTAAAACCGACCCACAGTAATTTTTTATCTTCAACATTTTCTCCAAACATACCTATGCCCTACCTCGACTCCTTAAGGGTACTCCCATACAAAGGCGAAATTTGTATGAAATTTACTCGCAGAGCTCTAACTGTTCCTAGGGCGTACCGTACCTATCGAAGTCAAATATATGACCAACCTCCAACTTTTTTTCAGATTATCCCTCGAGCATCCCAAAAAACTGTTGCCATCACCTTATTGGCCGACAAACTCACCTTGGCCTTTTTCGGAGCAGGTTGACCCGGCCAAACTCATTGTTTAGACTGCTGCTTGGTCTTCGGAGTACAATAATAGATCCATGTTTCATCCACAGTTACAAAACTCAGCAAAAACTCATTCGGATTGCTGTTACATAACTACAAACAATCCTTTGAAGTTCTCTTACGTTTACGTTTATGGTCAATTGAGAGCAGATGCGGCACCCATCTTGCAGACAACTTTCTTAAGCCCAACTGATAATTTACAATCGAAACCACACTGCCATATGATATTACTATGGGATCAACAATCTTACGCACTTTTACTCTTCGATCGGCCAACACAATATACTGAATTTTTTCGACATTTTCGGGTATACTGACCTCAATTGGCCGTCCAGAATTTTCAGCGTCATTTGTACTTATGCGAGCACAACGAAAGCCAGTAAACCATTTTTTTACCATTGAAATCGATGGTGCAGAGTCCCCATAGTATTTATCGAGCTTTTCCTGGTTTCATTGACGGTTTTTTTTTTCGCAAAAAGTAATGTCTAATTAGCACTCGAAATTCACTTTTTTCTAATTTTTAGAAAAATACACGAGGTTGTATATTTTGAACAGCTTTTAAACGCATAGTAAATGACGAGACTTGCTCAAAATTTGACAGTAGTCTATTAACAGGTGGTACTTGATGGGAACAGTGCTGCATTTCACTTGCTCAAAATTTGACAGTTAACAGGTGGTACTTCAGGGAAACAGTGTTGCATTTCATATAGCTACGAGGGATGTTCGAAAAGTCACGGAAATTTAGCTAAAGAAAAGACGTCTGCTGAATAATGTAGTGTGTATATATACATATATGTACATGTACTCGTATGTATATATTTCGAATCCCAGTACGTGGCCTTAAATATTCTTAGACATATCGTTAGAAGGAGTAAACCATATTTACGCTTGCACTCAAATGCGCTATTCATGTTACTTGAACTGGAAGTGAAATATAACAACAAAAAAAAAACAACGAAACCCACAGATACAAAACTTGTGTTGAAATGAAAAGGCAATAAAATCAGAGAAAGCAAAAAATTTTTCATTATTTGCATCACAGAGGATGGATGCATGTGAATATATGAAGTTTTGAGCTGTTTTTATTATTATTTTTATTTTTTGTGCTTAAGAAAGTAGAAACACTTAAGAAAATGTGTTTGTTAATATATGCAGGAAAAAATAAATAAAATAAAATAAACGTCTATGTAAATGTACCTGGTTCAACAAACAAACATTGGCAACAGGTTAGCAGAGGTGGGCAAATAAAATATAATTTTAGTTTGCTACAACTAAAAAGTTAAATAGAAACGTATGAAAATAATCACGACTAATTGCTGGCAAACTATTTGCAGATGAACGTATTTTTGTTAAAGTCTTTTTCATTTTAAAGTTTCTAAACTCAACTCAGTTAGTAACATTTCAGCTCAATTATTTTACTAGTGGGAGTTGTAGAGAAAATTCCACTACACTTTGGCTGGTTGCATATATCTAAAAAAATTTCGGATATTTAAATGATCTATATTGCAAAAATAATTTTTTAATGCAAGCTCTCGAGCAAATCGTTTACAAATTTGGGTACTTATTAAAAACAAATTTTTTCCCCCAAAATTACCACCTTCAACAAACAGTTCTTTTAACAAAATACGTTATCAACTTTTTCCAAAAAGTACCTCGTAATAAAGTACTTCTTCCAAAAACCTCATTTTCGAGAAATTCTTTTTAGAAAGAGCACCTAAAAGAAACTTTTTCAAAAGTGAATTTTTTTATTTAAATGAAAATATAAATAATTTATAGTTAGTTCAATTATTAGAGCTATGCTCTTTATGCTACGAGACTTGAGCTAAGAAGTGATTTTCGTAACAAAATTAATCGATACTATTACATTTATAAATTTTGTTTTGTTTTGATTTCTTTGTACTTAAAACCAGAAAACGAAAATAAATGAAACACATTGTTTGATTTTGTTTTGTTTTGTTTCGTTCCTTGAAGTGAGTGAAACAAAAACAAAAGAAAAACAAAACAAAAACAATAAAAACGATTGCTGAATTTGTTTTTGTATTGTTATTGCATATGAGCATAAGCCAGAAAACACAGCCGATTGGCTGTAAGCCGGGTAACAGCCGCCGTCGGCGACAAAAAATAAATACATTAATTTAATCGTATGCCGCTAGAAAAGAAAATAATGGAAAATAAATAGAAACGTTTTGAAATATTTGCGGTGAATTTGACATCATCATCTTAATATATAAAAAATCCGTGTCACTGTGTATGTTTCGAATGAACTCAAAAACGAGTCAACTGATATTCATGAAAATTGGCATATATATGTAATTTGGTCCAACTTAGATGATAGGATAGTTATTATTTAAATTAATGGCCTGGGGCGGAGGGGCGTTGCAAAATGTTTGTACCGTATACGAAGCTAGACCGCTGGACCGATCCTTCTGAAACTTTGTTAGCATGTTACTCAAACTCCAGCATAAATAATAGGAAATTTTTAAATTAATTAAATTCTTTAGACATTTTTAAATTCACTAAGCCACAGCATATAATATAATTTTATTGCATTGTTGTTTAAAACATTAAGTTTGTTTTATACAGCTAAGCAGCATAGCTATAGCCGTATGGCCTAAGACACCTCTCTTCTGTTTTGTTTTAATTAAAAAATTGCAATTATACATACATTTTTATACATTTCTGTATATTTGTGTTCAGTTTTTTTTTCACGTAATAAATGTATTTATACGTGAACTTGTCAATAGTTCTATTCCCAATTGCAAATATATTAAATAGAAAATAAAGTACCTTGGATAGCGCATTTGGGATAAGGAATATACGTACATACATACATACATAAATATGTATGTATACAAATATATATATAAAACGTTCATAAGAGTAAAAGCCTGAGAAAATAGAACATCAAATACAACTTTTTTTTTCTTTTATATTTCTTTTTTCCCTTATCACTTTTTCATTGCTTTTGTAATGCAATCAAGTTAAGTGCTTTCGGTTTTTAAAACTTCTATGTTTGAATCTAAGCCTTGTTTTTAGTGGTAATGATATCATTACACAGTCCTGGTGTGTTAAGTGTACATATATTTTATTTCTTCTATTTTTTCCTTATATAATAAATAAAAAAGCACGGTTTGTGTTTAAGGACTGTGTTTGTATCTTTGTGCATGTGTTCGAAGGGATCCTGTTCGCATTTGGTAGGTTATTGTACATGCATAAAACATTTAAATGATTAGTTGTATATACATATACAAATACATATCTTGCTTTTATATACTTAACAATAAAAACCAACCACTTTAACAAATTGTATTTTGTAAATATATGTATGTATGCATATGCTTTATAATATCTAGGTATGTAAGTATACATTGTTTCACCTTCAGCATTTTCTTCTCTTTTAATTTTTTTATTTTTATTTTATCAATAAAACATTTCTGTTAGCTTGTTCAGAAGGAATAGCCTCATGTGATTTTTCATAGTACAGGGTGTTTTTTTAGATGTATAGAACTTCGAATTGAAATAAAACACAAGAAAATCGTTTTAATGTCCATCAATTTGGCTTTATTGGAAGGATAATTTTATGCCATTAATGTTTAAATATGATTTCGGGCATGTGGCCGCCGCGGCTGGCTCGAATAAAGCCAATTCTACAGGTCCAATTTTCAACCACTTTTTCGAGCATATGGGGCCGTATGTTGGCAATAACGCCACGAATGTTGGCTTCCAAGTCCCCTAACGTTTCTGGTTTGTTGGCGTAGACGAGCGACTTCACATATCCCCAAAGAAAATAATCCAATGGTGTCAAATCACACGATCTTGGTGGCCAATTGACAGGTCCATTCCGCCAAATTATGCGCTCATCGAATGTTTCCTTCAATAAATCGATTGTGACGTGCGCTGTGTGGCATGTAGCGCCGTCTTGTTGGAACCACAACTCATCCACATTCATGCCATCCAATTCGGGAACAAAATAGTCGGTTATCATGGCTCTATACCGGTCTCCATTAACGGTAACTGACTCTCCAGCATTATTTCGGAAGAAGTATGGCCCAATGACTCCACCAGCCCATAGAGCACACCAAGCAGTCAGTTTTTGTGGATGTAATGGCGTCTCAAGGGTCTCACGTGGATTCTCTTCACTCCAAATGCGGCAATTTCGCTTGTTGACGTAGCCATTCAACCAAAAATGAGCCTCATCACTGAACAAAATTTTGCGATGAAAATCAGCATCGAGATCAATCTCATTTTCGGCCCATACACCAAAATCACGACGCATTGCATGGTCTCGCGGCTTTTATTCTTGCACAAGCTGGATCTTGTAAGGTCGCAAGCCAAGATCTTTGCGCAAAATCTTCCATAAAGTTGATGGACAAAGCTCCAATTGCTGTGCACGGTGGCGAATCGATTCATTCGGGTCCTCTTCAACACTTTGCTCTACAGCGGCAATTGTTTCTTCGGTGCGCACTGTTCGACGTCTCTGCGGATGCGTATTATCACATAGAGTAAACGTAGTGCGAGAACGATCCATGGTTAACCGAATTAATTGCTCTGATGGACGATTATGTCGACCATAAAATGGACGGAGCTTGCGGTAAACTTCGCGAACTGAACCATTATTTTCGAAATAAATTTGCACGATTTGCAAGCGTTGTTCTTTTGTCAACCTGTTCATGATGAAATGGCAAACCAAACTAAATATTAATCACTTGACAGCTGACAAAATGGCCGCCAGTTAAAAAAGTGATGCCAACTTAAAGTTCTATACCTCAATTGAGCTTTTGTTTAACCTTTTATAGAATTTTTTTTGTTAATGTTTGTAATTTGTATTGTTGCGGCAGCACAAAAAAATGCAACTATGTATAAAATTGTTGTAATATCCCTGAAGGAACTCAAATCCATTTGAAAGTAACTTCAAACTGGGTTTTTAATAACCACATCTAGTTGATTAAGTGACTTTTTTCCTTGTCGCCGACTTACTATTTTAACATAGGCATGTCATAGGCGGTAGTCAATTGGCCATCTCTGCATTTCTTTTTAATTGACTACTAACTACTTATTTTCCAACCAATTTGTAGTTAATTAATATTATAGCAAAAAAAAAAGTTATATGTAAACTAGCACACCCGGCCACGCGTTGCTGTGGCTTAGTGATTTAAGACAGATTTGAAAGACAAATTTAACACAAATTAACATAACATTTTTATAACATTTATCCAATAGTATATATAAATTATGTATTGTTATTCGCGTGAATTAAACACATCGGTCAATTATCTTACAAATATTTATTAATTTTAGTCTTAAGATTATTTTAGCCACAATTCTATTTCAGTTTCAATAGTCACGATTTATATTAATGATAATTAATATTTATATGATTCATATTAATGATAATTAATTAATTAAGTTTCAAATTTCATTTCATATCTTAAAGATTTTTAATTATAACTTCTATGAAGTCCTTAATTTACAAATTGTTACACCTTGTCTAGGAAAAGTGTTTTATTCCTTGTTCAACAATTTAATGTTCAATTTTATTACTTCTATGTAGTTCTTTTTACCCAACTATGTCGGTTCAGTGATACTTACGAATGACTTAATAAGTATAGTTAAAATACGTAAGAAGTCTATATTTTCATTTGCCAGCGCTCTCTGCTCTCAAAGAGGGGAATATTTATCAATACTTATCACAAAGCAATATAAAAACATCGGCACTGATGGCAATCGATGTTGCGCTATAAGTGTTATCTTAACTTATACTCTAAATATCTTTAATCGTAATGAATCACAGTTAATGTTCAATGAAGCGCCAGTCGATGTACAATATTTTTGGTCAATCGGTCCTTTGTTAATACAAATAAACTTGATGGTCTTCCTACTCGTGAACACGCCACGTATAATTGCCCATGGGAGAAACATGGATTTTCCAAGTCTAAGCCGCAAATCGACATTGTTTGGCCTTGAGATTTATTTATAGTCATCGCGAAAGCTAAGCGAATTGGAAACTGTAGCCTTTTAAATGGTATGGGAGAATCGGATGGTATCATTGGAATACGTGGTAACAAAACAATTTCTCCTTTAAACTTTCCTGTCAAAATAGTTGCTTCAAGAAGGTTTCCAGTGATTCTTTTGATCACCAAACGTGTAGCGTTGCATATTTTAGGGGGATTTAAATTACGCAGTAGAATAATCGGTGATCCAATTTTCAATCGAAGATTGTGTGGTGGCATTCATGTTATGTCTAAAGAATTTAAAAATGTTGACTCGTTTTTGAGTTTATTCGGAAACATTTAGATTTTTATATCATTAAAAAATCGGCGTTAAAGTAGGCGTGGACGAAAAAAAAATTTCCTATTATTTATGCTGGAGTTTGAGTAACATGCTGACAAAGTTTCAGAAGGATCGGTCCAGCGGTCTAGCTTCGTATACGGTACAAACATTTTGCCACGCCCCTCCGCCCCCAGGCCATTAATTTAAATAATAACTATCCTATCATCTAAGTTGGACCAAATTACATATATATGGCAATTTTCATGAATATCAGTTGACTCGTTTTTGAGTTTATTCGGAAACATTTAGATTTTTATATCATTAAAAAATGGGCGTTAAAGTAGGCGTGGACGAAAAAAAAATTTCCTATTATTTATGCTGGAGTTTGAGTAACATGCTGACAAAATTTCAGAAGGATCGGTCCACCGGTCTAGCTTCGTATACGGTACAAACATTTTGCCACGCCCCTCCGCCCCCAGGCCATTAATTTAAATAATAACTATCCTATCATCTAAGTTGGACCAAATTACATATATATGGCAATTTTCATGAATATCAGTTGACTCGTTTTTGAGTTTATTCGGAAACATTTAGATTTTTATATCATTAAAAAATGGGCGTTAAAGTAGGCGTGGACGAAAAAAAAATTTCCTATTATTTATGCTGGAGTTTGAGTAACATGCTGACAAAGTTTCAGAAGGATCGGTCCAGCGGTCTAGCTTCGTATACGGTACAAACATTTTGCCACGCCCCTCCGTCCCACAGTGGATCCTTTTTGGGGTTTGCTAGCTAAAATCTGTAACTTTTGATCTATAAAACATTTTTGAGTTTTGTAAAAAACCGATTGCAGACAAGAAATCAAAAATTACTACGACATATCATCATTGAAAATCGCACAGTGGGGTATATTGTAAAAAAATTTTCAAAGTTGATTTTTTTTTTGGATTTCTATGAAAACAGAAATTTAATTTTTTTTGTTTTTATGTTTTGATGGAATTGTTCATAATGCGCAAAAAAAAAATTTAATTTTTTTCGTCTTGCAAATATTAGCTTTTTTGAGATTAAAGTTTAAAAATAATTTTTTTTTATTTTTACTTCAAAGTAATACTTGTTTTATTTTTTACATAAAAAATAAAAATTACCTATAACAGACTTATAAATTTATTAGCATTATAATTCAACAAATTTCGTTTATTTATCATTTTTTACTTCAACATTTTAATCTTCCGAGTCGTCTGTAACACTATGCAAATATTCCGAATTTTCTAAGAGCTTTATAGAATATCTCGAGCATTTTTAGAGTGAAATCGTCGTGTTTCCTTGTAGCATTTCTTGATTCCTGTGCATCCTCTGAAAGAACCCCAATGGGAATCATCCCAAAATGTTTTATAATCTCCTTTCCATGAATAAGAAGTTTATGCATAGAAAAGGGCATATAATATTCTTATTGCAGAATCACTTTTATTGTTATTTATGTAAGACAAAATTAAATCTTTATTTTTACACTTAAATTCTTTCATTATTAGTAACTCTTGTTACACCAATATTTCAAGTTATACGACTTACAAGAAACGTTTCATACAGATAAACTGTCACTGTCACACACTGTCACGAAACAACAACCACATTGGCGCTGTAATCTTCTCTGACATACTCTCATTTTGACTAACAACAAAAACTGAACAAAATAACTCGCTTTAAGTGCATTCGCACCTAAAACATAAGGAACAATTGATCAATAACAACAAAGCATGGCTTAGCACATAAGACTGCTGATTCAAGAGGTTGCGGGTTCGAATCCCACCAAAGGCATTTTTTTTAAATATTATTTACACATTAATTCATTATGATAATATTTGACCTTTAAACCAAAAAATAAAAATAAATTTTGTTTAATTTTATTGGAAAAACTTAAAAAAATGCATATTCCAAAATGTAGTAGTTAAAGTATTTTGTAAATAGTTTGGAGGTTAGCAGGTATTAGCAGCTAAAATTTTTAGGACGAATAAGTGAAACATATAGCAATATACCTGTGCTAATATCTAAGTGGAGGGGAGTGGCGGCAAAATTGTAGGTCCACCTTAAAATATAATTCTTAAAATTTAAATATAGATCGATAAATTGGTTGAAATTTTTTTTTTATTAAACCACATTGATAAAAAATTAACACAGTTTTATTTGCAATAAAATCACCTTTTTAAAAATATATAATATGTAAGTATGGCTGTTATACTTTTAAAGTTATAGGTCTTCAAATCTTTAGTTATTATAAGTCAACTTTTTTGATTACACATATATAGCTACTTTATGCAAGGATATTTCCTAAAGAAAAATAAAATCTATTGACGAACGTAGTAAAATATGTAAATTTGGACATATTTTTATTGAAAAAACAGAAAAAACATTACGTCTCAAACACTTAAAATTTTGAATTTATCTACGCTCTTACACTAGCAGGAACCATTGTGCGTCCCCAGGCCATTAAATTAAATAATAACTATCCTATCATCTAAGTTGGACCAAACTACATATATATGGCAATTTTCATGAATATCAGTTGACTCGTTTTTGAGTTTATTCGGAAACATTTAGATTTTTATATCATTAAAAAATGGGCGTTAAAGTAGGCGTGGACGAAAAGAAAGAAGAATTTCCTATTATTTATGCTGGAGTTTGAGTAAGATGCTGACAAAGTTTCAGAAGGATCGGTCCAGCGGTCTAGCTTCGTATACGGTACAAACATTTTGTCACGCCCCTCCGCCCCCAGGCCATTAATTTAAATAATAACTATCCTATCATCTAAGTTGGACCAAATTACATATATATGCCAATTTTCATGAATATCAGTTGACTCGTTTTTGAGTTTATTCGAAACATACACAGTGACACGGATTTTTTATATATTAAGATATAAATATGACATTAGATACATATATGTATATATTCATAGATATCTATGTATGCAGATATATTAATACATAGTATATGTATATATAAATATTTATTATTATTATATTCACTAAAAATAAAAAATACGTACATACATATTTACATACCAGTGATGCACGTATTCGAATTGTCGAATATTCGGCCATTTTTAGATATTCGTATTCTAAACCAATTAAAAAATAAATAAATGCATAAATCCTAAACGAAATTTTAATAAATGGCTAAAAATATTAGTTTGTAAGAATTCATTAAATTTTTTATAGAAATTTGTGCTCTGTATCATTTTTAAATATTATTTAATGACGATTATTAACATTTTGTGTAGTTTTTATTAACTTGAAAGTACGCCAACAGGAATATAAAGTCCTTTTTCATAACAATTTTTTAACCCTACAAGCCTAACCTATTCTAGTAATACATAAAGAATAGACATACGTCTCAGAGGCGTTCATGTACTAATAATAAAGCCCTGGGCTATTGTACTTAGTTATATAGTTTGTTTTCAATGAAAGTTTATATTGGACCACAAACTATTAATAAAACACACTCTTCATAATTATTATAATAATAAAATTAACTCAAACATATTTATTATGACACACTAAAAAAAATAACAAAGTTTGCAAACATAAAAACCAGCTGCATAGATATACATAAATATACGCCTCGTAGGAGTGTTATATGTCAAAAACCCAAAAGTGGTTGAGTTTGGATCAGCGACAAGACCGTGATTGGCAAGCAACAGTCGACTACTGACTTGACTACAAGGCACGAGGTGTTAACTTCGATAGTTTAAAAGAGAAAGATAGTTTTAAAATCTATGTACGCCTCGCAGGCGTAGGTTAGGCTTGTAGGTTTAATATTTCATATTGCAGGCGTAAATAGAACCCCAATTTAATGTCTATAAATTTCACATATAATATTCGTATTCGTATTCACGAATATCAAAAATTGACATTCGTTACATGACTAGTACATACATACATCCATACATACGAACCGCTCATAGAAAATATTATACATATTCACCCTTATTCTAATTGTCGACATCGACGTCACTTTAACACAATACGAAAAAATAGGGGTTTGTTTACTCACTCTCGAGAAAAATTTTGAGCTACTGGCAATCTATTTACATTCCCTATGGTCTAGAAAATATCATAAACCTGCCAAGAGAAGTCAGTTGTTTTCGCCAACGGATACACAAGCCTTGATTTTTTGGTGTTGTATTAAAGTGACGTCGATGTCGACAATTAGAATAAGGGTGATTATGTATTAAAATTATTTAGTTTTTTTTCAACACACATTGACATTTGATTTCATCATAGGCTTCTTTTGTTTTTATACCCTTTACCAACAAAAATGGTAAAAGGGTATATATAGGTTTGTCATTCCGTTTGTAATTTCTATAATATCAATAAGCGACCCATAAAATATATATATTCTGGATCCTTATGCATAGGGAAGATGAATAAGCCATGTCCGTCTGTCCGTCTGTCTGTACGTGAAATCGGTTTTCCGAAGCTCCCAGAAAAGCTAGAGACTTCGTTCTTGGACTGGTGTGTCAGAAATTTTCCAAAATAGATTGATATTGAAATTCAGCAAAATCGACCAGACGATTGCAGAGCTGGAAAGCTTAAACTTTATTTTACCATATAAAAGTAACTACCGAAAACAAATTTTTTTTTTTTTTATAAATAAACTTATTTTACACTTCAGTACGACTAAAATTGGAATTTTAAATTAAAAAAATATAAAAAAATTTAAAAGACGTTTCCAGAGTTGGAAAACTTTAACTTTTTGTGTTATGTAAAATTAACTATGTCTAAAATTATGCAGAGTATTTTCTCGAGAACCGTAAGAGCTAGAGACCTGAAATTTGGACAGAGTGTGTAGACCTTTAGCCGCTACAACAACATATACATGAGAATTGGAAATTAAAGGGTGTTTCAAAACTAGCAACGAAAAATTATAAAATCCCATATAATATACATACAATTGTATGTATGTATGTATATACACTTGAAATTTGTAAGTTTAGTGAATTTTTATATAGACTACAAAAATTAACACTAAAATTTCCAAAAATTTAAATTAAAGGGTGTTCCATCAGTTAATGCAATTTTAACAACTTGCTGTATCTTAGAAACCGTAAGAGCAAAACTCTTGAAATTTTCAAAATCGGTAAAACTAAAAAATCAAAAAATTATAAAATCGCCAAACCGAAAAAAATCGCCAAAAGCAAAAAAAATCGCCAAAACGAAAAAAAGCACCAAATTACAAAAAAAAATGTCTAAAACTAAAATAAGTCGCGAATAACCGGAAAAATTGCTAAAATGAAAAAAAATCTCTAAAATGAAAAAAAAGCCCCAAAAACAGAAAAAATTAAAAAAATTGCCAAAATGATAAAAATCGTCAAAACGAAAAAAAAACAGATAAAAATCGCCAAAAAGAAAAAAAGCCCAAAAACAGGAAAACAAATCGCCAAAATAAAAAAAAAATCGCCAAAACGAAAAAAAACCCAAAAAAACAGAAAAAAATCTCCAAAATGAAAAAAAAGCCCCAAAACAGAAAAAAATCTCCAAAATGAAAAAAAAAATCGCCAAAACGAAAAAAAACCCCAAAAAACAGGAAAAAATCTCCAAAATGAAAAAAAAACCTCAAAATAGGAAAAAAAATCGCCAAAATGGAAAAAGAATGGCCAAAATGAAAAAAATCTTCAAAATGAAAATAAGCCTCAAAAACAGAAAAAAATCGCCAAAATGAAAAAAACCGAGAAAAACAGAAAAAATCGCCAAAATGAGAAAAAAGCGACAAAACTGAAAAAATCGTTTAAACTAAAAAAAAACTTCAAAAAAGCAAAAAAGCCACTTTAAAAAGTGCTCAGAACCGAATGTACGGAATCCTTCGTGCGCGAGTCAAAGTCGCAATTTACTGAATTTTTCAATATTAAAGGAATTAAATTAAACTAAGTTTTTTCTTATTTCGTTTTTGCTTCGTTCACTTAACATATTTTATGTATTTTTTAAAGAACTAGATTGGTATAAGGAATTAGAAAAATCCTAAATTATACGTTATGTAAAATGTTTTTCCTTTCCTTTATAAATTGAATATATTTTATGCTTCTGAAAGAAAAGTTTGGCGTATAAAATTTGAAAAATGAAAATTACAGCTCCAAAGATAAAAACTTTGATTTTTTTTAATATTAAAGTATAAAATTAATTTTTCTATTTCTTTGTTCACTTAACACACTTTATTAATTTTTTAAATCAGAAAAATCTAAAAGGTTGATTCCAGGGTTGCTAAATTTATTGTTTTTTTTACAAAAGTAAGTAGGTAATTTGGCTTAAAAAGCGTTACGATCAGTATCCTAATTCAATTCATAAGAATTTAGGTCAAGTTAGTTTTTTCTTTTTTATTACAAGTTTTATATACTTTATGACTTAGAATGAAATAGTTTGGCATAGAAATTAGAAAAATAAAAGACATAGCTCCAGAGGTGGAAAACTTAAATTTTTTCTGGTATATAAAACTAATTATTACGTTGGTAATTACATATATTCTATATTTTATAAAGAAACTCAGAAAAATTTTTCCAGGGTTGGAGCTTAAAAAAAGTTTCGGTAAAAAAATAACCAAAAATGTTTTTTTTTTTCAGTTAAACAGACTTCATGTTTTAGGAAAATCATTACTCAAGATTTTTTATACATGGTTAATTTTTTTATGGATATCTAATGTAATTGAAGTATAAACGAAGGTTTGAGCTTATTGTGCTCTCAGCATAATAACTATTAATTTTTAGTAAATGGAGATAAAACTAAAATTTATCGCTAAAGACATAAAGGACATGTTCCGTTTCATTTTCCTGATACCTTTCCTTTCTGCTGAACTAATTTCAAAAAAATCCTGTAGGAATAAAACGTTTACATAATACCACAATGTATACCATTTACAATGGGAACTTTAAATCAAGACACTAAGCAGTTTTGCAACATCAATGATTATTAAATACGGGAAAATATAAAACAAGTTAGTTTACTTGGTATGGAGGTGCAATACTAAGAATATTTTAGAGTTATTAAATAGCAGCAGCACGGTTTTTGAACATCTCGAGGGCGAATAAACAAGCCCCAATATTTTGGTAATGTGTTGACGTGACGTCGATGTTGACTGAAATAAGAGTGAATGTAAAATATATCTTAACCACAGAGTGTAGAGTAAAATATTCAACTATTGCTAATATCGAAAATAAAATAATTGAATCAAATTCTTTAATCGAAAAATACTGAAAGGTCACTTACTATTAATTGCCTTAGAAAAAAAATTATAAATTCATTCACAAAACAAATATGTATGTATGTGTCTGTATACTATATATATGTACGCACGTTGGTAAAGGGTATATAAGATTCGGCACAGCCGAATATAGCACTCTTACTTGTTTTCAATTCTTTTCATTTACTTATTTTGCTTTTATTTATTTCTTACGTGTGCTTCTATTCAATATGTTTGGTTGATATGTGCATGAGATTTAAACCAATTTGTAGTCACTTGCAAAATAATTAATTTATAAGTTAGTGGTTTTTGTCAACAGATTATTTTATTTACTACAGGGATACCTTGGTACAAAAAATATATAATATTGTTACGTTATTATTACCTTTTAAAAAAGTAATTTGTGTAGGTTCGAGTTTTTTTTTTTTAATTAGACGAAAAGTCATTAGTGTATAATTTGTATCTAAGCAGTAGACGTTATTTACTCAACAACATTATCAAAAGCTTTTAAACACACAATGTTAAATTATTCACTGCTTTAATACCACGAAATTAAAAATAAAATTTTTCTTTACGTGTGGTTAAGTCTTACCAACTGATGTCGTTGTTTATCCAACAATCATTTTGAAGTTGACAGCTGGCAACTCTGTGAAGAGTGATTCTTACATTTCACAGTTCGTATTTCATTTGTTCATTATATTTTGATTTAAATTTTATCTTCAAAACAATATTTGCGCAGCCGATTTTTTCATCAACATACTATGAGATTCGAATTCAAGAACTACACATATGGTCGTCTGGGGGTTTATGTGATCTATAAGCCATTTTGATAATTTTGGGTAAAGAATGCCACCTTAGCCTATTTTTGGAATCTAATATCTGTGGCGATAAACAAAAAGTTTTTGAGCCCAATTTGGCCGTTTTTCAAGACTGCACTTTTAAGCTTTAAGTAATTTTTTTAATGTATTCCTATTTCTCTACAATATGTTACTTTCTTGCGGAACTAAATATATTTAAATTTAAAATATACTAGACAAAAGTCAAGTTAAGTTTTTATTTCAAAACAAATCGAATATGGAGCAACAACCCTGCAGCCCCGTTTCGGGAAGATTCTATAGCGTTCAGTTTAACCACAATTTTAATTTGTCTTTTAGAAAGCCTTGAAAGGACGAATGCGACTATTGCATACAATTTTCAATAAAAAATAATCCAACGGAGGATAGAATTGATGGAAAAGTTCCATATTTACAGAAATGAAACGAAAGGCTTTAAAGTAGAATGTGATGTACATCGCCGAAAACCACAACGATTTTCTGTTGTTGTATGTTTTGATTTCCAAAGCATTTTCTACCTTCCTAAAGGGCTTGCATCGTCATTTTATTATAAGCGAAAAATAAATGTAGAGATAACGAAATTAATAGTTGTATATACAAAATAGTAAATCCTCTGATTAAAGTGCATTTACACTGTCTCGCAAAATAGTACTTTTGAGATCTCGAACTAAATCAAGCTGCTTTTTTCCAGATTTCCCATACAAAACCAAATCTAATTTTTCAGTAGATTTGTAGGAAATCTAATAAAAATCTAAGTTTTTATTTATTCTTTACTAACCTGTACAACAAAAGGTGAGTGAATTAGCTACGGTGTGCTCTAGTTTTGGAAACAATTCAGTTGATGGGTTTTGTTGTGGATAAAAAAATCTTGATAAATGTCAAAAAATCTGGTGTAGACGGTATAGATTTTCATAAAGATTTTAATTAAAATATTGTAGATTTTGTGCTGATGTAAATGCCCTATTACAGACAATCCAAATATTCAAAATATAGTGCGTTGCCCAGAATAAAAATCAAATTATGTCCAAAGCATTTTTAAAATTTTTGTCAGACCATTTACAGGTGCATCCGAAATTTTCTGCGCCTGGTTATTTAAAAATCCTGCATTCGCAGTGCTTTAGACAAATATCTGAGACGTTTAGAAATTCATAGTATTTTGTTAATTATTTGAAAAATTTCGAAACAAATAAAATAAAACTTAAGGTTGTAGAATTGGAATCCTGAGATTTTAAGAACCTTCCAAAGATATCTAACTAATTACATTTTTCAATTCTTTCATTTACTAAAATTAAAAGTTCTTCAATATATTCAGAATAACTTGTTCACAATAAAATTTTAAAATTTAATTTAGCAGCCTGAATTTCAACCAGCAAATATATTAACAAGGAAGTGTGATTTATTCGGCTGTGGCGAATCTTATTTACCCTTCACTGAATAAATAAATTTTAGTGAATACATTTTTTTATTAAAATTTTTAGGTGGTTTTATTGCTTTATTAATGCTACTTTGCTCTACGTGTACGTAATTGCAAGGAAATATGCTTAAGGTGGCGTATACAGCAAACACGATTTTTATTACCTTTCGAAAATGACAGATGCTATCCGGAGATAAAACTTTTTCCTTAGAATCACCTTTTTAAAATAATCACAAAATCCTATCCAGTAGTTTTTTAGAAAAATTTTGCTAAACTTGAACAGCGCTTTACTCAAAATGCATTTTTGGCATATAGAGCACTTAAACAGCCGGACGGCGATATGGAGCATGAGCATATTTATCATCCATAACAATGTTTTCATAAGCCATTTTTACTATTGAATTGTTAAGCGTTAAAACGAGGAAAAGCTCGACCAATTATCACTTATATTTTCGCTTTAATTAAGCGATATTTCATTCAACATGTTGCTTAAACCAACGCTTATGAAGTTCAATTAAGGAAAAAAAAAGAAATTTAATTTTGCGATAGTTGTCTTCATTTATTTAACATGAGAGAGAAAATCATTTTCAACAATAATTATTATTATTACCTTCGGCGTGAAAAAGAAATAAAAAAAAAAATTAAATTGTACTCAACTTCTGTAGTGCTTAAAGGTATTAGTGGCATCATTATCAAACTTTATATATATTTTTTTGCGTTGTTTCCTGATGCTGTTGAATAGTTTCAGCTGGCATTTGTTCGGTTTCCTCTTCATTTTTATTATAACTTTTTTTTCGTTATAATTTCTTGCTAACGAAAATGTAGTAAATTACATGGCATCAAGTAACAAAAAAGATTGCTTAGTTTTTATAAACTAAAACGAAAATGAACACAATAAATGGTTCATTAAGAAAGTTTTTTTTTTTTAATTTTTTCCACAAACATGTGCGAACTCATATCAATCAATATAAACGTGTGATTTTATATATAACGTGTGATTTTATATATAATAGTTGCTAAAACGAGGGAATATGTAATAAATATTAATTGTAATATCACATTTAATATATAATTTCAGAATCAGCTGTCAGTTTTATACTTATATCATATTTTATGATTTATATAATAACATTTTGTTCGCATTTGATGTAATTTGTAATTTAATGGGCTGCTCAACGATGCCGAATATAGACGTTAGATTAATAATTTAAATTGGAAACAAAAAAAATTAGAGTTGCTTTAGGACACACGGTTATAGCTATGCTGCTTAGCTATATAAAACGAATTTACGGCCCTTTTCACAATGTACAATTAAAAGCCAACAAGGACTTTAACTTCAAGTTTTGTATAATGAATCACACATTTTGAAAAGGAACGTTAATGTATAAAAAACAATGCAATAAAATTATATTATATGATGATATCAAATTCGGCGCAAATATTTCAAAACATTTCCATTCATTTCCAATTATTTTCTTTTTCAGCGCCATACAATTAAATTAATGTATTTTTTGTGGCCGGCGGCGGCTGTTACCCTATCGGCTGCTGTATTCTCTGGCTTATGCTCATGTGCAAAGTATAAAGCTAAATTGAGCAAGCCTTCTCATTGTTTTTGTTCTGTTTTTGTTTCACTCACTTCAAAGGCCGAAACAAAACAACATCAAATAATTTGTTTCCTTTATTTTGATACTCTAGTTTTATGTACAAAGAAATCAAAACAAAAATAAATTTATAACTGTAATAGTGTCGATTAGTTATGTTACGAAAATTTCGTCTTAGCTACTGTGACGTGACATAAATAGCATAGCTATAATGGAAAACAGATAAAGACAGATAATTTACTGCTCTGTATTTTTTCCCCGTGTAATATTTTCAACATTTAAAATTCGTACACATGTAAATCATTTCGTTTGCGGAGTTTAAGTTCAAAATACTTTAATTTGAGAAATCGTCTAATATATTTAGTGTAATTTTTTCGTACTAACTCCCTCGCATAAGACTACTGCACCAACCGCAGAATGACAAAAGTATCATTTTGAGTATTTGTTTGCTTTGAGTTATTAGTTGTCAAACAACTATAAATGCATAAAGTTAAAAATAAGAACCATACGCATCAAGTTTAAATTGAATAAGTATTAGAGGTAGGAGCGTGTCCAATTTTTCCAACACAAGATGACCCGAACAGAAATACTAAGATTTCCAACACGTACGAAATACGCACGCAAAACATTTAGTCAACATGATACCGCCCTATGCTCCTTATAGGAACGACGGGAACATATCAAATTGAATTGCAAAAAATATTTTTTTTGATATTCAAATAAGTATGACTTGCTCCCATCTCTAATACGAACAACAATCAACGACTATGTTCATACTCATTTCTCAAACGAATATAAGTAAAATTAATACGCTGTATTATATATATTTTTTTCTCCTTTCAACTCCTACAAGGAGCACAGGGCCATAATACGCTGCATTAGCTACAATTAAAGACACATGTAGCATAAAATACTATGAGTATTTATTCGGCTATGCGGAGTACATACAGGGGTATTTTCATTAAAAACTCATCAAGCATCAGTGCTGAAATGTGAAAATTTGAATTTGTAAAAAGCTAAAATGACAACGGTATTCAACTGATTGCTCTTCAGTGCGATATAATAACTCTCGACTATGCTTAAAAACATTTCTAGAAATACATATATCACGTTAAAAATTTCAAAATATCAAATCGATAATTATTTTTGCTTCCAAATTTTCTGAAAAAAAAATTGAAATCAATTAGTTACATCTATTCTTAATATTTTTCTCATAATTGTCCGATAAACGTTTTCAAACAGCCAAAGCACATTTTTCATTCAATGTCATATACGTACACAGAGAGCGTATGATGATTAAATACTCTGAGTATCATGCGTATACCATGAGTATCATATATATCTGATTATCATGCGTATATTATGACCTATTACTGCCAGCCGTACCAAATCCAGAGATTTTTACATAATTTGTTTTTTTTTGTCATGAATAGATTTCATTTACATTTAAAAACTGTAGGTCTACCCTGTATTTTGAAATTGCAGAAAATGCTTTCGAATTTGTGTGTCATTAGCATTGCAATTCCAAAGCATTTGCTTTCCTTTCCAATTACAGAGTAGACCCACTGGTTTCTCTATTTTTATTTAGTACCCAACTAAGCGTAGAAAAATATTTTGGACGCCTAAATTAGAAAAAATTCCTCTACGTACCTTGATTGGATTATATCATACTTTTCACTTATTAGATAATGATATATACTCGCATCCAATACGTGTCTTTACATCAACTCATTGACGAAATTGAACCAATTTTTCCTTGTTTTTCAGTTTCTCTACTATTTATTAAAGAAAATTCCCACAAACATTGTGGTAATTGATTGCTGTCAATAACATTTCTATTAAAATTGTTATTTTTATCGATATCATATTCGCAATAGTAATATGAAAAAGACAAAAAAAAAATTTAATAAGAAGAATGAAATATTTTTCCCCAATTTTTTTGTATGATTGTAATAGACCATTTATCATTTATCAGAGAACTAAATGAAACTGAAAACGAAACGAATATGAAAAATTGAGGTCAACTGTAATAGATTTTAAAATATTTCCCAAATCTTCAATTTCAGTTTAAATTAAATAAATTGTTTATTAAAATAAAAGTTATATATCCTAGGTAAAAAGTATATTTTAAAACATGAATGTATACATATAAATAAATATATATATACTAGCTGACCCCGGTCCGCGTTGCTGGCCCTTAGCAAACATTAGTGTTGTATATGGCATTGGTGATACAATATGAAAATTGGATTTTGCCCACGAATAAACTAAATATTGCGCCATCTGCCGGACGAACTTCAAACTACACAGAAACACTCCTCACGCCCCATAGAGCATGTATATAAACTTTTGTTAACATCGGTGCAGTGGTTCTTGAGTTACGGTGCAAAAACACAAAAAAACTAAAAATTGCGCCATCTGTCGGACGAATCACTATTTCTGAAAGGGGCGTAGCATTTACCGGGGTAGAATATACATATATAAACACGCACAGGTCTTTTACAAATATTTTGCGGGGTGGAAGTCGAAAATCTGTTGGGGCATTGAAGAGTTTACCCATAACAAATAAACGTGTTTTTGTATTATAAATAATAAGATATGTCTAGTTATTTATAATTATTTTTATATTAGAGAATTATCATGGGAAGAGTATTATATATAAATTTGTGTATGGTCTAATATATATAAAATATATATAGCCATATATATCAAAATTAATGCCCCAGGTAGCATCATAAACGCATCTTTTTAAGTACTCTTTGAGAATTGACCATCAAACACAGCAGCACAAAAGACTATAAGTAAAACTTGTACACTATATAAGATAAAATCATACGCATCAGTACCAACGTACTCTAATTATATATTCGGCTATACAGGAGTATTTTATTTTAAAATACGCTTTCAGCTGTTAACTTAATTGAATAAATAAAACAAAGAAATTATATATCAAATCCTCAATGTTTGGATTAAGCAGTTAAGTGAAGTCCTATTAAATTCTGCATACACATATAACGACATTCACACATAATTACCTGTCCATGTCTATCATACATCCAAAAATGAATGACAGGATAAGTTAGAATGGCGAGGACGTTGAGACAGACGAATAAACTACTTTATGGCTGCAAATGTTTTAACGATTTCTATGGGCATTTATAACCATATCTCTGTATGATATACATACATATGTACATATGTCAATGTAATAGAGCAATTCACAATCTTGTGCAAATGGTCTTGCATCGTAGCAGGTGCAAAATGTTATAGTATATTGATACTCACCACTTAAGAATTCTTGGTGGTGAGTATCAATATGCTTTAACATTTTGCACATGCTACGATGCATCGCGATGCAAGACCATTTGCACAAGATTGTGAATAGGGATAATATGTACAATTGAAAAATAAGTAAAAAATTCAACCTCACTTGTTTTAACTCTTTTCTAAAAAAAAACACTGATGACTTGCAAAAATTGTCGAAAAACTAAAATTATCTTTATGAAATATTTATAAATTCCTGCATGAATGATAACAAAAATAAAACCACAATACAAATTCATATTTCACAATTTTTAGCAAAGCCGCTCGTTTGCTGAAAAGGAAATTTCAATAGTTTGAAATAAGCTACTTATGCCCAGTACACACTATGGCATTTTGTGACATCGCAATAGTGTGTACTAGTGGCAAAGTTTGTCACTTTTGATATTTTTCGTTGTGTGGCAGTGGTTTCCATATAAAAAACATAATGTGAACGGCGTTGCATACATTTTGAAAATGACGCCACAAAATGACAACACAAGAAATTTTAGATGTGAACGAACTCTGCATTATTCTTCATTTTTATGTAAGACAACTTAATATTAGCAAATGTTTATCTTCTTTCACATAATCAAATTAAGATCTCCAACAACAATGCAAAGGATGTTGAGTTTAATGAATTTTTTGTATTTTTAGGAGATTAAAGAAAACAAATCCTTAAATGTCATTAGTAAAACATGATTTAAAATTGCATTTTAAAAAGCATTTCAATTATATGTTTGCATATTCGGTAGATTTTACGATATGTATTGTGTTTGTCCGGTCTACAAAGATGTACATACATACGTACATATCCTTGGTTTCATGTAGAAATGCCCTAACTCACATAATTGTTATTTTACAGGTTAAGGTAAAATATAATATATAAACTTTACTTATTAAAGTATAACTCTTTTTAAATGCAGATTTTAATTAAAATCAAACAAAAAATTAGTGCTCAAATAATTTATTTAATTTATATATATAATCGATATAACAAGGCGAGATAGGGCTTTTTGCTGTTGAGCAAAACGAACTGTGTATATTAGAATAAAATAAACTAAATAAATATTGGAATTACTTAAAAAACCCCGATTAAAAAAAAAACTTGAGTTGCGGCCTTTCTACATGACCTAATAGGTCGCATGATAGGAAGATGTACTTACACACACACACGCACACATACGCCCAACAAACACATAGATTTGATATTAATCTAAGTCTGTCCATCCTTGTCTATATGGCCTTTAAAGAGGACAAACATAAATTTGAAAACTAATGAACACATATATTTGCAAGGATTTCTTAAATAAAATTTGGAAAGTTCAAGTTTTTCTTTAACCAACAATAATTTCTCAAGCTCGATTTCACACAAAAAAGAAATGTTAATAACTTTGTAATATCAATTAAAATATTTGTAACATCAATTAAAACATTAACTACATTTTCCACTTGTTCCACTTAAATAAATCAATGCAATTAGAAATTTAATTAAATTTACTGGATGAAATTTAATTTAATTTACTGGATGAATGCCCCTGAGATTAAATATCACGTTTCGCTTAGAGATCTGGCATATAGGGCGTATTTATACAATAGGACTAATGAAAATTGGAAGGTTTTCTGTCAACATAGAAATAAAGTAAAAAATATGCTTAGGAAATATAAAAGAAAAGTTCGATTTTTCAGAATAAGGGCAGTAAGCAAATTTGGTCCATGCTGAATAAGAGTGGAATAGGTTGTAATGTTGATGTTTTACAAGATTTTGGCCCTGATGAATTGAATAATGCATTCGCCTTGAATCAATCTGTGAATGGTCCTGACGTTGATGTTGGTATTGCTGGTACAAGCTGGAATGGTTTTTCATTTCGTACTGCTGACCTTAGTGAGATGATTGCTGCTTTTAATATGATTAAATCTAAGGCTGTTGGACACGATGGGTTTGTGATTAATTTTATTAAGTTATTAATACCGATTGTTGGAAATTACATATTACATTTGGTAAATACGATTTTGACCACCTCCAATTTTCCTACCTTCTGGAAAATAAGCAAAATTGTTCCCATTTAAAAAAAATTGTAGGGCTAGTTGTATTGATGACTTGAGACGGATAACAATTTTACCAATTTTATCAAAGATGGTTGAGGATATTATTAAGATCCAACTTGTTACTTATATTGATAATAATAATTTCTTGCATGACTGTCAATCTGGATTTAGGTGTAATAGAAGTACTACTTCTTTTTTGATTGGTCTTACTGATAATATTAGGAGTAAAATATCCAACAATGGTGTCTGTGTGCTGTTCTACCTAGATTTGGCCAAGGCTTTTGACAGTGCTAATCACTCTTTGTTAGTTTCCAAGTTATATAGGTTGTATGGACTTTCAAGTTCGGCTTGTAAATTGATATATTCATATCTGTACGATAGAAAGCAGTACGTTGTTAGTGGTGTTTCTAGTTCCGGGTTGCTTAATGTGGTGGACCTCAGGGTTCGGTCCTTGGACCCTTGCTTTTCATAATGTAATAAACATTATCTTTCAAACCGTAGCTAGTAGCATGTGTCAACCATTCGCATTTGCTGATGATGTGCAGTTACTATTTAAAGGTTGTTCCGATTTTCCAGATGTTTTACACTGTTGGTTTATTATGTAGCTGGATGTCAAACAATGGTCTTAGGATTAATGCTAGTAAGACTAAAGCAATGTGTTTTTGGTTGCAGTAGCATTGACAAATTCACTGTTGTTTTGAATGACAAATTTATTGATTTTGTGGGAAAAATTAAGTGTCTTGGTCTTATCATCGATTCAAAATTGAATTTTGAAAGTCATATTGATTCAGATGTTTCAAAGGTTTGTTATACTTTGATGAAGCTATATAGCTTAAATTTACTTTTACCCTTACATGTCAAGAAGAGGGTTGTTTATGGGTTGATTATGCCAATGTTTTTATATGGTCTAGAGGTATACTGTGGAACCTTGGGTTACGTTCTCAAAAAAATAAGACTTGCTTTCAATAGAGTAGTAAGATACCTTTATTCCCTTGGATTAAGGCAGCATGTCTCGTCGTTTGTTGTAAAATTTTTAGGGTTATCTTTTGCCGATTTTATAAAATTGAGAAACTTGTTACTGTTCTATAAGTCATTTAAGTTACAGGTGCCTGATTACTTAGTTGACTTATTTGAATTTGGAAGATCTATTAGAAATAGACAGTTGAAAACTCCAAAGCTAACACCTATCTTGGAGCGGTCGTTTAATGTGAGGATAGCTGGGGATTTTAATAAATTGCCACCGTCTCTAAGAACATTTAACTTTTCTACTGATAGTTATAAGAGGAAACTTTTAGAAGTGCTTTCGTCAATATAGTCTTCTGGTTATGAATAAATTGTTATTCTGGTTAGGTATATGGTATTATGGTAAATGTGTTTTTATTGGGTTTTGTTAAAGCTATATCATTGTGCAATATAGTTATTACTTTATATTATATATTTTTTATTTTGCACAATATTAAATGTATACGTATAACTTATATAATTTGTTAAATATTGTAATTATTTATTTACTACTGCCAAATTGGATTTTTGAATGTATGTAGTTAACTCGGTATTTTGTATATATATATATTTTGTTTAAAAATTCATTACTATTTATTATATTAAAATTGTATGAGAAAGTTTTCGAGTAGTATGATGTGACCGACTATGGCCCATAGGCTAGGTATACATAATGAATAAATAAATGAAAATGAAATGAAAATGAAAATTAATTAAATTTTAATCGAAAATATTAATTGTTGAACACTCTTTTCTTTGTTCAGTATTTTCAATTCTTATTATACATTTAATGAAATATTTTATTAATTAATCTGATTTATTAAAGAATACTGTGGTTTGACAGCTGAGAATGTCAACGTGTGTTGACATTTCTGTTCATTGCGGTGTGGTAAGTCATCATGAATCGTTTAACATCAGAACAACGCTTCGAATTATGGAAATCCACTTAGAACAAATAAGTCTTTTCTCGAGGTTCATAAAGCACTTCGTCTATTATAAAGTCAAAATAATTGGGCTATTGAGCAAGCAATTCGTGCTTGTAGCTATGCTGTGTAAAATTTTGTTACCAAAAAATGGCTTAAGTTGCTATACAGCGCACTTAGCAAACGATTAATTACAAAATCAATTTGGTGAAAACTTTATTTCCGTCGTTCGTATGACTTAACGCCTCTTGATTACTTTTCATGGAGTCAATGGTCTGTGCCGACAAACTAGCAACTCTCGAAGCTGTTTAATACTAATATTATGTCTTTAGAACAAATATTATGTGTAAAATACGAGTAACAATGCAATAAAATTATATTATATTTCTATTTCCCATTATTTTATTTTCTAACTGCGTGCGGCGGCAGCTGGTAGCCGGCTTACAACCGATCATCTTCGCACTCTGGTTTGTTCCCAAAAGTCCCAGTACAGACTTGCAATTTTTGTTGCAGCAACTTTTTATTTTTTAGTGCAAATGAGCGAGAGAGGAATACAAAAAGTATACAAAAACAAATACAATACAAAAACAAATTGAGCAATCGTTATCATTGTTTTAGTTTTGTTTTTGTTTCACTCACTTCACAGAACGAAACAAAACAAAATCAAACAATTTGTTTCCTTTATTTCCATACTCTGGTTTTAAGTACAAAAAAATCAAAACAAAAATAAATTTATATCTGTAATAGTGTCGATTATTTTTGTTACAAAAATCACGTCCTAACTCTTGTATCGCGGCATAAAGAGCATAGCTCGAAAAAAGAACAAAAAATTTAATGATCGAATGCACCATGTTACTGGTAGCCGCAATTTAAACTGAACATATTGCCTGGTTTCACCAATGGACGAATTTTACGACCATGTGTTGCTTAAAAGTCCGATTCGAGCTTTTTTAATTTAAGTTTAAGTCAAGAATTGTGTGTAAAAAACATGCGAGAATACAGATTGATAAATTTTTCAGCAACTTTTCGTTTGCTGGTACTGATTTCCAATATTTTATTTTTTATTATTTCTGGGGAAAGTACTGGGAATTTTTGATATTTATTGCCTATGTTGGGGATAATATAAATATAAGTGGAGACTTTTTTCATTAAACTGAAACAAAAATTAATGTTCATACAATTGTTTGGTCACGGAATTTTAGAGATTTCTAATTTTCATCAAATTGAAATTACTTTTAGTGTTTTTGTGTCTTTTAAATTCAAAAATAAATGAATTTGTGTGTATGCAAATATAATTCTACACAAATGGCTACACCATTATTTTTCCGTGTAGAAATAAATGTACCGCCTCTCCCAGAAATCGTTCGATAGACAATTTGTATTTCAAACAACAATAACATTAGAAAATTTGTTGTTGTTTGCCATGCAAGTTGTCGATCGAACGATTTCTAGTGACGTCGTGGGACAGGCCGGTAAATTTACAAACGTGAAATTCCGTAAGAACTCCGTGCTGGGCTTAAAGGCTGTGTTACCCGACTGTAATGTAATGTAACTGCAACATGGGGAACAGCTGATCGATATTTTTATATGAAAAGTAGTTTACGTTACATTACATCTCTATAACCATTTGCATTATTTTTCACATAACAATATCGATCAGCTGATTTCTACTGTTGCTGTTACTTTACATTACAGTTGGCTAAGTGAGCCTTAAAGCCTGGTACGGAGATCTTACGGAAATTCAGGTTCCCATATCAAGCCGGTACGATGTACTTGTAATGGAATATAATTTTATAAATCTATTTTCGCACGCATGAAATTATATTTAAAGAAGAAAACTTTCGTTGTCTCTAATGCTTTTATCGCTATACTTATATAGCTGTTAATAAAATTCAGAGGCACTTTATTCTTTTTTGTCGATGCCTTATCGAATATCGAAGTTTTATTTTACCAACGTTTCAATTTTCGTGGCTAAAGTATTTTTCACTTATATACATACATACATATGTACTTAAGCAGTACAAATAATTCGGATTGTACAAAGTCTCGAATGAGTTTCTGATTGAAGTCGAATTTCAAACTGGATTTAAATTATTACATTGCAAAATGTTAAGCTTTTTGTATAAGATCAAAAACATTTACAAAATTGTTAATATGTATGCAAATACATATGTATAATGTATGTGTGTATGTGCGTTTATACAGTGAAACTTCGAAATAGCGAATCCCAAGGGGATCCGAAAATACTTCGTTATAGCCATTAATTCGCTATAAATATAATCAGAAAAACTTGGATACAACGAAATTTGAAGAAATACGAAAAAAGATGCTTTATAACTATAGTTTTCATTATTAAAATTCTATTTAACATGAGAATGCTAGTAAAAGCTTATATTTCATGAGGTAAATAAAAAATAAAACAGCACACACATTAAGAATTCTTTCTTTAAATAACTACGGCCCTATGTATAAGCAAAAATTGGCATGAAGTTAGCATAAGTGACGAAATTGAATTAGGTGTTAACGAGTTCCTCCATACAATTTGACATTAAAAATGGCAGCATTACTTAATTTTAACCCACCTCTAAGTCCTACCATAATTTATAATACGAAGTTTCATCGCAAAACTCTTTAAGATCATGTTCAATTTTGCCACTTATGCTAACTCAATGCCAATTTTTGCTTATACATAGGGCCGCTAGACTTTACCATTTTATTAACATAATTTTATTCTTACTTCGTTGTATAGAGGCTTTACAAATGCGCTTGTGAATACATTCAGACTTCGGGACTTTACCAATTACGATTTATTCTGATTTCGTTATGTTGAGTCATTTGAAGGAATACTTCGCTATATAGAGGCTTTTTTTGCTCAGAATTTGTTCGTTATAGCTGGAGTGTATTTTTTTTATGAAAAACTTTGCAATAAAAAGGTTTTCTCAAGGAACTTAATAAAACATACGTTATATTAATTTTTTCGTTATAAAGAAGTTCGTTTTAACGAAGTTTCACTGTATATGCTTTTACTACTTAAACAACCGCATAATGAATGTTATGTAATAATAAAACTTTTTTCTCAGTTATTTCTGCAACATGTATTGACATGAATTTGGACTTAAGATGACGAATAATTGGTTACTGTTTGTTAGACACGTGTCAGCAAAGGCTTAGAAATGTAGCTACCAGCCTTCAATACTTTTGTTTATTTATTTCTTTTAAAATAATAAAATTCAACATACATACATATTCATATGAATGACACTTCATATATATTTTTGTCCTTTACGAGTTCCTGAAGGACTTCTTTTATTATACTTATTTATTTAAGAAGTCTGCCGTAAAGTATTTTGAGGCTTAATTAATTGCTCATACACAATTACCATTATATACAAGAGTATCCAGCTACAATTATAATAATAATTTTAATAAACAAATTTGCATAAGGATACATATACATACGTAGGTATTTACATACATATATGTATATATGTATATATCTAGAGGACATGTGTTACCTTAATACGTGATGCATGAAATTAAAAGAAAAATATTATAATAGAAAATGATATTTCCTTTCAATATTTTTATTTTTACAAGCATAGTGAATATGAATATATGCATACATATCGAGCCATAACCGCTAAAATAGCTTAAGCGACACATTTTTGGACTTCGTTTTTTTTTTTACGAAAATCGATTTTTTACGATCGCAAATAATCGATTTTGGTCAAAAAATGAGGTTCGAAAATTATGTCGCTTAAGCTATTTTGGCGGTTATGGCGCGATATGCAGCTTATTTATTGTAACATAACGATAACTCGAAAAGGTACAAATCGCACACTAAGTCCTAGTTTACACTATGCAGGTCTTATTGCTAAGCTCATTAGTTTGTTAGTAGAGAGAGACGAGGGGAAAAGAAACGTTCTTGTTCACCTCGTGAGATAAAAGCAAGCATAATACTCTTAGTATTTTATATTCTTCAATACAATGATACAATAATAAAATACAATGATTAAATTAAATTCATGTTGTTTCAACTTAAAATAACTTTGAATCAATATTGTTCCTTATGTTATTTCAGTGTGGAATTTATGTTGTTCTAAATTGAAATAACTTTGATTCGATATGATTCTTCTTCTTTTGATTTAACAGCACGGGAATGTTAAATCAACATGAAATAAGGTTATTTTATAAGGAAAAATTTTAAAAATCATGTTAGATTAACATTAAACACATATGAAGCAACATCATTGCCGAAAAATATTAAATTAACCTTGTTTAAGTAGATTTTATGATGCAGTTGGCAAAGATGGCTTAGACAAAACACAAGCAGAAACAAATTCATAATTTATTACTTTTTAGCTAACAACAGATTCTACAGATTCTAGTTTGGGGTAACAAGGGAAGTTGTTGTATAAAAATAGGGCTTAATTTTGTAAAACGGAAACGATAATGACAAATTTTATCGAGAAAAATATAAATTACAAAAGCAAAATACTCGTACATAATAAATTTGTCAATCGTTTTACAAAATTAGGCTCTTGGGTTTAAAATTAAGCCATCAGAAAAAGGCTTCTTTGATTTAGCTTCGTTTTGACCCACTGCGGGCCACATCGACCCTACCACGTCAAACTATCCAATATGCAAAATTTGGTTTTTAGATTCGTTACCTTGGTACCCTAATTTCTCCTTTCAAAATGCTGAAATTTGCATAGACGATAGATAACTCAATAAGAAATATTTTAATCCTGACATTTTTGTGAATACGCCGCCCTTAAATTCACAACTGACGACTCTTTGAGCTGTTCTGAGAAGTACAAATTTGCATATTGGATAGTTTGACGTGGTAGGGAAGATAAGTTTCTTATAAATGTTTTTATTTAACCTCCTTTCTCTTTCCTCACGAATGATATATTTTAGTTTTTTAACCGACTGCCAAAAGGAGGAGGTTAGGTTTATGTTATGTTTGTTACTTCAGTACTCAATAACTTTTAGATGGATTTAAGAAATGTTTTTTCTGAGAGGGTATAGCTTCCATTTGGTCAGATTATCCAAAAAGTGGATGAGGACACGCCCACTGAATTTTCTTTTTTCGGTTAACTATAATTTACTCATTCAATTGCTATGAAACTAAGCAGTGCCACAATCTCGAAGTTGGAAAAAAAATTAATATTATATTTTACGCCTGGCGCACACCTAATGCTTTAAAAAATTTACGTTGAAAAAAGTGGGCGGGTCAAACCCATTAAAATTTTATATTAGATTTCTCGTGCTGTTACTAAATTGATTTTTGCAAAAAAAAGGGCAGGGCCATGACTATGAAATTTATTAATTTATTTGTACTGCTAATGTTCAGATTCCCACAAGACTTGGCAAATAGTTTAGGATCTTAGGAAGACATAATTTTGTTCCCACTTATTTGAGGGCGTGCCCATGCCTATTTAAGCTTACTATTATATTTGACGTGCTTGGCACACCACTTGAGCTCTGAAAGTGAAGCGATGTTGAATTAAGAAAAGGGTGCGGATACTGATTTTTTCATATAAAATTGGCTCTAATATCTCAAAAATTATTTATATTCAGTTAAGTAAATGTTTGTTGTAAGTGTTACTTAGCTCTTCAAATAATAATAATTCTAACTTTGACCCACTGCATATTACAAGGCCCAATTTAAAAATGCACTGCCTGCATACATTTGAAAAATTCTTTATGTTAAGATTTACTTATATCTAAAATAAAAAAAATTATGTTATCTCTGACAAGTATTTCATGTCTTCTTTTTAAATTTTTTTTTAACTTTATTTTTTACATGCCCCTGGCATTTATGACACATTTTGTAAGCTGGTTGCCAAAATCAGAGGATATTGTATATATTATATTTCTCTGTTATAATATAAACGTTCTTGCAGAAATTGTTATGATATTTTATGCAGATACTGATGCATATCGGGAAATATGTATGTGCCTGGAATTGACCAAGGATCAAACTATTATAAACTGACACTTACCTTGTATTCAACGCACTACCTACTTAAGCCAGTAGACTCCTTTAATTTATTTTTGTTTTGGTTAACTTGAAGTGTTTTTCTGTGCCTACACTAATAAATCAACTTATTACTCTGCTTTTGAAAAACATTAGTTTTAGTTGAATAAACGTTGATGTCTTTGATACATTATTCTACTGTTGCTATGCAATTTTAAGATTATTTATAAGAGATACAATTTGTTTTTGGTTTATACATAGTTTATTTGCCAACTTAAATATTATACAATATAAATGTTATTTCCGGTATCCGGAAATAAAGATTTCTTTTTGATTTCATAGTATATGAGTATAGGGTAAGCATATATGTACAAGTTGGTGCAAAAGTAATGTCATAATTTGGACTGGTTGCCATTTTTTAATAAATAAAAACAAGAACTCGTGTCTTGATACAAACTTTTTTTGAAAGTGTAAAATTGTTGGCATTATTTAAACAAAATTATATCGATCAAATAGCCCTCATCTGAGTTGGGGTGTAATGGTGCTCAATTTACGGCATTTTGAGTTGTGGCATGGAAAACTTCTCACTCCAGCTTGGTGATTTCTTTTCCAATATTAGCTTTCATTACTTGCAAGGGTCAAAAAGGAAAAATGATTCTAAACAGTGAATTATATGTTCACTCTTTCGTTTGACACGAAATTAACTATGATTGATGGAAAAGTCAGCAAGAATATTATATAATTAGAAATTTTCTATATGTGAAGAATAAAAGTCGGAATAATTAAATATAACATAAAATGGGTGTCCCTGTGGCTGAGCGGCAGAAGTTGCTATGCTCTCAGTCTAGAGGTCGTGGTTTCGATTCCCGCCATAGATCTTAGGTGTTTCCTGCCGACAAGCTAATCGCTACACGAGAAAGCTTTCAAATTAGGAATATATCCTACACCGACAATAATGGGATATAGCCAGAAGAGAATAACTTAAGACAAATTTAGTAGTCAGATTGCCTTACGTATATTTTTATAAAACTTTCGCAGAATAGGACGATGCAAATGATGGACAGATAGACGATGTTTTAAGCATTTTGAAAGAACTTCAACATCTACCGGTTTTAACAAATCACTGTACATGGACTTCAAAACGCCTCATGAGGGAAGATCGGGAAACTTTTTATATAATTGATCATAAAGGTAAACGTGTGACAAATTCAATAGATTGCTTGGAGTTGTTTAACCGCAGTCCGAATGATTTTTTACGGCGTTTTGTAACTGTGGATGAAAATGTATCCATTATTGTACTCCGGAGACCAAGCGGCAGTCTAAACAATGGTTTCTCCGGGTGAACCTGCTCCGAAGAAGGCCAAAGGTTAGTTTGTCGGCCAATCAGGTGCTGGCAACAGTTTTTTGGGATGCACGCGGGATAATCCACATCAATTACCTTCAAAAGGGAAAAACAATTTAATGAGGATTTAAAAAGACAACGAGCCAATATGGCCAAGAAAAAAGTTATTTTTCACCAAGATAATGCACAAGTGCACACGTGTGCAGTCTCAATGGCAAAACTCTATGAAGTGGCCTACGAATTGGTACCCCATCCGCCATATTACCCGGACTTAGCCCCTAGTGCCTGCTTCCTATTTTCAAACCTAAATAAATGGCTCATTGGAAAGAGATTTAGCTCCAACGATGAATTTATAGACCAAACAAACGCCTATTTTAAGGACCTCAAAAAGTCCAATTTTTTGGAAGGGATACAACAACTCGAAAAACGTTGGACTAAGTGTATTGAGTTAAGAGGAGATCATGTTGGAAGATAAACTTTTGTTTTGACTTGTCACAACGTTATTGTTGAAAAAGCCCTACCAGGCGTAGTTTGTTTCGAATATTTTGTTTCTCTTTGGTGTTGGGTCTTGGTCAAAATACTCTCCCTTACTAAAAATTTTTTACGCTAGCTTTAAAATTAACTCCATGGACCCAAGTGTCGCATGTAACGGAAAACTTCCTTATTCATGCTTGTACTCGGCACATGTTGAATTATGAGTATCTTGCAGAAAGACTATCAGCTGATAATAACATGTATGCTGAGACGAGGTCCCCTGTATTTGGATTCAGCTCAGGAAAGATAATCGTTATAATAAATAAAACGAAAACTTATCTATATTATCTTTTTATCTTATCATTTCTAAATATCCCAGCTAAAAAAAATATGTATGGTCCATATATTTTTAATATATGAATGTACATATATAAATATATATGTATGGAAATGTATAGGATTATACATGGCAAAAGTATTATATATGAATTGATATATGGACTAATATATGAAATGTATTATAATATATGAGGTCATATATGGAAATTTAATTATGAAGCTCTTCATATGTGGGTCCAAATATAGAATTAAAATGTATGAAAATGTATGCATACATGATATCTCACATAAGATAAATTTTGCAATAAAAATGTTTTGCATTTTATTAACTCGATCTCTTTTTCTCTTTTTTAATCACTACTGAATTACAACTCTATTAGTAAATAGATACGGTTTGCAAAGTTTATATGCGTACAGCCTCAACGTTTAAAAAATAAACCCCATTCTTGTACGATTTTATCAATTGCGGCCGTATTAAATAAATGAAATAATCAAAAGGATATTTGAGTCATTAGTTTTATAGAAAATAACGGAATATTCGGGATTTTTAATTGAAATGTCCTTCTGACTCCCGGACAATTGTAGTATACTACAGGCAGAAATATCCGCCATTAAACTGGTTAAGTTTTTATCGGATACATAATAGTAATATCCAGATAATAACTCACAGCCAATCTGCGATCAAATCTCTCGCAGGTGTGTATTCTATAACATTCCTTGTCCAAGAATGCCGCACAGTTCTGGATAAACTGGCGCAGCACTCAACCATCATACTATATTGGGTGCGTGGACACGGGACTAATTCAGGCAATCTAGTTGCAGATGACCTGGCAAAGAGATGAACCCTACTCGGAGAAGTCGATATTGACAATCTCTGTGGGCTCCCGCACTCGTCCTGCGGGAGACGCTTCGATACTGCCTTTCTAAATTCAGCTCAGGAAATATGGCGCAATGAGCCTACCTGCGTTATATCGAGAACCTGCACCAAAAATCTAAAACCTCATTAGCTTCATAAGGAAGCACCTGAGGAATCTCTTGACCACACTAACCCGGCACCGCACTTTTGGAACCCTCGCTAAACATATGGGTCTCCGGTATAATGATTACTGCTACAGCTGCAATGATGAAGAAGAGAAGAAAAGCATTTTCCATCTTCTCTGCTTCTGCCCGGCTTTGGAGGATCTCCGTCTGCGCTTCCTTGGCAGAATATCCTTCAATAGCCTGTCCGAGTTATCGGAAATAGGACTCAGAAACCTAAGTCTATACATGAGGAGCAGCGGCTGGTATGGGTGTTAGCCTTCCTCTATGGCATGTGTATGTACTAGACCCTCTCCTGTCCCACTTCTCCTCTCCTCCTCTCCTCCTCTACTCCTCTCCTCCTCTCCTCCTCTCCTCCTCTCACACCCCCTTTCTTTCTCTTATTCTAAGGAAACTTTCCATCTATATCCTCCCTATATTCCCTGTCTACCCCTTATTCTACTACTTTCAACTTACAAGGAGCACAAAGGGATCATCGTATTGAACCCAAGTTAACTGGGTTTCTTTCATTCTTCACCAGCAGCCTGCTTACGTAACCTAACCTAACGGAATACTCTAAATATTTTTAAGAAACAAAGTTCATATTACTGCAAAAAAATTTTTTTAAAACTAGTGTTGGTATAAAAACGGATAATTTTTTAATGATTAATTGCATTAGTTTTTAATTTAAATTCTTATTAAATTAAATTTTATGTACGAAGATGGGTTTTGTGTTTTTAACCGACTCATACATTTTAGACCGATTGTAAAAATTTTTTTGTATGAAAATGTGTGAATATATATTATCATAGAAATGACGAAGGCCACTGCAGCTAGTTCCTATAATCGAATATTAATTTGTAAATTTATTTACTATTAATAATTAAAAATAAATAAATAAATCAATATTATCATATATGGCAATATATACCGAACAATATATGGGATATCATAGTATATGCTCCATACATATTTTTTAGCTGTGTTTTTAAAATTTTTATTGCTGTGCACTAAAAACTTTTTCAAAAACTCATTTATCTTTTAAACTTATCATGTTGTGCTCTGCCATCAACTTCTAGAATTTTCTTTCATTGGTGTGTATGAAAAATTCTGCCAAAATGTTAAAAACTTACACACCCTCTTTCTCATATTTATCTTTCCCTTCAATTCCAATGAAAACTAAATAGACCTCACATCAATATAAAAAAAACAAGATTTCTATGCTATTCAATCACTAAATATGTATGTACATACTCGTATGTATGTATGTATGTATGTATGTGTGTATGTAATATCAAATTGATTGATGACCAGATGTCCTTTAAAAACATGAACATATTAGAAAAGTAATCGAATGCCGAGGATTAAAAAGAAAGTGATATGCGCAATACAGTTAAAATCGAAATGAGAAAGTATTCGATTTCAATTTATTTTCATTTCTATTTTTGTGACACACATACATACATATATAAATGTGATTAAATTACTCAACTGTTTAATTAACTGTTAACAAAGGATTTAGAGCATAGACTACCTTCTCATATTGTTAATGTTCAGCCAATCTATAATTAAACAAGTGTCATAATTATACCCTTTACCAAAAATGGAAAAGGGTATATATAGGTTTGTCATTCCGTGTGTAATTACCACCATATTCATATGCGATCCATACAATGTATATATTCTGGGTCCTTATGAATAGGGAAGACGAATAAGCGATGTCCGTCTGTACATCCGTCCGTCCGTCCGTCCGTCTGGTGTACGTGAAATCGGTTTTCCGAAGCTCCCAGAAAAGCTAGAGACTGCGTTCTTGGACTGGTGTGTCAGATATGGTCCAACTAAGATTGGTATTGAAAATCAGCTAAATCGAGCAGACGGTTTCAGAGCTGGAAAACTGAAACTTGATTTTGCCATATAAAAGTAACTAGATAACACAATTTTTTTAATTTTTTTGTTAAATAAATTTATTTTATACTTTCGTACGAATAAAATTTGTATTAAAAGTATAAAAAAAATTAAAAAAATCAAAAAGTCGTTTCCAGGGTTGGGAACTTTAACTTTTTTGTTATATAAAAATAACCTACTAAAACTAATTTTTCCTTTTTATCTATAAATTTAAAATATCTTAAATTCTTAAAAGAAAAAGATTGATGTAAGAAATCAGAAAATTTTTTAAATTATGATCCCAGGGTTGGGAAACGTACAGTTTTTGTGATATACAAAATTAACTAGGTGTAATAAATTTTTTTTATATTTTTATTTATAAATATATTTTATGTTTTGGAAAGAAAAGTTGCGTATAGAAAATTTGAAAAATAAAAACCAGAGCTTCACAGCTGGAAAATTTAACCTTTTTAGGGTTCCGTACACCAAAGGTGAAAAGGAACCCTATTATTTTCGCTACGCTGTCCGTCTGTCTAACACAGAGTCTTTTCACGGGAACTGTAAGTGCTACGGACCTGAAATTTGGACAGCGTATGTTCTCCCTTGGCCGCTACAACAGCAAATACATGAGAATTGGAAATTAAAGGGTGTTTCAAAACGAGCACCGAAAAATGTTAAAATCCCATGTAATATAAATGCATACAATTTTATGTATCTGCACTTGAAATTTGTAAGGTTAGTGTATTTATATACAGACAACAAAAATTAACACTAAGGGCTCAAAAAATTTAAATTAAAGGCTGTTCCATTAGTTAATGCAATTTTGACTATGCAATTTTGACAACTTGCTGTATCTTGGAAACCGTAAGAGCAAAACTCTTGAAATTTTCAAAAACGTTAAAACTAAAAAATCAAAAAATTATGAAATCGCCAAAAACAAAAAAAATCGCCAAAACGTCAAATAAAAAAAAAAACGCCACAATTAAAAAAATCCCCAAAAAACAGAAAAAACTCGCCAAAACGGAAAAAACGACAAAACTGAAAAAACCGTTTAGTTTAAATTGAAAAAAACTTAAAAAAAGCAAAAACGCCACATTAACAAATTTCTCAAAACCGAACGTACGGAACCCTTTGTGCGCCAGTCAAAGTCGCACTTTACTGAACTTATTTTGATATTAAAGTAACTAAATCAAACTTGTATTTTCCTTGTTTCTTTTCCTCTTTGTTCACTTAACATATTTTATATATTTTGTAAGGAACAAGATTGATATAAGGAACCAAAACAATCTAAAATGATGATTCCAGGGTTGGGAAAAGTATTTTTTTTTATATATAAGACTAATTAAATAAAGCTAGTTATTTCTTTGATAATGAAATATATTCTATATTTTAGGAAGAAATAAATTAGTACTCGTATTAAAACCAGAAAAATTTAAATTATGGTTCCAGGGTTGGAAATTGAAATAAGTAATTGGGTAAAAAACTAACCAAAAATATTTATTTTTTCAGTTAAACATATTTCATATTTTAGGAAGATCTTTACTCAAGCAAATTCTTTAGTCGAAAAAAAGCAAGAGGTCACTTACTAAAAATTGCACCATAACAAAAAACTATATATTTTATCACAAAACAAATATGTATGTATGTACCTATGTATGTATCTGTATACTATATATACATACCTTGGTAAAGGGTATATAAGATTCGGCACAGCCGAATATAGCACTCTTACTTGTTTTAAATTTATTTTAAAAATAATCGTATGTTCGATAATATACTTCCCAGCACAAGGCAGATTGTTAGTTCAAACGCTTGTATAAAATTTTTCAGAAAATCTTACAATTTATTGCCAATAATAAATTCATGTGATAAAATCGTCAGTCAAACAATTGTCAGTTCACACGTTTGTCATATGCAAACATTGTCAGATCTGGGGGCTAATTACGACACTCGTTGTCGAACGAAATTACGAAATATTTCAATAGTGTTTATATGAAAATGTTTTAAAAGTTCGAATTGTATCGAATGCCGTAATTTGCCGCACCCTGTTGTTATGCGCTGCCAGACTCAAAGCATTTGTTATAAATTTTTAAATATAAATAAAAAGTAGAAACATAAATTATTATGGACCATAAAGAAGCAATTGCAATTAATTTGTCTGCATATATTTAATTATATATTTTTTCTTTAGAATCAAGCGAGTGCAGTATAGCCCATAGGAAGAATTCTCTTCCAATGATGCCATTGACAGATGCATAATTTTCGCACATCTTAAAATATTGAGATGTCTCACAAATATCAGGCAATAATTTTACAATGTGTTCACACTGCTAGTCTTGCAATGGACTGATAATGCTTTTATGTGGCAATGATATCAGACAAAAATTGCCAACGGTATGTAAGAAATTTTTAGCAAATTTTACTAACAACCCTCTGTAACATAGCTTAAGTTATTAATTTCTTATTAAAGCTTCACGCACATACTTGCACACACTAATTCTAAAATCAGGTGTAATTAGAAACTTTCCATACACACAGAGAAAAATTTCAACTTAAAATCAACTTAAACAAGGTTAATCTAATCATTTTCGGCAATGATTTTGCTTCATATGTGTTTCATCTTAATTTAACATGATTTATAGTAGTTGTCAAGGAAAATTTTTCCTTTTGAAATAACTTTATTCCACGTTGATTTAACATTTATGTGCTGTTAAAATTAAAATGCAGAATCATGTTGAATCAAAGTTATTTCAAGTTGAAACAACATGAATTTATTTTACTTTAATGTAGTGTAATTGCATTTTATTAATTATTTAACTTACGTGTGGTTGATATAGACATCAGAAAAATGTTTGTATATAAATAAGCTTCCTTCGAAACTCATCACATGGTAGTCAACATGCTTATCCCTGCAGCCACAACAACTTTCAATATTCCTAAGATACACACTAATGTATACCATCTTGAATTAAATTTTAATTTAACATTATTTCATTGATCATTTAACATACAATTTATTTTAAAAGTTTTAGTTTTAGAAAAGTTGAAAAGTTTTAGTTAAAAAAAACTACAAAATAATTTGACTTGACTCCAGGATTCGAACCTGCGATCCTCCGATTGCAAGACTGGTACACTGCCTACCAGCCAGCAGCAGTTTGTCAGCTGTTTACAAACATAAAAAAAACAATCTTGCTATGCACAGCGCAAGTAGGGGGAGGGTAAGATCTACAGAGATTTATTTTCGGGGAATGACATTTTCATTGCCTCTAAAGTAGTAAAAAACAAGTAAGAGTGCTATATTCGGCTGTGCCGAATCTTATATACCCTTTACCAACGTGCGTACATATATATAGTATACAGACACATACATACATATTTGTTTTGTGAAAAAATTTATAATTTTTTTCTCTAAAGCAATTAATAGTAAGTGACCTTTCAGTATTTTTGATTAAAGAATTTGATTCAATTATTTTATTTTCGATATTAGCAATTGTTGAATATTTTACTCTACACTCTGTGGTTAAGATATATTTTACATTCACTCTTATTTCAGTCAACATCGACGTCACGTCAATACATTACCAAAATATTGGGGCTTGTTTACTCGAGATGTTCAAAAACCGTGCTGCTATTTAATAACTCTAAAATATTCTTAGTATTGCACCTCCATACCAAATAAACTAACTTGTTTTATATTTTACCATATTTAATAATCATTGATGTTGCAAAACTGCTTAGTGTCTTGATTTAAAGTTCCCATTGCAAATGGTATACATTGTGGTATTATGTAATTGTTTTATTCCTACAGGATTTTTTGAAATTTGTTCAGCAGAAAGGAAAGGTATCATTAAAATGAAACGGAACATGTCCTTTAATTTATCCTTAGCGATAAATTTTAGTTTTATCTCTATTTACTAAAAATTAATAGTTATTATGCTGAGAGCACAATAAGCACAAACCTTCGTTTATACTTCAATTAGATTAGATATTCATAAAAAAATTAAACATCTATAAAAAATCTGGAGTAATGATATTCCTAAAACATGAAATCTGTTTAACTGAAAAAAAAATATTTTTGGTTATTTTTTTTACCGAATCTTTTTAAGCTCCAACCCTGGAACCATATTTTTGAGTTTCTTAATACTAATTTATTTCTTTATAAAATATAGAATATATTTAATTACCAAAGAAATAATTAGTTTTATATACCAGAAAAAATTTAAGTTTTCCAGCTCTGGAGCTATGTCTTTTTTTTCTAATTTCTATGCCAAACTATTTCATTCTAGGTCATAAAGTATATAAAACTTGTAAACAAAAAGAAAAAACTAACTTGACCTAGTTACTTTTGTAAAAAAACAATAATTTACCAACCCTGGAATCAACCTTTTAGATTTTTCTGATTTAAAAAATTAATAAAGTATGTTAAGTAAATAAGTAAATAAGAAAAAACTTAGTTTCATTTAATTCCTTTAATATTAAAAAATTCAGTAAAGTGCGACTTTGACTCGAGCACGAAGGCTTCCGTCCATTCGGTTCTGAGCATTTTTTAATGTGGCTTTTTTGCTTTTTTGAAGTTTTTTTCAGTTTCAACGATTTTTTCAGTTTTGTCGCTTTTTTCTCATTTTGGCGATTTTTTTCTGTTTTTCGGTTTTTTCATTTTGGCGATTATTTTCTGTTTTTGGGGGCTTATTATCATTTTGAAAATGTTTTTCATTTCGGCGATTCTTTTTCCATTTTGGCGATTTTTTCCTATTTTGGGGTTTTTTTCATTTTGGCGATTTTTTTTAATTTTGGAGATGTTTATTTTTCATTTTGGCGGTTTTTTTTCATTTTGGCGATTTTTTTTAATTTTGGCAATTTTTTTTTTCATATTGGCGATTTTTTTCCTGTTTTTTTTTATTTTGGCGATTTTTTTTTCATTTATGCGATATTTTCCTATTTTGGGGGTTTTTTTCATATTGGCGATTTTTTCCAATTTGGCGTTTTTTTTTTCATTTTGGAGATTTTTTTTCTGTTTTTGGGGATTTTTTTTCATTTTGGAAATTTTTTTCCTTTATGCATTTTTTTTCATTTTGGCGATTTTCTTTCATTTTGGCGATTTTTTTTTAATTTTAGCAATTTTTCCGGTTATTCGCGATTTATTTTCGTCTTAGACATTTTTTTTGTAATTTGGTGCTTTTTTCAATTTGGCAACTTTTTTTTTTTTGTTTTTGACGATTTTTTTCGGTTTGGCGATTTTATAATTTTTAATTTTTTAGTTTTACCGTTTTTGAAAATTTCAAGAATTTTGCTCTTACGGTTTCCAAGATACAGCAAGTTGTCAAAATTGCATAGTCAAAATTGCATTAACTGAACACCCTTTAATTTAAATTTTTTGAAATTTAATTGTTAATTTTTGTAGTCTGTATAAAAATACACTAACCTTACAAATTTCAAGTGTATATACATACATACATACAATTGTATGTATATCACATGGGATTTTAGCATTTTTCGTTGGTCGTTTTGGAACACCCTTTAATTTCCAATTTTTATGTATTTGTTGTTGTAGCGGCTAAAGGTCTACACACTGTGTCCAAATTTCAGGTCTGTAGCTCTTACGGTTCTCGAGAAAATACCCTGTGACAGACATAGTTTTAGACATAGTTAATTTTACTTAACACAAAAAGTTAAAGCTTTCCAACCCTGGAAACGTCTTTTTAATTTTTTTAATTTTTTTTAATATAAAATTCTAATTTTAGTCATACATATATATATATATATATATATATACCCTTTTACCATTTTTTTGGTAAAGGTTATAACAATAAGAAACCTTGTAAGCGTTGTCACGCCCACTTTTGAAAACGAAAAGTTGCATAAGTGCAATGTGCGTACAAAGTTTCAATAGAATTTAGCTTGAGCTAAACGCTTTAAATTTAGTTCTTCATTCTGAGCTTTATTGACCGGTGAGGCTTAATTTCCGGTTCATTACAGGCAGGCCTAAAGCCTCTACCTAATGCACCCATATACATAAGTCTTAATCTGTCTGTTAGAACAAATAGCCCAATTGGGTCTATTGTGATAAACAAAAAATAGCTTTAGTTTTCCTTAAATTTTTTGTTCATTCATTGTAAAACGAACTCGAGTTACATGAATTCTTCAGTGAAGGTAATTTTGCCAGAAATGTCAGTTTTTTCTATGTTATCGCGTACACGGTTTTTTATATTCAAACATAAGAACATAAATACGTTTCATTTATTCGATTTACTTTATTGGCCATAATTTTATATTATTGCTTTTATAATTTTTTTTAACGTTTTCCTTCCACCTCACATAATTTGTCGCATATTGCAGATGTCTGTGTTGCATCTCTGTTCTTTACTTTAAATACGACTTCATGTAGTGGCACATAAAAAAATGATTCATTTTTCCATCAATATAATTTGATTATTTTTTCCCCGTTTTATCGATGTACGAGTATTAAATCTTTACGTGCTTTGCAGTGGAATGCAAGGCAAGGAATTATTGTGGAATGGTAAAAGAAAGCAAAATGTGAGTTATTTTATTATCTAAAAAAAAATTGTATGTGGAAACTAATAATTTTTATGTCGTTGTCATATCAAACTTATAATAGGTGCAGGGAGAAGTTTACGCAGTTGAATTGGCAAGAAAAACAGTGGAGGGTGTGTGGAAGAATTTTTTATAATATGCAGTTGTAAATGTCTTTCAGCATTTCTTATAAACGTTTGCAATGTTTTGCAATTGACAAGAAAACACGCATACATACATACATACATTTGTATGTACTCGTATGTATGTACATACATATAGAACAGATTTTAAATGTCAGCCTGATACTCGTAAGTATTTATGATAAAGTGACATGGATGTGATTTTATTGCAATCTTGATTTAATTTGAGCTAATTCCTGATTTCTTTTTTTTTGCACAAAATTATATTATTGCACGAGCACTAAGATAAAAACGAAATATTTATTGGTTTGGGATTTTTTTTTTAAAGTAAGAGTTTCAGATTTGGGAATTAATACAATCAGAAAAATCTCATACATTCAGGAGCAGTGCTGGACTTACATAGAGGCCCGAGACTCACGGGTGTCATATTTTAAAGTAAGAGTTTCAGATTTGGGATTTAATACAATCAGAAAAATCTCAGACATTCAGGAGCAGTGCTGGATTTACGTAGAGGCCCGAGACTCACGGGTGGCATGTTTTGGGGGCGGCAAAATTTTAAGAATCCTAAGAATTAAAATTTTAAATAGGTGGATATTGATCATTTTTGTCAATCAATGAATAATTTTGAATATAATTCTGACCTCCCCGTTAATTTATCGGTACTATGTACATTTTTAGATGTGTAAGTGTATTTTACATTTTTATTTGCGAAACCAGAGCTCACTCTAGATAGGAGGTAGGTTAGGTTAGGTTAGGTTAGCAGGCTGCTGGTAAGGAAAGGTGAAATTTTAGAGTCCAGCTCACTTGGGTCCAATACAATGATCCCTTTGTGTTACCTGTTAATTGAAGAGAAGATAGTGAGGGAGGGTGATAGGGAAATGATAGTGATGGAGAAGACAGGTAGTGAAGGAAGAGATAGAGGATAGAGGAAGGCTTCATTCTTTTACAACTCTGTTCTTTGCACATTTTTAGTAATGCAGTGTTGCAGCGCCATCTGGTGTCAAATGAGGCGTATTAAACTTTGAAGCTATGTTTAGTAGCCATTTTATTGATTATTTTACTTCGCCAATTATTCTGCTACACAGCGAAGGAGGGCGCTCTGATGTACATTAGGATTATTATCTGATGAAGTCGGTATAGTTTTTAGTGACCAGTGCCTTTATGCCTGCATCACTAGAAGTTTTCCCACAACAACTGATACAAAGGACACTAATGCACATCAGAAAAATGCGTGGTGTTGTTATTTTTAATGACTGTCGGAGACCGGGCTCGAACCCAGGCTGCAGGTTTTTTGTAGTCAACGTGCTTAGTACTTCAGCCAACGCCACCCCTTAGATAGATAGGAGGTATTAACAAGTAGTTTTTAAGAAACTCCTAATTTTTGTAAATGCTTTTGTTTCTGCTTACGCTGAAAATCTAAACAGTCGCAGTCAAAGCAAAATGCATGAAACGAAATATTATACACAATGGTGAATTTCAGTAGTCGACATGTTCGAATAGTTGTCAGTTTGATTATTTTAATAAATAAGTGCGGATGTTAAATTTTCGTTTTTTACTAGACTATACTTTTTTGCAATAAGTGTTACTGAAAATCAATTATTTGATTTTCAAAAAAAAAAAATTGTGAAAAACTAAAAATTTTTGAGTTAAATTCTGGTCTTTATTACCCATTAGGGTGCCTAGACACGTTCAGATTATATTGCCAAATATTGTTAAAAAAATAGAAGTCCCTGTTAGTTATTCTGAAAGAAATGAAAAAAATTAAACTTTACTTTTGCAAAAAAATAATTTTTTCGACGTAAAATGTTAATGAGATTTATTTAGTGGACTCTTGGCTACATTATTGCCATATATAGTAAAGCGCTATCACTAAGTCTGAATTAGCTGCTGGTGAAAAATTGATGACAGTATTTTTTGAGGGCGCTCTGATTTTTGAAATCTCTGAAGGTTCATAAAAATTAATTGGTCACCAAAATCACAAAACTAAGTATAGGGCTTTACTTCCCTTTGGTAATACTCTCGAACCTATACTATCAGGACTGTGCGGATTTAATATTCGTGCAGAGTGCAATTGAAATATTTATAAATTTCATATTTAATCATAAAAAACTTTTCTTCCTAGAGAAAAAAAAGGCGGCATATCTCATGGGGCCTAGGGCAACAACAAACATAAGTCCGACACTGTTCAGGAGTGGCAAAAACCAGTTGTTACTTTACAAATATACATATACACAGCCATAACTGAATTTTATATTGTTCACTGAACAAATTCCTGGTTCAATGAACTGTTTTATGAGAAAACAAAACCATTTTGATAATTTCGGGTAGTGGCTGTTAATGATTTAATATTTATTCATATACTCGTATTTGACTATCTCCTAAAACAAGATACATATCATGTATGTAGATCAGTCGTTGAGCAGCTCTAGGCTGAAGAACAGGGTGTCTACTCTGTAATTCGCAACGAAAGAAAATACTTTCGAATTTACCCCCAGCTCTTGCTTCATCGCAATTAGTTTTTAAGTGCGGTCAGGCTTGTGTGTGGTGTTTGGCCTTCGAGTTGACTGATCTGCCACGGATAACCTTGCTAGTTAGTGACTTCCAAAGCGTTTTTGTGTAAACAAAAAAAAAAATATCGAAAAAGTTCCCTTAAAAAATCAAATTATTCGAAAAAATTTTTTTTTGAAAATATTATTTTTGAAAAGAATAAATGATCAAACATAATTGCGGCGTAAACCCATTTTCCATACAAATTGACACAAAAAATCAGACTTAAGCTGGATTCACCCATTGTTTCGGAACAAAATTTTTGTCCGGACAAAATTTTTTTTATATGTAGTTTGACGTTTCTCTTTTTGAGAGAGAGAGAAGAAGAGAACAAATTTTGTTCGGAACATTTTCTACTTGAATTGGTTTAATTTTAATTTTTGTCCGGGCAAAATCGAACTGAGCTGCCAACTTTTTTAATTTTTCAGCCAAAGTTGAACTGAGCTGCCACATCATGTTATATGAATAATAAAAGCACAGAGTGTACTTGTATTTATTACAATAGAAGTAAAGATAAATTAAGAAAAACATATCCAAATGTATGGAGTTGAACGAAACCATTGCAGTAAACAATTAAAAAGATGTGTATGACACAGCAAATTGTAGTCATTTGCCGCTGTGCTGCCACTTGCAAAATTAATACGCATCGTTTACACACGTATTTCATATGGTAGCTTTGATTTTCCAGACAAAATGTTCGAAATGGATGAATCGTCTTGCAAAAAATTCTCAGTAAAAAAATTTTTCTCCAAACAAAACTTTTGTTCCGAAACAATGGGTGAATTCACCTTTAGAAAGCACTCGAGAGATAATCTATTTTATTTTGAGAGCGTTTTTCTTATACTCTCACATATAAACAAATATTCTCTCAACAATGCTACCATACTTTCAATATATTTCATACATTTTGTGTTTGACGGCAGTGTTACCAAAATATATATTTAAAATTACACCTCGTACGAGCCAAAAAATTACCCGATTTCAACGGAATTACACCCAATATTAAAATAAATATTTGACACATTTCAAAAGTTTTGTTTAAGGTCTACTTATGATTTGCTATCAGCCTCAATGAAATACATCATATCGAGAGTGTATATTCAAAATACGGCATCTCAAATTTAATCAAAATGAGTTTCCGATGGCAAAAGGGTCCCCTTTGTAATATACATCTGTAATATAAATTTCGAATCAAAAAATTATTTTTTTCTTGATTTGTATAATTTTATTTATTTTGCTTTCTGAAAGTATAATTTTTTGGTGAAAATAAATGCTAACTCTCATGTAAATTTCTAAAATGTAAAAAAAATTGTTTATTCTAAATATATCTCATATCTTATTGCATTTGGCATGCTGAACACGAATCAGATAAGGATTTAGATATCATATGGCTAGTTTTTGAGATATGGTCACTTTTAACATATTAGTACGTAGGGGTTCCGATAAAAAAAAAAATGGTAATATACATATGTATAACTTTTAAACTGTCAATCAAATAGAAATGTTATGTATGGACCGTGTAAAGGTTAGTCCTAGTGTGTAGTGGTGTTTGTGGTATATTTGCCCTATATTCCCTTGGTTCGTTTATACAGCTGTCAGGGAGACCAGCTCAATCAGTAAGCGTTCAAGAGGTGCCAAAAAGATTAGAGAATATAATTGAAAACAAGGCAAAATAAAAATTAAAGTCTGATTTATTGAATATTTTACTCTACTTATATACTATTTTATATTTTACTATTTTTAGGGTTCCGTACACCAAAGGTGAAAAAGGAACCCTATTGTTTTCGCTACGCTGTCCGTCTGTCCGTCTGTCCGTCCGTCACAGGGTATTTTCTCGAGAACCGTAAGAGCTACGGACCTGAAATTTGGACAGAGTGTGTAGACCCTTGGCCGCTACAACAACAAATACATGAGAGTTGGAAATTAAAGGGTGTGCCAAAACGAGCAACGAAAAATGTTAAAATCCCATGTAATATACATACAATTGTATGTATATGCACTTGAAATTTGTAAAGTTAGTGTATTTTTATACAGACTACAACAATTAACACTAAAATTTAAAAAATTGTAATTAGAGGGTGTACCATCAGTTAATGTAATTTTGACTATGTAATTTTGATAACTTGCTGTATCTTGGAAACCGTAAGAGCAAACTTCTTGAAATTTTCAAAAACGGTAAAACAAAAAAATCTCAAAATTATGAAATCGCCAAACCGAAAAAAATCGCCAAAATCAAAAAAAAATCGCCAAAACGAAAAAAGCACCAAATTAAAAAAAAAAATTCTAAATCGAAAATAAATCGCGGAAAACCGGAAAAATCGCCAAAATGAAAAAATCGTCAAAATGAAAAAAAATCGCCAAAATGAAAAAAATCTCAAAAAAAATAACCAAAATGAAAAAAATCGCCAAAATTAAAAAAAAATCGCCAAAATTTAAAAAATCGCCAAAACGAGAAAAAAGCGAAAAACAATAAAAAAATTAGAAATAATTTCTTAATCAGGCTTGAGTTCAGTAATTTCAATTTAGATACTCACATTAATTAATAAAAATATTTCATTCATAAGAATTGAAATTACTGAACTCAAGCCTGATTAAGAAATTATTTCTGATTAAAAATCACTATAGTTCAATTAAATCTAATAACGTCTCATTTAATTCATCATGGGCACGTGACAAAAATATGTTCACTTGGCGATCACTGTTCACTTGGCCAGAACTGCTTCAAAATGCTGGAAAGCTAAGTCAACTGTAGAAAGCAAAAACAAAGTAACATAAAGCCACTACAATAATACTTATATATATGTACCGATGGTGCATCGAATAAGTAAAAATAATTAATGTGATGCTCGTAAAAGATAAGTAAGAATAGTTAAACATACATAGGTAGAGTGATATAACTTCGTGCTAACCTAAATAGAAAATGGAAAAACAGAAAATGAATAGTGATACTTACAAATGTGTTTGCCAAAGGCAAATCAATAATTGTATACACAATCAATTCTCATATTCCATTTCATAGAAATTTAAGTTTAATAGCTGATGTTAATAATAATCTCTACCCCAGTAGATAGACATGGGTGCTGATGAAGTGCGTAGCTGCACAGAAAAATATCGGTATTTCCCCCAGCTAATAGTGTCTAGTTTAATTTTTCTTCTATTCTTTAGATACTCACATTAATTAATAAAAATATTTCATTCATAAGAATTGAAATTACTGAACTCAAGCCTGATTAAGAAATTATTTCTGATTAAAAATCACTATAGTTCAATTAAATCTAATAATGTCTCAATAAAAAAAATTATTTCAGCTGAAAAAACGTAACAAACACTGTATTAAAAAAAAATGCTCAACGCCTAACGTACGGAACCCTTCGTGCACGAGTCAAAGTCGCACTTTACTGAATTTATTACAATTCTTTATGTCTTTACTTTTGCTGACCATCTATAATAACGCAATTTTGTAATGAAAATAAAAGTGTGTCATTTGAATTTAATAAAGTAAGCGTTTTGAACTGTGTTGCAATGCAATTATATTATGACACAGTGTATTACAGTAAGTGAGGTACACTACAGACCGCTTATAGTCAATGATATAAGCTTTCGAAATTGAAAATTTGGAGTGACCTTGCTACAATAGTGATTGAGTTAGAGAGTGCCAAGGCTGACCACCTCGAGATAGAAAAAGCTTTCAGTCAGGCTTAAGTTATAACTTGTATGGTATTTTAGGTTTTTTCTTGTAGCTATTCAATTCTTATATCTAGTATTGAGTAAAAGATTTCACAAATTGATGAAAAAATAAATAAATTCAACAAAATTATATTTTTTCCGACAAAATATGCTAACTCAAATAAAATATTTTTTTTATCAACTAAAATATGCTACTCGTATCTCAAAACAATACGCAAACCACATGCAAAATAATTCTTTTTTTGCAGACCTAAAAAATTAGCAAGCATATTATGGAAGGCGCATCATTTATTTCTACAATAATGAGCGAATTAACTAGTTTTTTCGCTTTACTGAAAAGTTAGCTTTTTTGAGTTGACGTATTTTGAATATAGGCTCTCGATATACATATATATCAGCTGAACACACAACAAACAATATGTTTTTGATAATTATTTTATTTCATAAAAGTCTGTTACAAACAGCAAATAAGTACATTAGAAGTAATTCAATATTTGTTATACTATACAGTAATTAAAGAGAAATATACAAAAAAATGTACATACCCTGCAGGACATGGAACTGACACAAGACTAGTCACGTGACCGGTCCCCAAGTGATAGGGACCAGTCCGAGTTCTAACACTTCCTATGAAGCGGACCAGTCACTTATACATGGGGATGGCCTAGGATGGGGTTAATTGATACTTTGTATGCACCTTGTGACTTGTCACTGAACTATCCCCTAGGGACCTATTCGATGTATAATAATATAAATTATTTATAAATAAAATTTCGACATTTAACTGTAACAATTAACGCTTATATATTTTTTTATTGTTACAAATGCAATGACATTTTTTTAATTTTATTTTTAATCTGAAAATTTTTTGAGATTCGAACCGACAACCTCGTGCATGACAGGCTGGCACACTACCCACTCGACCACAGGGCCACTCATATTTCAAAAGTATAAATACCATTTAAGCTTAGGTTAATATCTAAGTATAGTTACGGGACTGATCCCAGAGTCACATTGAAGGGAGCAATTAACATTATATTTACACTATTTGATAGGTCCTGTGTTCGACCACATCGAACATGTTCAGTGCAGTTTACTACAATACTAGACCGAGTCCGAATTAAATTGGCTCAAGATCAAGACGATACACCACGAAAATGGTCAATATGCCACCATTTAAACGATATGACTTTTTTCACCATACACTACTACGTACTTTTGATAACACCCACATTTTCTCCAGTTATAGGACGAGTACATTTGGATAAATTGTCACCAAATTTCCTGCAGGGTAATAAAAAGCAACATAAAAATCTTAAACTAATACGGTCATTGAAACTTAAATTTGTATAACTATTGTTTAGGAGAGGTTTAAAATTATTATTGCCGTTTTTCTGTATACCTTCTTTAAATAATAAAATTGCATTTTATATTAGTTATTTATATATTTATTATATAAAGCAAAAGAATTTTAAATTACCCGTGAACTACACCTGAGAGCAATTACCCACGCGCTACACATGCACATAAAAATTACACCGGATTCGGGTAATTACCCGCGATTCGGCAACACTGGTTTGACGATACAAAATATTATATATTTTTCTTTACTGGAAATTCACGCATAATTATTTTAAAATCGTTTCGTGTAAATTTTGCTCAACACGAGATCACACGACCTGGCACGAAATCAGGTTTTTTGTCACGAACACTTCGTTTTGATTTAAGCGTGTTCGTGCCAGAAAAAAAAACACGAAACTATTATCAGAGCGACCTTCTAAAATTGTTGGTTCATGTCTCTGCTATAAATTCAAATTCATCCTTACATGTGTTTAAAATTAAAATTTTCTAAAACAACAATTGATACAAAATATTAAAAACGGTGTGAAACCAACTTTCTAAGGCAAAGTTCAGGTATTATAAATACATATCCTTTATCACTCTTACACTTTCGGTTAAGACAATTTTTTAAAAGCTTAATATTTATTTAAATATTTTACTTAATTTATATATTTTTTTTGCTTTTCTTTTCTTGCAGGTATGCAAATGCTGTCTTTTAAGTTAAAGGTATTTATTATTTTCTTTTATTATTTTCATATTGCCCGTAAACATTTAATTAATCACTTAAAATTTAAATAACATTTTCATAGTTTTTCAATTGTTTTGCTAATTAAACATTAATTTATGCACTCAATCACTTGCAAACCACTTGATAATTGTTATGGATTTCAAAACCACATTTATTCTTATGAAATTTGATGTCGATTATTTTGTTGTCAGTAATGAGCGTAAAATTTTGATAAACTTAAGAACATTAATTAGCTGTTTTGTTTTACCACATACATATATACATACATATGTATGTATGTATCTACAACAAAGGCGTGTAATAAAAGCAATAACAACACGTTCCACAAGGACATGTGAAACTGACGTATTTAATAGTATTTGCACTAATTGAATAAGTTTTACCGCGAATGAAGCAAAATCTGTGATATTAAAATCTTAAAACATTAATAACGTAATAAGTTTAACTTTTGCGATAATAAAATTATGAAATGATATTTATTTTTATACACAGAGAAAAAACTGACTCATAGAATCAAGAAGATTTTCTCTATGAAACGTTTTTAGGCTAAGGGCTATCCCAGCAGAAAGAAGCGACGATTTTATCATAGAGATTCCTTATTGTTTTTATGTGGTAAATCTTAATAATTTTATCAAGATGAAAACCACATAAAATCAAGAAGAAATCTTATTCTTCACAACTTTTTTTACTCAATTTCCTTTACTTTTGGCATCAAAAAAACAATCCATAGAAAAAAAAATCTTGATTATATTAGGTTTCCTTATAAATTGTAAACTATAGGGATTTCTTATTGATTTTATTAGGTTGCCTAATTAATTTTTTTTAAAAGGTTTTCTTTGCCCTATTGATTTTTTCAATAAGGTTTTCTTCTTGATTTTAGTAGGTTCCTATTTTTTTTATAAGAATGTTTGCACAATAATTTCAATTGTTATTCAGGCTGCTTGTTAGGATATTGGTTAGAGTGCTTGTCTATCAGGTACAAGTTTGCTGGTTCAATACTTGGTGAGTAAATTAGTGTAGGTATGTATGTATAAATAAATAACATTTACAACATACTACATACATACATATGTATATGGTATAGAATTTAAATGAAAATACATAAGTACAGAGAATAAAGACGCAATTTTTTTTATTGTTTTATTGAAAAAATCAATAAGATAACCTCATAAAAACTACAAGATTTCTTTTTGATTTTTTTCAAAAAGGTTTTCTCTATGAAATTAATAAGATTTCCTTATTGAAAAAAAACCATAGAGATTTCTTATTAATTTTGTTCTATTTTATGAGGTATTTAGTAGGCACTGTTGTCTCTGAGCATGTTAGCTCGGTATCATATTAACTTCATTTCGCATTGAAATAACTTTAAGTCAATATGATTCTACATTTCGATTTAACTGCACTGGAATATTAAATCAACATAAAATGAAGTTATTTCAAAAATAAAAGTTTCCGCTGAAGGTTACTGTAAGTCATGTTAAATTAATATGAAATGCATCTAAGGCAAAATTATTCTCAAATAATATTAAATTAACTTTGTTTTCGAAGATTTTAATACGAATCTTTTTGTGTGGTAGGTAAGGCAATTCAAGTATTGCTTTATGTTTGAGTTGAGTTTCCAAATTTCTTAAATTTAAAGATAATCAAATCGCTCATTTACTCAAAGAACGTCATAACTCAAAAAATGGAATTTTTAACTTAATGCTGCAGACTTAATCCTCATATCGTTCTTTTTTACAAACTATTTTTTTTTAGCTATGGCGTTCTTTGAGTAAATGAGCGAAATTCCTCAAACATTTTTGTTAACTATTTCAACGAGTTGTATTCCTGCTGAAGATTACTTATTGGAACCCTTTTAACGAGTGATTGGAAAAAAAGGTGCCATACAGAGAAGTTCTAGCTGGAGATCTGAAATGCTCAATAAAAATTTTCCTCATATTATTTTACCTAAAACTGCCGATCGCTTCCTATATCTAAAATTAGAGTGGAGTAATAACTAAATAAGCCGTTAAAAGGATTTCAAGTATTGACTAATTTCTGGTCTGTAAGTTTCATTTCGAGGTTTGGTGAATTCACGCAAGAATACTCTCAGGAGAAGAATTATAGGGTGCAAGTTTACTACAAAAACGGTCTCTGCTGGACCCAAAATGAAAGTTTTGAAAACGTCTCATGCCTAAAATGCAAAATTTACATGATTTAATTACACAACAATAATGTACAATCGATGCGAAATTTGACGGCTCTTTATAGAACATACTGGGGTGAAATTTTGATTCTGTTGTAGAGTGTTAAATTTAAATACTTGTGATAGTGTTAATACTACTGACTACATTAGTATGTACGTTTTTAATTTTATTCCAATTTATATGCAAATTATTCTGCATTATATCTTTTATATATGCATATTTTCATTTAGAAAAGCAATCATGCTGAAAAGAAAATGATAAGAAAATTATGCATATTTTATTAAAATAAAGCCATTTTTTCTTAGTTTACAATGATTTCTTTCATTATTAAAATTTCAGTATTAAATAAGTTAAGCAAATCAAAAATAAAAAAAGATAATTTTAAAGCCAAAAATTGACAACATGGGGGAGTTCATGTATTTTTTTTGTTATCAAAAATATTGCTTTTGAAACTAATAATATGGAAATAAATAATTCATTTAAAAACTTAACTTTCATAAACAAATGAAAGATTTCATTAAATTTAACTTTTAATTTTATGAAAATGCAGTTGAGCATCATTTGCTTTGAATCAGTCATATATAATAAATGGATTTCTTAGAACAATTATTTTAAAATTATTTGAAATTACTCTACAAATTACGAATATTTACATATTTCAACTAATGCCCTAATTCTGTTCGCTGAATGTATCGTCTTGTCTATGGACTAAAAATAGAAACAGTTTTGATTCTTTAAAACTATTATTATTTATTGTCTATGCTAGAAGGTTCGTGTATTTTCTTTATGATTTTGTTCTAATAGAGCATTTACACTGTCTCGAAATCTACTATTTTCGAAATTTCGAGCTAAATCAAGCTGCTTTTTGCCAGATTTCCCATACAAAACGAAATCTAATTTTTCAGTAGATTTGTAGGAAATCTAATAAAAATCTAATGTTTTTATTTATTCTTTACTACCCTGTACAACAAAACGTGAGTGAATTAGCTACGGTCTGCTTACAAAAGTTTGTGAATTGACTACAATGCAGTTGTTTGGTTGTAGTTTTGGAAACAAATCAGTTGATGGGTTTTGTTTTGGATAAAAAAAATCTTGCTAACTGTCAAAAAAGCTGGTGTAAACGGTATAGATTTTCATAAAGATTTTAATCAAAAAATGCTGGATTTTGTTCTGATGTAAATGCCCTATTACTGAATTAGTTGATGATTGATGATGACTGGAGACAACTCAAAGTTTTTAAATATATATATTTAATTATAATTTTGAACTTTTCAAATACTTGCGTATCAAATTCCACCTCTCTATAGCAAATAATTTTTTTTTATTTTTATGTGAGTATTCCTGCCCAATTTTTTAAAAGAACTAAAATTTTTTTGGGGGGTTTTTTTAATAAAGATAAATAACACTCAGGCAATGAATGCCTGCTACTATTACTAGTTGTTACCTTTTTTTCGGAAAGGGAAAGTGATAGAGAAGACATTTAGGTGGTGAAGGAAGAGATAGAGGAAAGCTTCATTCTTTTACAACTCTGCTTTTTGCACGTTTTTAATAATGCAGTGTTTAAGCGCCTCTGCTGTTAAATGAGGCGTATTAACTTTTTTCGAAGATGTGCTTTACTAGCTATTTTATTGGTTATTTTATTTCGCCGATGATTCTGCTAAAAACAAAGGAGGACGCTCTAATGTTACATTAGGATTGTATCTGCTGATGTCGGTATAGTTCAGCGACCAGTAGCTATGCTTTCATTACTTGAACTTTCCTACAACAACTTGATACAAGAGAATACTAATGCACATCAGAAAAATGCAAGGTGTTGTTATTTAAGAGCTGTTGCATACCGGGTTTGAACCCAGGACCTGCGGTCTTGTAGTCAACCTTTTAACTACTACAGCCAACGCCATCCTCAAAGAAACGGCTAATAATAATTTGATTAGCTTAAGCATCATTAAATTCATCTTTGCTATAGATTCCAGAATAAATTTTATCAATGTCTAAGCAATTATTCTCATTTTTATAATCAATCAAATAAAAACTATAACGCTGAAGCACTAATAACTTTTTATAAGTTTTTTTTTGTTGCGGTTGGCCATACAAATTTTGCATTTCCGGCTCAGGTTTAAAAAAAAACACTTTACATCAAAATTATGTATACAAAAATTAAGATCGATATACATAAATATCCTTTTGAAACATTTTAAAAAATGTGTTCATTTATAATTATTTAAAAATTGCAAAATTTAAGGGGAAAATCAATAAGTCGTCAAAATGCAAATTTGTCATCCAAAATCGTCGATAAATCGTCAAATCTGGCAACCATATTTATGATACTATTCCATATTTGTTTGTTCCTGTCGCTCTTCTGTTAAGTATTTCAAAATATTATAATAATACTAATAATGGGTACTTTTTTTTAAGAGTGCCACAACTTTGAGTTGGCATCACTGCTCTATTTGAACACCCATTTAACAGCTGATAGTTGCTTTTTATTTAGTTTGCTTTGAAATTTCATTATAAATCGACTTACACCAGAGCAACGCCTGCCAATTTTTTAAATTTTTAATAAAAATAATTGTTCTATTCATCAAACTTATCGCACACTTCTTCCAATTTCCGCTTAAGCCTATTTGTGGTTGAATGCAGAAATAAGCAGAATTGTCGCATTTGAAGTGAGGAGAATGCACAAGCTTTTGTCGAAACACCATTACATCCACTGAAAATTACTGTTTGGTGCGCTTTATGGGCTGGCGCACTCATTGGCCCATATGTCTTCAAAAACGATGACGGTCAGAATTTTACTGTCAATGGTGAACGGTATAGGAACATGATTCAAATATTTTTCGTACGTCAAGTACTTGATATTAATCTTGCTGATATGTCGTCAGCGCATTATTGGTTTGGAGCATACGCCAAAAAGTCAGAATGGAGAAAAACGACCAACCAATATTTATTAAACCTTAAAATAGTTGACATGGAGCAAATTTTAAGGCTAAATATCTCGGAAACCATAATTCATTTCGCAAAACCTGTTTTGGATTCAGAAAGGGGATACTCAAAATATATATACCCCATACCTAACTCATTTTTTTTTAAATGGTCGGTGGGTCAAACCAATAATGGGCTGACGATATGGTTCTAACAGGACGGAGCCACATGTCACACAACGGGCGCTACAATTAATTTACTCAAATAAATTTTTGATGAAAAAATAATTTCACGTAATGGCCCAATTAATTGGCCACCAAGATTATTTTCAGCCATTGGATTATTTTGTTTGGGGTTATGTTAAGTCACTTGTCTACATCGATAAGCTACAGGCAAGTGAACACCTGCAAATTAACATTCGAAGAGTTATCGGCGAAATACGGCCGCAAATGGTGCGAAAAGTTGTTGACAACTGGTGTTCCAGATTGCTCCTTCTAGGCGCCAGCTGTGGCGGCTATATGACAGAAATCATATTTAAACATTAATTTCATAAAATTTTCTCTCCAATAGAGCCCGTTTCATTAGTATTAAAAATATATTTCTTTGGTTTTATTGTGATTTAAACTTGTTTCACTCTATAAAAACACACCCTTTACATACTTTTAAAGCAGAAATGCTGAAATTTGTTAAACTCTTACCACTGTCACTATTTGAATTTTACGGCTACTCTTCTTATTAGCAATTTTTGTAATAACAAAACTACTACAAGAAAAATTCTATTAAAATATACATAAAATAGAACAAAATTTATAAGAAATCTCTATGGTTTTTTCAATAAGGAAATCTTATTAATTTCATAGAGAAAATCTTTTTGAAAAAAATCAAGAAGAAATCTTGTAGTTTTTATGAGGTTATTTTATTGATTTTTTCAATAAAAAAATAAAAAAAAATTGCGTCTGTATTCTCTGTACTTATGTATTGTCATTTAAGTTCTATACCATATACATACATACATGTATGTATGTGTGTATGTATGTATGTATGTATGTATGTATGTATGTATGTATGTATGTATGTAGTATATTGTAGATGTTATTTATTTATACATACATACGTACATACATACACATTAGGTTATATTCTTAACTAACTTACTCACCAAGTATTGAACCAGCAAACTTCTACCTGATAGACAAGCACTCTAACCAATATGCTAACAAGCAGCCTGAATAACCATTGAAATTATTGTGCAAACATTCTTATACAAAAATGAAAAAGATTATGAACAAATTTTTCTCTATGTCTATTTATAGATATGAAATAACAAGACACCTCATAAAATCAAGAAGATCTTCTTATAAAAAAAATCAATAAAATGCTTTGCACATAATCATATAGGAACCTCATAAAATCAAGAAGAAAACCTTATTGAAAAAATCAATAAGGCAACCTAATAAAATCAAGAAGAAAACCTTTTTAAAAAAAATCAATAAGTTAACCTAATAAAATCAATAAGAAATCCCTATAGTTTACAATTTATAAGAAAACCTAACAGAATCAAGATGGTTTTCTCTATGGATTGTTTTTTTTTGGTGCCAAATAATAATATAATAAGTCTTCTTCTTCTGGATTTTATGTGGTTTTCTTCTTGATAAAATTTAAAAGACTTACCACAAAAAAACAATAAGGAATCTCTATGAAAAAATATTCGCTTCTTTCTGCTGAGATACCCCTTAGCCTAAGAACGGTTCATAGAGAAAATCTTCTTGATTCTATGAGGCATTTTTTTCTCTGTGTACTATGATGTACATATGTATGTACGAGTATTTTCCGGCTTAAAATATTTTTATAATTTCTCATAGAATTAAAAAAAACTAGTTTTTCATCCAAGCTAGTTGATATTGTTAATAATCAAAATATTGCATTGAAGAAATTCTTTTTTAATCAATTTTGCACCCTAAAGTTTAGATAAATAGAAAAAGATTTCCTTAATGAAAATTGTTGAATTTAAAATTTAGAAAATAATTGAATGCAATATGTTCATATTGTTTATGCTTTTAACATAAAAACATAACAAAAACAATGCATTTGTTTTTTTTTTGTATTTTTGTAATAATCTTTTAAAATTTCAAAAATAAACATTTAGTTTTGTGTGCAAAATTCTAAGATTTAAAATTGAAATAATTGTGCATACGCACATACAGAATTAAATGCAGCAAAAGAAAACAAAGAATATAAATTTAATTAGTGTTGCTGCAGCTGTTGCAATGCAGGTTTGCTTCATTATGCTTGAATAAGTCTTTCTTATGATATACAAATATTTTTTGGAATATTTGTTATTTGTGTAAATATTTTTGTTCTTGTATTGAAAATATAAAAACTTTCTAATGAACAATAGAAATGTGCTCTGCAATAGGTAAACTAGCCTAATAAACTCAAATGATATTTGCTTTAAATCTTTCAAAAGCTTTTCAAATATTGTTTTAAATAGTTTCTGCTTTCGTTTCATGTAATCAAGATTTCAATTTTCTAATTAAAATCAATCACTTTAATTTCCATAATTTCTTAGCTTAACTAAAGGCTCGCCAAGGACAAGTTCTAATGAGTATAAATTTCATTTTCATTTTATCTAACCTGTCAACCCAACCATCTACGTATGTTAGCATATACTTTACAAACAATTTGTGTATGCGTGCATGTGGTTTTCTTTATATGTTTACTTTTTAATGTATTTGCTTATGTGCTCCAATTAAACACTATCTAACTACTTTGCAATAGAACGTGATTCCTTTCCAGGCAGTTGAGGTAATAATTTGAGTAGGATTTATAACTTTAAACCAAAATCTAACTTACTACAATTGCAAAACTTTTTATGTTGATTTCTGAATCTTTGCTTCGAGATTAGAAATGTAATCTGGAATACGCACATCTGTGCTTTTCCCCAATAAACAACCACAAGGATTGTCTTTTAGCATTACTCAATCCGCTTGATATATTATATTAACAACTTATATCTCATCAATCAACCTATAGTTATCTAATCAAAACTTGACTGGCAAATTTAACTCTAAAGTCGTGTTCGAAATGTTGCGTTAGATGTTTTTATATTTAGCACATGTCAATTTAAGAATGTTTTTTTTTTCATTTCGAATAACAGATTAGACTCTCCATCAATTCCATCCTTGCTCCCACAAGCTCACGAGTATGTGATGTTGGGCATGAGGTTTCCTTTACTCTGCAACCTGGTTCCTAATGCCGGCTATACACTACACAAGTTCACTGCACAAGTCTGACACTGTACAGTGCGTTTGTGTAGTGTATGGGGGTAGTTGTGCTATTTACGCAGTGAACTGAGTAAATATCGAAATGATTTTGATATTTGCTCAAGTTTGAAAACTGTACAGTGAACTTGTGTAGTGTATGTTGCAAACGCTCAGTTGTTTCGTGATTTTTTAAGAGTTCACCAAATGAAATGAGCGCAGAACAAATATTCTGGACAGAGTTCCTAGAAATATACAAATAATCGCCAGCATTATGGCGAATTAAAATGAAAAATGCACAGTTTACTTGTATAGTGTGTGTTAAAAGCTTAGTTTACGCAGTGCTAGACTTGAGCAGTGAACTTGTGTAGAGTATGGCCGGCATAAGGCAATAAAGTTGTAATAAATATACATACATATGGATATCTTCTAAATTTGTGGTCCAAATACAAAATGAAGTGCATTATATGGAAAAACGTGCTAAAATCAAGATTTTACGCTTGAAATCAAATACATAATTTCAATCTTAATAGTCTGTTAAATGCGAAAATTCTAAATTTTGATTTTTTTTTAAGATTGTAGTCTTGAATAAAATTTTATTTTAAGATCGGCTTAAAGATTTTGTTTTTATTAGAAATCTTGAAATAAGAATATATATATATATATATATATATATATACATATATATTTATTAAAAAAGAAAGGGCAATGACAATGTTATACTTACAAGCAGAGCTGTTAAATTTCGTTTACGATTAGTAATCAATTAAATTACATTTTAAAAAGAATTGTTATGATTTTATAATTGCCTTCAAAAGAATTGCTGATAAATAATTGATTACGATTACTAGTAATCGAAAAGTAATCTAAATTACTTAAAATTACTAAAAATAATCAATAAGACTCAAAAGTAATCAAAAAGTAATCCGACTATTTTCAAAGATTACTTTTGATTCTTAATCAATAATCAAAAAGAATCAAAAGTAATCCTTAGAAGTAATCGGATTATTTTTTGATTACTTTTGGTTCTTTTTGATAATTCTTAGTAATTTTAAGTAATTCAAATTACTTTTTCATTATTAGTAATCGTAATCAATTAGTAATCGTGCGAAACAGAATATAATCGTAATTTAATCATTACTTCACCTATAAAAAAAGTAATCAAATTAGTAATCATTACGATTACTAATCATTACTTAACAGCTATGCTTATAAGTACATACAAACATACTTATATTAACTAACACCACGAAACATCTTTAAGCGAAACTCCATTATAAGGCCCAGAGGAGAAATTAATTCTTTTCTGTCTTCTTTCTTCTTTGTACTGCAAACTTTTAAAAGTCACTTTTGAATCTGATACAAATAAATTTAATGTCCATTACAGGTATCAAAATAAATCTATGAATTTAAAGTGTATAGACATATATATTAGTGCTGGGATAATATCGATAGCTCAGATTTCACTACCGATACTATCGATATTACTATCGACTGAATGTTTGTACTTGAGAGAGAAAAGTAGAACTAATTTTTCATCAGGTCACAGTTAGTTTTTTTTATCACTTAATTGAAAGTTTCCAGTCCTTTTATTTTAATATGTATGAATGTATCTATAAATTATTAAGGTGACAACTTTTATTAAAACTTCACGTTCTCAAAACTGCATTTTAAATAATATCAATATCGTTGTATTTTCCTTTCAATATTTTCGATATTTTGAACCCATCGATATTATCGATAGTACTATCGATAGTATCGCAAAACTACTTACCCTTGAGATATTTGAAAACAGACTCCATTTGGAACTCTTCTAAAAGGTCTTTTTAACAATGCATCGTCTGACAACTCCGATGCAATTTTTTGCGGCGGGTTAACCACATCACATTGCCCATCTACCAGCGGTGATAAATTGTCTCCCACTGGTATGGTTATCAATACCATTTTATTTGCGTTCTGGTTTTCCATTTTCAGCAAAAGGAAAAAAATCAAAAATTAAACTTTAGCTTTAAGGATGCAGCGCCTCTGGTTTCAATGAAGCGCCTTAAGTTTTCAAAGCTGTGTTCAGTAGCCATTTTATTGGTTATTTCATTTTGCAATAGTGCTGTCACACAACACCGACAAAGGAGGGCACTCTGATGTTACATTAGGACTACTATCCGCTAAAGTAGGAGCAGTTCAGTGACCAGTGTCTATTATGCCTTCATCACTTGAACTTTCCTGCAACAACTGATACAAAGGAACACTAATGCACATCAAAAAAAAAATGCCTGGTGTTGTTAGTTAATGTCTGTCGGAGTACAGGCCCGAATCCAGGACCTTCAAAGTTCTAACTACTTCTGCCAACGCCACTCTCATCATCATTCTTTTACAATTTACTTTCTCAATTTCACTAGTATTATCTAAATTTCAAACGCAATAAAGAAAAGTCGAATTTGACGTTTTTGTTGGCAATTATTGCGGTGAGCTGTCTCCATGGGCTATACCAATTCTATAAATTTTTTAGAAGATTTTGATTTTTCATGTTGACTAGTAAATTTTTCAATTCGATTGTGCTGTGTATGCTTGACTCTCTTGATTAGCTGTCAAAATTTAAGTTTGTAGCCTTATGTTGTGTAGAAAAAGTTATGTATTTCTAAAATTGTATTTACTTTAATTGAAATTTAAATAAAAAATATAAAAATTAAAGAATGAATGCAATAGGAGTTTTAAATTTTTCAATTTCTAATTGTGAAAAAATATAAATTTGACAGTTGAATGAAAATCTTTCAATTCAGTTTATGAAGTATGTGGCCAAAAATCAATTCAATTGAAAGACTCAATTGACAATTGAATTGAAACGTGTATGGGGTGCTTTACAAAATGATAATAAAAAAACAACATATTTTATTTCAATTTTAAGATTTTTGAAAAAATTAAGTTTTCTAAGTCAAAATGAAAGGGAAATTTTAAGGAAATAAATTTTTTATTTTAAAAAATTTGAAAAAAGTACGTTTGAACTTTACTTTACTTTAAAAAAAATTTGGTTTGATATATTTTTACGTTACGTATGATTAATATCGAGGAATAATAATATATTACTCATACGCACTCATATGTAATATGAACATATCGTCCTTGCCATTTCAAACTATCCAATATGCTGAAATTTTCAAAGACGATAGATAGCTCAATAAGAAATATTAAGCCTTTCACTTTTAGGAATATGCCTACTTTAAATTTACAATTGAAGCTCTTTTGAAAACTACAAATTTGCATATTAGATAGTTTGACATGGCAGGGACGATATTTGCGGCTATTTGTTTTCAATTATTCGCATTATATAAGACAGCCATGAAAAACTAAAATTAAGTCAATATGAGAAAGATTAATATTAGTTAATGGAAACGTTAGTTTAGTTGATATGGACATATCTTTAAGGTCACATAAGATATACTTATTATCTTACAAACGATTTTTATTTACATTCTTATTCACTAAAATCAAAAAAATATCTAAAAGCGATGCAGATTCCAGATTGGACAAATTTTACATCTTGTACTTTACACTATATTATAACAGGGAGCCAAAAACCTTAATTTTCAAAAAGCTTAGATCCTCTTTTTCCTTTTCTATTTACATTATTTTGTATTCGGCTTGTTGTCCAAATAAGATATTTATTTATCACCAGCTCTTTGTGCCTAGGAACCACTGTGCACTATCTGCCTATTCAGATAAATTCATCCCGAACTCACTCTTAGTCACCCTTATTTTCTTGTTGCATATTCTGAGCTTCATCCCAGTATACTTCAAGTTTTCTCCGTCGGACTCTGTTAAAGAGCATTATGGTAACTTTCCTAAAATTTATCAGATGTCCTGTCATCCAAGGCTTTTCTTTGGGGCTCTGCCTGCAATCGAGTGGTCAGCAGTCGTCAAAGGTATTTTTAGGGTTAGTACTTAGTCTTTCCAACATTCTAATCTATCAGTTCCATCCTGTTAGTTGGTTCTGCATAGTTTTCGAGTTTGTGTAGTAGACTTAACTTCGGAACCTTAAGGTGTTTAAGTTATGCAAATGTAGCTACTCGTATTGTTGGAGAAAACATAAACGCCCAACAGTCATCAATTAAGTTTTCCGGTGATATAGTAACCTTTTTCCTTTATTCTGTTAATAAAAGTTGGTTTACTTGCCGTGTTTAGGGACAAGAGGTTATTTACGTTTATGAATTCAAATAACTGTTGGCGGATAAAATGATGCACCGTAAGTTAGAAGTTGAAGGTTGTATTGGGGTGTAGTTGGAGACTTCTGGGAATAAATTTATTTTGTTCCATTTTGGCATAGTATGCATTCTCTGGGTCTGAACTCTTACATCGCATAAGAAATTTGATAATCTAAGATTCCTGTATGAAAACAAAATGCATCTTAACTTTTCTTATTTGTTCCATCTGGGGTTGAGTTACCGTTTTTACTCCTCTAATGGATGTTTGCTGACCTTAAACTATATGGCCGTCCTGGCAAAGAAAAACTTCCCTTTTCTTTCTTCTTTATGGCATGGAGGCTTTGTCCAGGCCTACCACGGGCAATTTGCCATCCCCTTCAGGATGGAAAATCCACAACTTCTTCACATATGCCTCTTTATTTTGCTTAAAAATTATTTTTTTTGTACCTGGACTCTGTAACTTTTTGCGTACTAAAGTCCTGCACAAGACTATTTTTATTCTAAAACAAACGCTAAACAACGCTGTTGGTAATGATTTGTTTCAGTTGCTTGTCTTGCCAGCAGTGTTGCTTAGCATTTGTTTTTCAATATTTTGCTGTAGTAAAGCATTTGAAAAATCTCTTGAAAGGTCTTATAAATGGTCCTGTGCAGGACATTATCGCGAACCCAAAATCGTAATACTTATCGACATATTTATTCGCTTGGGGTAACGATAATATGATTTCGTAACTTCTTTTTTACGTTAGTCTACAGTTTTATCTTACTCACCATTTAATTCAATATTATGTGGTATCTCTGTATAGTAAATGTGAAAATAAACGAAAGGCACAAAAAATAATAAAGAAAAACTCAATGAATTTGATCTTGTGACCTAATTTTTTTTCCACACGACAGCGAATTATCGTTAAAATATATTACTGAATAGCAAAGTCGATAAATTTTTATTATATTTAATAAAATAATAAAATTTACTGAATCCAGGTTCACTAGTGCGATTCATTAACTTTCTTAACAATAATCGCATCCTTAAAATAATTAACTTTAACAAAAATTTATAGAATATGCTATTCAGTTAAAATTGTTAACGATATTCGCAGCAGGTTAATGTTAGCTGTGTCATTATTTAAGTGACAATAATTGATGTGCAGTTAATTTTATCAACAAAAATCAACAGAAAATATCACATGCGTACTATCGTTAAAAAGAAGTTACAGAATCATACAATCGTTATTGCAAGTGAAAAAATTTATAGACAAAAATAACGATTGTCGGGTGGTTAAAAGTTAACGAATCGCACCACACGTACAGTTAATGTCTTCAATTATAAGGGATTTAGAGCCTATTTCACCAACACAGAGAAAACAGTGCCTACTAAATACCTTATAAAATAGAACAAAATTAATAAGGAATCTCTATTGTTTTTTTTTGCAATAAAGAAATCTTATTAATTTCATAGGGAAAACCTTTTTGAAAAAATCAAGAAGAAATCTTGCAGTTTTTATGAGGTTATCTTATTGATTTTTTCAAAAAAAATTTGCGTCTTTATTCTCTGTACTTATGTATTTCCAATTAAATTATATACCATATACATATGTGTGTAGTATATTGTAGATGTTATTTATTTATACATACATACATAAACACATTAGCCCAATTCACAATCTTGTGCAAATGCTCTTGCATCGTAGCATGTGAAAAATTGTATAGTATATTGATACTCACCACTAAGACTTGTTAATTGGTGAGTATCAATATATTAACCATTTTGCAAATGCTACGATGCAAGACCATTTTCACAAGTTTGTGAATTGGGCTATTGTTATGTTCTTAATTATCTTACTCACCAAGTATTGAACCAGCAAACCTCTACCTGATAGACAAGTACTCTAACCAATATGCTACCAGCAGCCTGAATAACCATTAAAATTATTGTGCAT